>OZ038483.1:87142991-87692991 GCA_964036315.1 Acanthosepion esculentum | reverse complement strand
TTTTTTTCTGGTTTTTTGGTGCATTGTAATTTTTAAGTTTGTTTTCTTCTGTTTTTTTACATTGTGTTACTCAGAGAATAGGTTATCTTATTTTCAGCAAAAAGGGATGAATTTTTGCAAGAACCCTTAGTTAGCTGGTTAGAAATAAATATTTTTTCTTTGTAATTGAATCTGATTTGCATTTTTTTCTTTCTTTTTCGTTATAAATTTGGACAATAGTGAAAATACTGTTGCAGCAGGTTTTATTTTCTTTCAGAAACTATCATGTTAGAAACAAGAATATGACAATTATCGATGCTGGTGTGTCTTTGTCAAATGTCATCTCCTACCTGGGATTCTATCATTTTCCATTCTTAGTCTGCCCTGCTTTCCCATCTCTTGATTTTTTTTTTTTCTCTTTCCAGTTCTTCTTTTGTAATGTCATTTACTTTACTGATGTAACAATGAGGGAATACACAATAGTATTACATAGTCTGTATGACAGTCCCTCTTTCCTCGTATTTGTTTCAATTTTGCATTCAATTATAGACATTGTTTACATTATTTTGGGAATATCATAACTACAAATCCAAATAAACCTTCTTTCTAACATTTTGAGCTCTACTTGCAAATTTTGAACACACTATAATTTGATTACTTAAATTCAAAAAGTACAACTTGGAAAGTTTTGCAATTTACTGATTTATGAATTTGAAAATTAAAAAATACTTTATACTTTGTTTACTTTTTTCTAAACCTGACACAGGTTTTTCTGCTTTAGAAAGTAAGCCGCTTCCAGCTATGACTTATTTTAATAGACATAACTTAAAGCAGTAACTAGATAAATCAGAGGTCAGTCAATGCATTAAGTCATTATGGTATTTACATTTTCATATTCAATAAGTGCTTTTAGAAGTACCAGTATCTCTTGAAGGCTTTCTTTGGCATCAGCTTCTTATTTTAAGTAGTTAAATATTTAAAAACACATTTTATACATAACGGAAAGTTTATTTAATAATATTAAGTGATCAGATCTCTACAAGAACAAATGAAACCAATATTTTAATAATCAACATAGGAAGAAAAAAATCACCACAGCATTTCAATGTAGTTACTCATACTTCATCTTATAATTGTTGATATATACATGTCACTTTACATTTATAATAAGTCTATTTATTTTTTATAACTTTGTTTCTTTTTAGATTAAATGGGGAATTACAGAAATATCTACTGAGCTTCATTAAGGTAAGCATGATATATATTCAAGAATGGGCTTTTTGAGTCATCATATATTTTATTGAAATAAAACTATTTCACAAATGCCAGAATAGTATATTTACTGTTTTTAATAGTGGCTTTCTAGTTTATAGATTTTATTCTAAACATTTAATTTTCAACCACTTTATAAAGGACGCTGTCCCTTATGATAAAATACATTTCTATTTCTATTGTGCCAATCTTTACTTTACTCTTTTTATTTACTAGTTTGTACTGATTTCAATGATGAGAACACAAAGTTATCTGTGGCTAAATACTAGTTGGAACAAGTATATTTTAATATTCACAAACATTTGGCATTAAATTTAATTTCATTGAATGGCATAGTTTTTTTTATATACATTAATAGAACCAGTTTGAATAGTGGTATATCTTTCCGATTTTCTATAGAAAGTTTAATTTCATGTACATAAGTACAAACCATTAAAATATTCATGTTTCAAAGCGCTCTCTCTCTCTCTCTCTATATATATATATATATATATATATATATATATATATATTTTATCATAGCCCTTCGTTACTCCATCCATATGACCAAGGACTGACATTATGTCCTTATGACCATGACCATTTCTTCATTGTGTTGCCACACTTCCTCAAGTTTAAGTTCATTTAGATTTATAATAAGCCTAATGAGTTTTTAGTTCTTTCAGTGTTACAAACCTAGTCGGAATACACTTTCTGAATATTTCATACATTTTATATTTCATAGCACATCTCAGTTTATTTTTCTTGAGATTTTTAGTACTTTGCAGGACCAGTTAGTGTTTACACTGCCTTTCCATATAACCCGGTGACTTCTCGACAAAACCCAGGAAAGGGGATGAGGAGGAGAAATACAGACCACTTGCCATTGTGGCCAGGGCACTTGGACAGGTTATGTATTGAGCTATATTCCCATTTATTTTTGTCTGCCAACTGGATGCTGGTTGGGATTTCCTATCCACCCTTACTTCTGACATTCATCGCCTTCTCTATCTCAACCTAACTCCCCTTTTTGATCAGCATTAATGGACCTGCTTACAACATCCAGATTCAAACAACCTCCTCTGTACACTTTGGTTATAATACTATAGAAAATTCACCATTGGACTAGACCAGCAACTATGCAATGCCAGCACCAGACATGTAAATGAAACTTTCTTCTCTTTGGCTATGAAAGAACCAGATTCAAGAAATTCTAAGAAAATACAACAACCTGACCTCTTAGATAAACTAAGGAAACAAAGAAGAGAAAATAAATGAAATTGGCTAGACTACTAACAGGGTGTAACAGCAAAATTGTCCATTTATTAGATTAAGCATCGAGATTTTTATAACACTATTGAACTCTACTTTGAGCATTAAGAATGTATAATTA
Organism: Acanthosepion esculentum; assembly: GCA_964036315.1. Lineage (NCBI taxonomy): Eukaryota > Metazoa > Mollusca > Cephalopoda > Sepiida > Sepiidae > Acanthosepion > Acanthosepion esculentum. Next base: position 87,690,368 of record OZ038483.1, on the reverse strand, counting down.
CTCCCCAATGAAAGATTGAATTTAAGTTCAAATATATATGTATTATTACAGGATCATTTTCCAACTTATTCAAGATGACCTTTGCTTTCTCTAACCTAACTTTCTGGAGTAACAAGGTGCCTTGCAGTTTTCATGTAGGATTTCATGTCTTTTTTTTTTTACTGCTCTTCGACATAGCTGAAACTCCTCTCGCACATACCAAATGGACTGAGTTGGATCTTTTCTAATTTATCTCTAAATGATGATCCCTCTTCCCATTGTGACCTGATCTGGTTTTCCTTTCTACTGTTTACCTCTTTTTTAAACTTATTCACTGTTCTCTTGATTGTTCTAGAATGAATTTTAAAGATAGAGGTCAGAGTATGAATGTTGGTACCATTACTGAAGACCTGGATGATTTTATGCTCTCACCATTGCTCACTTAAGAAGACAGTGAGGCTGGCACAAAACAGTTTTAACCTGTTCTCTTTCTAGCTAAATAGTTTAAAGGTTTTTTCACTGATTCTTATGACAAATGGTGTCAAGATGGCTAAATGTTTTATCTAAAAACCTGGAAAAAAGACACTCGATTAGTTTAGTGGATTTTTTTTTAGATATTAAACATTTTGTGGAATGCTGTAACATGATTTGGACAATTTTACTGTTACAACTGATATATACCCAAAACAGATATTTAAAAAAAACTTTTAATTTTAAATTCTCACCACCCACTTTCCTTCATGTGTAGTCACACATACTGCAAGTTGATAGATATAAACAAGTGTTTTATCATACACAAAGAAATCTTTTGTCCTATTAAACCTTTTCCAAATATTTTCATGTTTTATTTACAATGGTTTTTATCATTATACAGAAATGTTTCAGAATTTTTAAATGGAAAGTTCATGAGAGGAAATTCTTGTTTGATAATTTTAGGCATCATAAGAATCATTTTTTACAAGCATTATTTTCCATGACTTAGGTTTTATAATCATTTAAGTAAAAATTGCATATTGAGAGATTTTTTAATGGACCTCTGAAGGGGTACTGAAAAGTTATCAGCCTAGCTAAGAAAGAATTAAAAAAAACAATTCTGGTCATTTTGTCAGATTTGGGAATTGGGTTAGGTTGAGATCTTTTCAGTACCTTTTGCATGTAGAAAGTGAGTTTAAGACAGCAGAGAGAAATCTCTGCAATAGAGAATGAATGGCATAAACATTCAAAGATAATTTTAAAAGTGTATAGTTGAATTTACATTATTATGTAGACAGATTTTCATAGAATAATTTAAGTAAAAGATCTGATAAAGAATTCTTCTAATTAATGGAAAAATTTGTTACTATAATAATCCCCAGTATAATTAATGTTTATGTCTAGTCTTGGAATCTGTAATCACCATATCTGCAGTTATTAACACGAGAAAGAATGTGAAAAAAATAGTTGGTTCCAAATATTTAAGAATATTGGAATCTACTTTCCACAATTTGTTTTCTCACAAACAAGACACAGCTAAATGTAAGAATTGAGTTGAGAAGGGCCAGAAAGAACACATGTATTATTTATTTTTTAATGAAAAGTTGTTGGAAATGAATAAGATATTTACATTTGTTTTTAATTCAGATTAACAAAAGATAAATAGATAAGCCACTATTTAAAGTAGTAAATGCTTTTCTTGATTGACATTGTAGCCATAGCTGATGATTTAAATCTTTTCATCCAGTACAAAAGAGCACTGAAAATTCCTGTGGTTACCAGACTAGTTTAAAACTACAAATAATTTTATATTCACATTACCCGGTTGTTGCTTGAGTTTTACATTTTAAATTGTGACTTCTAAAAGGGTTAAATACAAACATATTGAATAAAAGGAAAGTTTAACTTTTGAAAACTACAAAACAGCATTAGTAACTGTGGAACAAAAGGTAAGATACATATATATTCAGTCTTTTGCCTTGACAGAAATATAAATCTAGCAATACTTTGGTATCATAAATACTGAATAATCAGTTGTCTAGTTGTATTTGATATTCAATTGTAAAATGTACACTGAATTTTCTACTAGTTTATCTCAAGAGAATTTCCAATGATTCATGCTTATTTATGATGGATGTGAAAACTTCTTGGATTTACAATTTTAAAATAATTATGAATATCTTCACTTCAGATGCTGTTATAAATATTAGATAAGAATGTAATTTTACTGATAAGACAAACTTTGAAAGGAAAATAATTTGATTTTTTTTATGTTTGTTTTCATCAATTAACCTGACTATTTTGGTTAGAATTTAACCTATTTCAACTGTTACTTGCACAAATATATAGTTTCATTTTTGAAGCACAAAATAACTCAGGACTGTCAGATTATATGTTAAATATAACAGATGTATATAAATTATAGCTGAAGTGAGAAGCTTAGAAATTTTACAAAATTAGAGCATCTGTTTCTAAAACTTGTTAATAGTTGTTATGCTAAAAATGAATATCATTTACTGTTCCTTCTGTCAATTAGATTTTTAGGATTATACGTGCCATGAATGATTTGAATGATTGGGTAATTTGCTTTTCAAGCCCTGTACTAAATATTTAATAAAAAAAATTCCCAAATCATTATATTTCCATGAAATTTACATGCGGAACTTGAAAATAACAAAGGAATTATAAAATCTACCATTTTGGAGTTATTGACAATAAAAATTCGGACTCTGTCACATTCATTCCTCTGCCATTACTGGTCTTGTCTAACTACATTCACTGCGAAATATTTTGCGTGCAGAACCTTAATTAACAGCCTATTTACTGCTCTTACTCATCTAAATTATTGCATACATAAGTTGTGTAGAAAAGCAATGACAAGTTGACAAGTGTTTTTTTATAGTAAACAATTTTTTCTGTGTTGAAAAGGAATGACAAATTAAATAATACAATAAAGCTTTTTTTAAAATAAAAAATAAACAAATGATAATGTGCAAACATTTGTGTGAACTTTGTAAACAGCATGATTATTTACAAAATAAAAAAAAATGCTAGAAAGGAAATAATTACAAGAACAAATTTAATTTTCAAATATATTTTTTTTATTAAATTTTGAAGTTTTAAAAAGTATGAATATAAGCATGATTATTTACAAAATAGCAATTTTATTTAGGTCCTGGGTACATCTTGCTTGCCTCTGTAAGGAAACTGTGAAGGTGCTGAGTATGGTGAGAGATTGCTTTCAAGAACAAGAATCTAGCAATATATTGCTTTAAGAAAACAGGTCAACAAAATGTTCACTATGATTAATCTGTTTGTGTGTGCATCCATGGTCTGGTATTTGCATATACGCTGACCAGCAGTCACTGTAAATAATAGATCCTGGTTGGATTATTAGTGGAATAAGTGTATTTGCATCCCTGGATTCTCCTTCTCCACAATCTGCTGTTAATGGAATCAGAAACATCTTTGAAACTCTTTCAATTCCACCAAAAAGCTAGCCCATTTTCAATCTACGTCCCCGCTGTGAAGTACCTACAATTTCATTAGCCATATAGGCATAAGGCTAAAAAAGCCCCTCAAAGAAAAATCCCAAATTCTAGTTGAAAAATAGTCAGACATAAAAAAAAAAAAAATAAATAAAAATAAGTAAAATCTAATGCTTTCAACTTGCGAGTGAATATGTTCTGTGATCAGCCATATCCTCCTCTTCTCTACATATTCTTTCTGTCTTTACCTTCTCTCCCACCCACAAGCCAAGGGCCTGTGAACTTTGAAGCGATCCAACCCAAGAATGACCTGGTTCCAAAATCACACTACCATCAGGCGGTTGACCATAAGTGAACTCCAGGTACCATCAGGCTCTCCTGTGATCACGTGATCAGACCCTACTGAAGGTTGATTGAATCTTTGGCCATCACGCAAACACTTTGTGATTTGCACCCGATCCCCTTGTGTAACCGGTCAAGGACAAAGGGAAACCATGTGATGATTTTTAGGGACAGCAAAAATCTAAAAAATGGTAGCCATTTCCCATCTGACCAGTGGTGGATGAACATTGCTGAGTGAATCGTCTCAATTCCAAATGGACTGCCCATCGAAATAAAGAAGACAGCAAAGTCTGTTGACTAGAGAACAAAAGGACTACAACTAAATTGAATTGATCAATGAAAGCCAATATGCAATGCTGTGGATCCCTGACCATTTCCGAAAGAAAAGGACCCTGGGAAAATTGCCGGTATATGAAATATTGTTTTAGCAAAAGAACTCTCACTAGCAAACTAGAACTCTGTGTGGAAATATAAACTTGACTGACCCATCAAGACAGATAAGTTGATTTCTTGGCTTGATCTTTATATATATATATATATATATATATATGCTCATACCTTCTGTTCTTTCCTCATCCCTTTCCCCTTTGTTAAACAAATTTTTCTTTTTCTTTCTTTACCCGCTTCTGTATTTTTAAATAAATGTTTTGTTTTGTAATCCATCATCTTGCGTCTGTTTTTCGCTGACTCCCTTGTGTGACTTCCATCCCTGAGTGAAGACCGAGAGAAGATCCCACATTTTCCTTTTTTCCTGAGAATCTTTTCTCCCTGGTTTTTCACTCACTAAGAATCACATAGCTTCAGGTTATCAGCGAACTACAGACCAAGATGTCAATTGTTGATAGCTTTCTTGCATCCCACTCTATGGAGAAGTTATGTAAGCTGAAAAAAGATGATAAAGTTAAAATAGGGAAGCAATTAGAATTAAGGAAGTCCATGAGAAAAAATCAAAATAGTCGCTGAACATATAGTAGACAATGACATCTTCGACATATAAGCATTACATCAATTATCGGTAGACACATCGGAACTTTCATAGTCTCAACTTGAACTCAAGGCTAAGGTCAGAGCCAAAGCCGAAAGAGCAAAGGCTGAAATTGAAAAGGCTAGAATTGAGCAAGAAACCCAATTTCAGGAGCTAGATGAAAGCCGGGAACTTCACAAAGCGAGAAATGAGTTCGACTTAGCAAAGTAGGTCTGACTTGTACCACAATTTAACGAGGCCGATGTTGATAAGTATTTCCAGCATTTCGAAAAGGTCGCCTCAAACCTAGCATGGCCCATAGAAACATGGCCAATTTTACTGCAGACTGCATTAAAAGGCAAAGCCCAAGAAGCATATGCCGCTTTCTCAGTAACAGACTGCACTGAATATAGCATTGTCAAATCAGCCATTCTTAAATCATATGAGCTAGTGCATACTGGCAAAAATTTAAAGCCTACCAAAAAGAAGACAAGCAGACCTACATTGAGTTTTTGAGACAGAAGGAGATATATTTTGATAGATGGAGCTTAGCAAAAAACATTGAGGCAGATCATAACAGGCTGAGGCAAATGATCCTGATAGAGGAGTTTATAGAATGTGTCCCTGATGATTTAAAAGACCTACCTTGATGAGAAGAGGGTAGATATTTTATGAGAAAGCCACCCTCACCAACAAATATGCATTAACATATAAGAGGGGTAAACTCAGTCACAGCAACCCATCCAAGTTTGGAAGCGGTCCACACCCAAGACATGGGTCTGACTCTAGTCCGAATTTGAAGTCAAGTCGATTAGTTCAGGCCAACCACCCAGTTCAAGAAGTACCAACTCTCAAAGTCCTAGTTCTCAGTCACCAGTATATTGGTAGACAAATAGGAAAGAAAGGAAACTCCTGATGAGCCACTACTGCAATAAAGTAGGACACCTCGTGTCGAATTGTTGGCCGAAGCAGAATGCTGAGTCCCGAGCCCTAAGTCAGAACAGACTCCAAGGGTTAATTTCTTCCGACAAAGTTACCATAGATAAGTAATCTAATGATGATGTGAAGGATGAGTATAGGTCATTTGTGTTTAATGGTTCTGTATCCCTCATGGGTCACACCACAAAGAAAAAAATCTGTGAAGATTTTGTAAGACACTGGGGCGACTCAGTCCCTGATCGTGAAAAGCTTCATATGTGAATCGAATTCGGCCACATGCAGATCTATTATTATACAAGCTATTAGCAGCAGCTTTGTTAGCATGCCCCTGCATCAGATACATCTTATGTCTGGGTTAGTGTCCAGGCCCATCATGGTCGGAGTGGTGCCTAGTTTGCCTATGAAGGGCATATCTCTGTTGTTAGGAAACAAATAGGCAGATGGAAGGGTGATACCTCACCCTAAAGTAGTTTCAGAACTGGTTACCTTGGTAGACACCGAAAATATCAAGGAAGAGAATCCTGGTATATTTCCTTTGTGTGCAGTGACCTGAGCACAGGCTAGAAAGAAGGCCAATGAAAAGATGGACGAGGAGAACATTGATACGACAGAGGATGAGGTGATTGACCTGTAGCAGACCTTTCTGAATCCTGATGTGGGATTAAGTTATCATCCTGATAGTCCCCCTGGAAATAGCGATGCTGTTGTTGAGCCCACTATGGACATTTCCTTATCGAGGAGATCACTTAGAACAGGGGAGAGATTCTGAGCTCACCCCACTCTTCCATTACATGTTGCCCAAGGATGAGTTGGAGAAAGTTCCAATTGGATATTTTATAAAGAATGAGGTACTAATGAGGAAGTGGACCCTCCCCCCCATCTCAGAAGACTGGTCGTTAGTCAACCAAGTAGTACTCTCTAAACGGTACAGATTGGCAGTAATGAGAATGGCTCATGAGATCCCTCGGGGAGGGGGGGTTAACTTGGCGTTAACAAGGCACATAAGATCCTCAAACATTTTTATTGACCTGGGATCTGGACAGATGTGTCTGAATACTGTCGGACTTGCCACGCTTGTCAGGTAGTAGGGAAGCCAGTGAAAAATCTTGTCAGTTTTTTTTTTTACCATGGTTGGCTTACCCAAGGTGGTACAGTCAGATCAAGGGTCCAATTTCATGTCAAAATTATTCATGAAAATTCTAAGTATACAATCCCTTAAGTCCAGAGCCTACCATCCACAATCCCATGGGGCATTGGAAAGGTTTCATTCTACATTTAAGATGATGATGCAGATGTATTGCCTGGACAACCAACAGGACTGGGATGAAGGCATCGCATTCCGCATTCTTAATGTTCGCTGTCCAAGAGTCTCTGGGCTTTGGTCCTTACGGGTTAATATTTGGACATTCACTCCAGTCTGTTACAAGTATTAATGAAGGACAGGTTACAGGAAGATCCAGCCTTGGGGAGTCTTTTAGATCATGTTTCCTGTTTCCGAACACGATTAATGAGTGCATGTAACACAGCTCATGAAAATCTCAAGTTGACCCAACAAGATGAAGGGTCGGTATAACCGAGACATGGTTGAGCGGAGTTTCTGTGTTGGGGACAAGGTTTTAGTTTTCTTACCCTTGTCCAGACTTTGCCTTAAGGCTCAGTTTCATGGTCCATATGAGATAGTTAAAAGGACCAGTAATCTCAACTTTGTTGTGAAAACTCCTGACTGTAGTAAACTGAGGCAGATGTGCCACGTTAATATTATCAAACCCTATTATGAACAGGGAAAAACCAACCTTGTAGTGGTGATCCTACACCTGAGTCCACAGTGATCCAAGGATGAGTTACTGAAGGAGGCGGAAACCCTCTTTGTTTTATTTATTTAAAAATTTATTTTTGCCCAAAGGAATAGGGAGTGGCTTACAAACTGAGAAAAAGTAATTTTTCTCTCCCTCTCTTTTTGACATCGGCTCTTTACTTTTTCTCAGTTTGTAAGCCACTCCCTATTCCTTTGGGCAAAATAAATTTTCGTGTAGGCTCATGAAACTTTGCCTTGGTCTTTTCTTTAGCCTGTAGCCAATAAAGCAAATTTAAAATTTTTCAACTGATCAAAATAAATTTTTGCACAGGCTCGCAAAATTGAAAAGAGCGAGGCGGGGTGGGGGGGAGTTATTTACATGTGAATTGTGGTCCCAAGTCATAAGCACATAAGTCAGCAAAGTACATGAAGACTATTTGCATTCACATCTACACCACACGCTACCGCAGAAATGTTGAATTGCACAAATTGTTCCATCAATCTGTACAAAGCAATTCAGCACTTTTGATTGAATGAAGAGGCTTCATTAGAATTTCTCCGATTACACAGAATATTACTGTCTTCCATGGAATGCCCTCAATGCCATTTACCTTGCTTGTATGCATGTCGAACAGAAAATATGGCATTGCAGAAATTCTGTCTCCCATCCTACTAGCCCAAATCGTCTTCAGCATGAGTGATAGAAAAAAATACACTTTTGGAGAAGTCCTGTTTGCGTAGAAAGTGCTACTTTATGTAAACCATTTCCTTGATCGAAGCTGGAGTCACAAAATTATGTTTGAAAACTTGGACATTGCAAAACAAATTTCAGTCAATTGGCACTCCTTCTGCAGTGACGTGTGCCAATTTTGGCTAGAATATGTGCAGGAAAAGTTGGGTAGACCAGGTGTCGAGGTAGAAATTGATGAGACCATTATCTCCAAATGCAAATATAACCGGGAACGTAGATTGAAAACGGTCTAGCTTTTTGGTGGAATTGAAAGAGTTTCAAAGAAGATGTTTCTGGTTCCATTAACAAGATTGTGGAGAAGGAGAATCCAGGGATGCAAATACACTTATTCCACTAATAATCCAACCAGGATCTATTATTTACAGTGACTGCTGGTCAGCGTATATGCAAATACCAGACCATGGATGCACACACAAACAGATTAATCATAGTGAACATTTTGTTGACCCGATAGACCAGAATATCCACACCCAAACAGTAGAAAGTCTGTGGAAGACTATCAAGGATATTGTCACCTGACCTGGACACAAAACTGTTTTCTTTTTTTATAAATAATCATGCTGTTTACAAAGTTCACACGAATGTTTGCACATTAATTATCATTTGTTTATTTTTAATTTAAAAAAAAACTTTATTGTATTATTTAATTTGTTCTTTTTTAATTTGTCATTGCTTTTCTACACAGAAAAAAGGGTTTATTGTATTATTTAATTTTATTTTTAATTTGTCATTTATTTTCATCACAGAAAAAAGGTTTACTATAAAAAAAAAAATTGTCAACTTGTCATTGCTCTTCTACACAACTTGAGTGCGCAGTAAATAGGCTGTTAAGCTTCCTCACACAAAAAGTTGCGCAGTGAATGTAGTTAAAGAATGTCAGTAATGGCAGACAGATGAACACAACTGAGTCCAAATTTTTATTGTCGATAGCTCCAAAATGGTAGATTTTATCAAAATTTCTTTGTTATTTTGAAGTTCAGCATGTAAATTTACATGGAAATATAATGATTTGGGAAATTTTTATTAGCTATTTAGCACGGGGCTTAAAAAGCAAATTACCTGAATTCTCTTCTAATAATTTTAAAATATAATCTGGTCTACATTAATAATATAAATAGTATTAGCTTTTATTTTTCTTGTGATATCTGTTAAAATTAATATATTTAAGCTTCAATGTCATTATATAAAGCACTGGGAGATGCTTTGCATTTAATGGTGTTGAAAATTTTCATTAAAAACTCTGTGTATAGCTAAGACACAAATTAGAACCAATATTTTTCTTTTGGTATTAATAGATCATTACAACTACTTCCTAGTAGTAATAATAATATATTATAAATTTCTCTAAAGTTGCTTTACAGATTTTATGAATGATGAAGAGTATTCTCCTATAAGTGTTAAGGGAAGTTTCTTTTGGGAAACTTTTTCCTTTCAATAAAATTATAGTTTTATAAATATGATTCTGAAGTATATTTTGTACTATAATAAAAGATATTAAAATGTTTTTTTTATCTATTTTTACATTGAATATGAAGTTGCACCCCATTCTAGATAAAAACTTCCTGCCTGTAAAATTTCAATAAAACAGCCCATAAAAAATATATAGCATCAAAGAGGCAACAATGGCAATTAGTTAGGTTCGAAATGAGAGAACTATATTTTTTTTAAGCAAGTATAATTGACTTCAGTGTCAATTCCAAAATTAACCATTAAAGAAATAAACATTGATGAACTTTATCATATACTTGACTAAATTGTGATGTTGTTTCTGAATGAATGTACACACCACATGGTGACATTTGGAGCAAATTCCATTAAAAAATAGTATTTCTCCATTCTTCTGAGAGTTGTCTTTGGCTTTATGTGCAGGAATTCCTAAGCATTCTGCCTTCAACTTAATTTACTTTGTTAACTGGTTTGACTGGATGTCTATAAAGTTCCTTTTACCACATTCTCAACTGGGGTTGCACAGTTGAATGACTGCTTGTCTTTCAGCTTAAATAGAGAATTATCAACATTTAATTACAATGACTTTGTCCAGTGGTTTTCTGATTGCCTAGAAGTTATGTAGCTGTACTCTGTTTAATTCTTCAAACTACTTTCTATATAGTTTCTCTTGACCTTCACTTTATCCACATCAAAATTTAACCTATTCTCTGACTATAGAGTGCTTCAGGAGGGTTTTTTTCCCCTATTTCTGGATATTTTATAGTGAATTGGTTATCTGGGATTGTCAACAGAGCATGTCATCCAACTTGCAGAAATGTAGGTCATAAATCTAATCAGTTCAGTAGGCATAAATTTATTAAGCACTTGAACACTTATTTCTTAAGCTTTTAAAAAGGACAAATTGTGAAACACATCCCCCCCCCCTAACAAAAATATAATGGGTATGGAGGTGTTTACTTAGCTCATCACATTTATTTACCCAATCAAACAACATTATTCCATATAGTGTATGTCATCCATACCAAATGCTGATCTTATGCTACAATGTCACAACTTCTCTTCAAAAACTCTATTTAAACTTTTCTCCATAATATATAGAGTTGATTCAAGAATGTTATTTGTCTTTAGATAACATTAGTAGCATTCATATTTAATTACATTAAAGAAAATCCTTTCTAATTGTATTATAACAACTGTCATAATAACCTGAAAGACATTGAGGGTGGAAAATAAAGAAGCATAATGTTTTTTGTAAAAAAAATGAAAATGCAACAATTTCTACGTTTATGAAGAAATTTATTATTAATAATTGACCAAATCAAGTGGGGATTTCTTACTGAAAAGACCAGTCAGTGTTGATATTGATCAAATTGAAATATTACTTGAGAATAGTTAATGTTATGTTATACAGGAAATAGCCAGTATACATCAAAATCTGATAATAAAAAATTACTTCAACCTGCTTTTTTATGTTAATTCCTTTGAAAAAAAGCCCAGCAGGCAATAATTAAATGTTCTGCTTTTTATTTTTGTTTTATTTATTTATTAATTTAAGCAAATTGTGACAATAGAAAGTGGGTACTTTACAACAGTGTGGAATACAAGACATGCAAGTGAAGTAAACCAACACTAATTGTAACAAAAGCTAGTCTTCATTGAAAGGTCTGTTGGTTTGGGGATTTCTTATACCTGACTCCCATCCAAAGAATTACAACTGCTTCAAATTAAACCAGCTAAAAGGAACAGTTATTATATCATCCAATAAGCACAGTATAATAAAGTTAAAAAAAAAAAAAGATGACGATGACTCTAATTCCACTATGACAAGATGTGGGAGATTGTTAAATTCCAATATTTGACCATAGATGAAAGAGATCCTCCTTCACCTACATTGTTTCAAAATCTAAAGAAGGTTTTCTTCCATCTCTTCGGAACACCTTCCACAATTTCTAATCTGAGCAATATCATGTGAAGTGTGCATAATTCCTCAAGTTCTCAACAGGAATAGAGCTTACATGAATAGTAGTTGTCAGCCAATGGGTGAACTGTTCTTTTCCTCTGCAAAATATACAATAAATAAACAAAAATGATATAACTGCAATTGAAATGTTTATTCACACATTCAAAACTCTTTGGAGTTAAGCCACTCTCTCATCATATAACAAAATCAGTGTCTTGTTCACTATATTGTTGCATACTATGGTGATATCCAAGGTGAGAATTTGTCTTGGAAGCATAAACTGTTGAGTGTGTTTACACAACAATTTTGCAATGAAAGAAGGCAAGTTCCAGACTTTCCAGAAATTACTGTAGTGAAAATCTACTGGCAAGTTTAATCACTGGTATTGGATGTAGTAAAAAAAATGCCAAATTATCCATTTTGATTTTAATACAACTGTTATAAACATCAAATATTTTTTGGTTAAACAGGACCCTTAGATACAGAAAATCTGTTCTGAATTGTAAAATAAAAAATGCAATAAGATATTATTTAATCAGAAAAGCTTTTAGTTGCTTTTATGAATAAAATATATTATGGAAACTATTGTCTTAAGAAAAAACATTTTCAATGAATAATAAAGAATTTTCCTTTTTTAAATCCTGCATTAATTTTTAGCGGCCAAGTGATATTGCTATTAAATTAAAACTGTATTTACTAATTATAAATAAAAAAAGCTCACTACAATTTAATGACCCCAGTATTTTGAATTTTTTTTTAATGTGTCAATTTTTGTAAATACAGACATCCCTACATAACATTATACATTTAAAATTTATTGGTAATTATCTAACATTTTTTCAACAAGCGTCTTCGTAAGTAAGTTTATAAAGCCAAAATACCTAAAATTTAATAAATGATTAGGTTGCTTAAAATATTTTGTTACATTTTTAAGAATAGTGGTTAGTTAAAAAAAATTATATAGAAAAGGCATTCACATTGTATTCCTCTATTTTACAATTATGTCCCCCCTTACATAAATTTACCAAATATCAGACTGTCAAATCATTCAACATGTCAAACACCCCATCCATGTTAAAAAGATGGCATCCTGCGATATTTTTAACTAAAAGTAATTTTTTCAATTTAGATTCATTAAACTTTAAATCAGTTTTCCTCAAAATTTCAGAAAAGTATATTTTATTTTTATGCTGTGTTGACAAATTTATAGATTTTACTAATAAAGGGAAGGAAAAAATGATTCCAATCAGTTTAAATTCAGTTTGAAATACATCAAAATATTTTGCTTATTGGGTATATTGAATTTAATCTATTAGCTTGGAATTAAAGCTTCAAGCAAGATTCTTCATTTTTTAAATGTATTTTAAACCTAGATATTGTTCCTTTTGGGTTTTTTCTGTGTGTATGGTCATTGATCAGTTTTGAGAGTTAATGACTAAATGTGAATTCTGTATACTTTATATCTGATATGCTAAAATTGCTTTCTTGTTTAGAAAATCTTTGTAAAAAATATATATGTATATATATTTTAATTCTATTACCCCTGCTAGTTTTGGGAGTGGCTGATGTTAATATTTTAGAATTGGAGGAGATTAATTAAACAAAATAAGAATTCTTTTTTAGTCTTCAGGACATGGGCGATAATGGCTCTTTGCAATTTCCTGTCCTTAGTAAAAATCTTTTGTTTACTATCTCAACTAATCCCTGTTCTGCCAATCATTTACACAAGCTTGTTAAATAGGTTATACACTGCTTTCATCTGCCCTACTACCTTCAATATGTCCTGTGAGTGTTAAATTTACTAAGCTCTCTTTCCTCATTGTGTTCCAGAAACTTCAACTGTCTTTTTCTGATTCTAACTATAAGTGCCATTTTATTTTCTGCATCCTTCTGTAGAACCACATTTCTGTTACCTCAAGTTTCTTCTTCATCTGTGATTGCTGGACAATCTCTTCACAGAACATATGAGGAACAACAAAGTTTTAGAGAAAATGGAAACAAAAATGACACTTATTCTTAAAGAGAATTTATGTTCAAATGATAGCTGAAAAAGTAAAGTATCCACTTTCTCCACCTAACACCATAATTTGAACTTGAAATTACATTCATGCAAGAGTTTCTTGTGTGTGTGATGAAGCATCTTATGGTTAAGAAACTAGATTTCATCATGAAATTTTGTCATAATCTGTAACTTTTGGATATCTACTTTTGTGCAATTATGACTAGCCACACCAACCAAACCCACTTGTAACTGCAGAGCAAAGCATGAATGCTCCTTAAATGGTAATTGCCTGCAAAGCAATATAATGTCCCAAGCCACTGTAAAAACAGCAGTTAATGAAAAAATATATACGTAAGAGTATTGGAAGGATCATGGAGACAGTAACTATTGTGACACTGAGTCGTCGGCCCATGGTCAACTCCAAGTCATGGCATGAAACTAATATTTCTCCTACCAGCGTTTTGGGGTTGACTCTTAGTCGCTGCCACCACCCTGTGTCCCGGTCAATCGGTGGTCGTTGCTGCCAGGCGGGATCCTTTGATTAGGGTACCAAGTGGGATGGTCGGTCAATTTCAAATGCCTTCACACCAGATGCAACCGTTTCGACACCAGCTCAGCTCACTTCCAATGTCTGGTTACCGAAGCAACTACTTCAATCTCAAGTCTAACCTACCCATGTTGTGATTTTGATCTTAGGTAGATGAGATCAATCAGGCATCAGGCCATAGTGTAAGATGAGTCTAAACTAGAGGTGATATCGCACAAGCGTAAAGAAAAGAAGCAAATAAAAACCCATGAGGTATGTTGAAACAAATCAACTTTTTTCCATCTGTTATATACAGGAGTATGTGTTTTTCTCCCAACCCATTTTCTCGGAGAGTGACACTTTTATACTTCTTAGGTAAGTTCTGGTCTTCTATGTCAACTGGTTTAGTTTTAAGTGCTGGCTTAGCTCCGTTCATCAGTATAACTTGCTATTGGTAGGAAAGGCGAAGTTGGAGGTCTGGAATCTCTCGGTCAGCTTCTGCGAGGCAATGCTCTGGTTCCTGCTACTCGAACTGCTGGACTGAAACTTCTCAACAGCTACTACTGGCGAACTGCCCAAGGGCGCTGGCTTATATGGACACCAACCAAAAACTAGTATGGGGTTAGACGCAGCCTGGGGTTTTCAGTAAATCTCGATTTCTGACAAGGGACCTCTTTGTCTGGCTAGGAAAATTGATTACTTCCCATTTTGGGAAAATTAATTACTTTCCATTTTTGGGGGTGATCTCTTCGGTCGTGAGGAGAGGTTGCAGGATAGATATCCTCCCAAACTGCTTCCTTCTCACATTGGTACCTCATACTAATTCCTTTCAGTGGGCGTTAATAATTTCCCTGTCTTTCTCATCAAATTACCTCTGCCTATCACCATTGCTACCACTCGACCAATGGCGTCCCGGCCTGCGATTGTGGCTAAGCTGGCCTCATTAAAATTATAAACTAGAATTTTTGTTTACAAAATTCTTGTCACTGGCCCAAATCCTTACGAGTAACACATGGCTCTGTCTCTTAAAATCTCTATCTATGACGCTCATGGCCACTTTGCGTCTTCTTAACCTGTTCTTTTACAAACATCAATCAATTGTTAAGGTCTGAAGGAACATTTGGCTTCTCAGAAAATAAAAATAAAATCTCTTTATTTTCAAATCTGAAATTCTTTTAAGATATTTTCTCATGCCAAAATTCTATGATCAACACATGGCCACTTAAAACCATATCCTCAACACTTGGTTATTCTGTGTTTTTCTCAACCAGTACTTTTACAATGTCATCAATCAATTGTCAAAGCCTGCCATTTTGTCCCCTTCGTGGTGTTTAGAGTCTATGCGAAACCTTGGCTTCTTTGAGAAAAATAAGTAATGGTAATTCTCTCCACCCCGTATCGGCAAATATTTTAGAATATTTTCTCATGCCAAAATTTTTATAATCAACACATGGCCTTGCCATGCTGCTACTTAAAATGATATCTTGAAAAAATAAATAATGGTAATTCTCTCTACCCCGTATTGGCAAATATTTCGGAATATTTTCTTATGCCAAAATTTTTATAATCAATATATGGCCTCATCGCCTGGCCGACTTCTAAAATCTTGCAGTTTCGATTGATATCTTGTTCTCGTTCTTTCTTTAACCAATACTTTTACAAACATCATTAATCAATTGTCAAAAGCTTGCATATGGCCTTTTGTGAGTCCACTGTTTATGCCAATTCTTGTGTTTTGAAAAAAGTAACTTTTTTTTTTTTTTTTTTTAAGTAAAAATAAAATCTCGGGGTATCTTCTTTTCTGTTCTCAGTATTTTCTTGTTTAATTTTTTATGGTTAATTAGTTAATCAATTACCATAGCTAAATAATGTCATACTATGAGCAAATATCATTTTTTAACAATAGTAAATAGATGAACAGCATAAAACTCTATGGGAAAAATGAAAAATACCAAAAATATTATGAAAAATAAGGAAGACAGTACCAAGCTACAAAAATAACTAAAAAAAACTGTAAACTTAGTCTGGAAGAGAAAATAGCTGTAATTATCTTACCAGGCCAATAGAAATTACTAAATAAAAAAATTCAAAACTTATTTCAAAATGTAGACATGAAAACAAATTTTTACTGCATTACTGAAAAATCAAAAACTAAAAACTAATATCTTGAAAAATACAAATATATTTATTATGTACAACACTAATAATGCAATATGCTTTTTTTAAAAAAAAAAATAACCTTAAACAAGCAAGATATCCCCCTAAAAATAAATAAAGTAAATAATAGACTAACTATATGAATGAATGTAGCCCAAAACTATATAAATTTAATAATAATAATCAGTAGTAAATAATAAAAGTAATTTAAAAGTTGGACAGAAATAACCACATTCTAGTCAATAATTTTATTCAATGGCCATTAAAATAATGCAATAAACTGGAAATAATTGATGTTGTTACCCATAATGCCTCAGTGACTAACATGTATAAATAGTTGAGCTACTATCCAACCCATATGGCTTGAAGATCAAGTTCAAGCATGAAACAGACTGTCCCCATTCAGTGTAGATCACTGAATCCACACTGTGTGTGTGTGTGTGAGAGAGAGAGAAAGAGAAATCTCAAAATAAAGATCAACCACACTTGCTTGCAATTCAAATAATAATTGTGAACATGTATTTTTAATCCTTATAATGTTTAATTGAAAAATTCACTTTTTATACAATTTTGAATATTAATTTCTTATAGTAATAATTTAATCATGCAGATAAAAATGGAGTTGTATACAAATCTCATAAATCATTCAAAACTCTTTTACTTGAAGAGGCTTGATAAACATAAAATGCACGTATATCTAAATGTAAAATAAATATAAAATGCACTTAATTAAATTAATTTAGAAAATGGATGACACAGTGTTGATAGCAGATACAAAGAAAGCTACAAAAACTCTGACAGAAGGCAGTGAAGGAAAGCAAGAAGAAAAGATTAAACATTAACTGCAAGACAGAATGCATGATTGTTAGCAAAAGGATAAACCCAAAGTCTGAATTGCAAATAAGAGATACCAAAATCAAACAAATGTGGAAATTTAAATATCTGGGAAGTGTTTTAATAGAGGCTGAAAGTGTGATGCTAAAATCCAAAGGTGTATTGGGATAGACAAGGAAGCATTCCAAAAGCTAAGCAGAGTGGTAAGAAATAGAAAAACTTCACTAGAAACAAGGAAAAGAGTACTAAACTGTTATGTGATATCTGTCCTTCTGCATGGTAGTGAGTGCAGGGCAATCTTCTCAAAGATAAAGAGACTTGAAGCAACAGAAATATGGTTCTACAGAAGAATCCTGAGGATACCATGGACCAAACATGCAAGCCACAACAAAATTTTAGAGAAAATGTAAACAAAAAGGAAACTAATACTTAACATCAGTAAGAGACAGTTGAGGTTTCTGGGTCACATAATGAGGAAGGAGGGCTTAGAATATCTGATAATCACAGGACAGATAGAAAGCAAGAGAGACAGAGGAAAACAATGCATGACATACTTAGTGAGCTTGAGTAAATGGGTGGTGAAACAGGGTTTAGGAGAAATAACAGAAAGTTTATTCAGAACTACAAGGGACAGAAAGTTGTGGAGAAGCTGAAGGGACATGGCGCATAAAAGGGAGAGAACTCACAAGCATCATTTCTTTCTTTAGATAATGTGATCAAATAGGAAACATAAAGATAGGTGAACAACCTCCATACAATATTATATGAATAGAGGCTGAACAATTAGTTTATTTTATACATTTTAAATAAAAATAATACAATTATCTTGGTCATATCCATACAATAAAGTTGTTCATTCTTACTAGTAAGGTTATTTACAATTCTATGCCACTTTGGAAGTACATGTTTTTAAATATCATTAAGTTATCATTTTTTTTTCTTTTGTTACATTTTATTTGTTTAATAATTGCCATTATGGTTAACAATCCACATTTACTCAGCACAAAAGATTCAACCTTATGCCCTGTCATTATTCACATCATTTGAAGAACCTTTATAAAATAATTATATAATTATAAGATTGTTTGCAAGCTTATTCTACCACAAATGAATTGTATGTTTGCAAATGTTTTTAGCTGTTCAACTAATGATAAATCTTATCAATTCAGTTCAAGGCTTATTTTTAAATAACTTATGTTGAGCATTAAAATGGTTTGTGTAATATATTTTTGGTTCATCTGGATATACTTTGATTTATTGCTTACATGGTGATGCTCTTATGTCTGTGATAATAAATTAGAAAAAATAATACACATATTGTTTGGCGATCATTCTCTATTCTTTCTCTGCTACAATTAAAATCTGAAACTACCTTGTCCTCTTTCCCACAAATCCACATTTTAAACATTTTTTTATACTAATGTTCATCAGATACAAGGTTTGACAGCCAGTCAAAGTAGAGGGTTACTGTGTGATGTTGTATGAGCATAAGAAAAGTCAAGAAGTAAAGTTCATGGGTTTATGCAGGAAAGATAACAGTAACCCTAGACTTGAAGGGGTCAAGATTGTATTAACTGGAAAAATATCCTGCAGGGAGTCTGTTCCACAAAGCAGCAGTTCTTTGGAAGAAGCTGTCCAAATGAAATTTATTTCTTGCTATTGGATTATGAAAGGAATGGGGATGATTCACATTTCTGTACGTGACATAGCAGATCACAATTGTAAACAGGGCTGGTGGGACTAAGGAATATAACTCGTCAGAACATATGCCATGGAAATAGCAATAGAGCAGCAAAAGGCTTGCAATGTTTCATCTGTGGGAAAGGGGTTGTAGGGTGGGAAACAATCCCCCTCACCACAAATCTACATAGATGCTTTTGAACTCTATCAAGACTGGCAAGTGAGGACTTGGCAGCTCCAGTTCAGATATGGCAGCAATGCTCCATTTTTAGTCTGATCTGGGTCTTGTCAAGATAGCGTAGCAGGGAAAGTCACAGACTTACTGGAGCAGTACAATGAACCAACCATTTTTCTCGCATTTTTAGCAATAGATCAGATATGAGTTCCATTTCAGGTCTGTGGAGAGCTTGTGTCCCAATAGATATTCAACAAAAGGAGTTGATTTTGTATTTCTCATTTTTAAGACATTTAGATATGAAGGCATTCAGTACTTCTATCAGCAAATAAAATTGTATAGAAAAGAGCCACAAAGATTAATTTGTGTTTAGTAATAATTTGATCAATATCTAATTTGTTACTTTGTTATAACTTAGTTTTCATTGTTGGTAGAAAATTTTGAAAAGATTTTTCTCCCTTCTCATTACTAAATAACAAAAACACAATTAGTTCCTCTTTTGATAAAAAACACACTCCTTTAAATTTTTTTTGTTGTTGTTGTTCTCTTTTTCACAAATTTCCTAATTGTCTTTGTTTCCTATTATCAAATTAAAAATATCTCTCATGAACATGATTTTTTGGCTTCATTTTCAAGATATAGAAAATTAGAAATATCATATGGACTATTCTCTGATTGTTATAAACTAATGAACAAAACTCTTTTCAACATGTTCAAACACTTACAAAGTACTTTGAAATTTAAATTACATGGAACAGTTCTTCACTATGTATTTGTGTACTATTAACTAACCAATTTTAGCTTTACCTTTAGAATTTATCTGAATTTGTTAGAAAGGCTTTTTAGTTTAAATGAACACCATAAAATTCTAACTTTTCAAACAGTGAATGTAACTTAGAAATTTCTAAAGGAAAAGTAATGCAAAATGTTTAAGCAAATTGATTGTAGACACCAAATTTTTAAAAGCTAGATTTTGTAATACAAAATACCTTTCTCATTCACAATTAATAACATACACACACACGGAAAAATATTGTAATATAAAATTTTTAAAATGTTGTTACTTCACTAATATTTAAAACTTTTCCATTATTTTGTATTCCTTTGATTTTTTTTAATTCATTCATTAAAAACATTGCACTCTTTGCTTAAGTTCTTTTTTTCTACTTCTGAATGTGTAATTTTAATAGTATATATAAGTATAAACATTATTTTAGTAAGTACACATGTTTGAGTAAATGTCTCCATTTTTTCAAACTGTGAAATTAACATCTATCAAGCTATAGCATTGAAAGTTTTATTAAAGCAAATGTACCTCTCAAACCTGAATTCCATTTATCCAGTGAAACCACCTTTTAGCCAATTGTGCTTTTAGCCATGGAGATCTTTACAGAGTTCTGAAAATGATGCTAGCAGATAGACTTGCCATAGAGATTTCTATATAGCATAATATTATTTACATGCAAACTATCTTCCTCATCTTTGTTGTTGTTATCACACACAATTATTTAGCTGTTGTGCCCTCCAGCTTTCATCAGATGCTTATCAATCTGTGTAACCTTCAGAGAATTTCAAAATGAACTCTTTATTTAATCTACAGGAGCAGACTGTTCCCATTGCACTGACCATATCTAGGGATACTTTATCTAGTTCTTATTTCTCAGTTATTGCTTTGCTTGAGTCCAAGTACACACTGACCAGCCCAAATTGAACTCATAATGACTGTCTCAAAATTCACAAACCAACACTAGCTGAGTGGAGAAAATGAAGCCTTAAACCTAACCTGCTTGCTGATGAGTGCTGATGCTGCTATTTGTCATGTTTGACTGCACTCACTGAGGCTTCTTTTTCTACTGTGGCTACTGCAGCTACTGTTGAAGCTTTACTGTCATTTCTCTTTCTTTATTTATTTTTTGCTACAACTGCAAGGAATGGAGTACCCACAGTTCTTGGCCATGTTCTCTTGTGTTAGCCTTGACTAGGCAGAGATTTCTCTGTAAAGTTGAGATTCTTCTGAATATTATTTTGATGTTGTATGGACCACAGATCTTCTGAATTTTTCCCAATAAGCCCGTTAACATAAGAAAAACTGTGGCACTTTTCTGGTCCTCCTCATGGACTACTGTTTCTGCCTGCCGATTCTGATATTATGTTTGCAGGGTAATTGTTATTCAGTAGGGTACTTTGATGCTGATCATTTCCTGTTGGCATGTGCCTGGGTTGCAGTAGAAAAAGAAGCCTCAGTGAATGCAGTCAAGTATGAATTTGGTGACATAGTAAATGTGAGTTCAATCACTGGGCCATGCAGTATTTACTTGAACTCAGTGGAAATGGAGCAAGCAGTAACTAATATCCCTAGACATGATCAGTGGAATGATAACATTCTAACTCAATAGATTAAATAAAGGGTTCAGCTTGAAATCCCTGGAAGGTAACCAAGAATGAAAAATACCTGATGAAGTCTGGAGAGCACAACAGCTGAAACAACAAAAAAAATGTGGACAATAGTTTGCATGTAAATAATAAATAATAACTCCTTATCCCAGGAATTCAAACAGAAATTATAATATAGTAATTTTTAATGAAATACATTTATCACTTATTCTCAGGGTTATTTTTTAAAAAAGCAGAATAATTCTGAGATTTTTTATGTTAGCTAAAAATGTTACATTTACACTGACGGATTAAATTGGCATATCTTCACCATGTGCAAATAGGTCATTTATAAAAGATTTTTTGTTTTGATTTTAAATGATTTAACATGTTATGCTGGCTTAATCCACACAGCATAAATTCAATTAAAAGACCATTTCCATAACCTTTAATTAGTAATCTACTAATGTAAAAGTTTATTAAACATATATATGCATGTGCCTTTATGTATGTAAAATTGTAGATCAAAATAATATTAGTCAATGGTTTTTGAAGACCTATTTAGAGCCACATTTAATATCTATAATTACTTCTGATAAACATTTTATTTGTCCCATTTATAATGTTGATATCAAGCTACAATTGTATTTTTTGTTGGTTTTATGATATTCATTTTAAATTGAAAATACATCTTTCAGTTTAATAATTTCACTAATGTTGAAAATCTTATTAATTTCATTTTTCACTGCTATATTTTATATAATCAACTGAAAACCAACATGGGATCTTTAGAAAAGATAGCTTTGGTTGGTTTACTTCATAACTGTTAGGATTGTGCCTTTTTATTACTTTCAAAAACATTATTATAGGAAATTTTACTGAAGTGACTTTGATATATTGCAAAATAAAATTTAAATTAAATCAAATTTCCAAAAATATGAAAACTGTTTATCTTGATAATACATTGGACAGCATTGTGCTGAAAAGTTCTCAACTCAACCAAGAAGGGATTAAAAAAGGGAATGTTTAATTTTGGTCAGATCTTGGGAAGTAGATCGAGCCTTTTAGTACTAAAAAGTGTTTCTTTGTATTTTTATTATGATAACAAACCTTTTGTTTCATTCAATGAAAATAATAACGGTATAAAAATTAATTTTTTTATGACTTAAAAATATCAATTACAATATGTTTTTAAATCCCTTAAAGAAATAACTTTAAAAATATTTTAAAGACTGTACATACCTATTTGTTTTTAAGGGCACCAGGTGAAACCTTTGCTGCTTGGCAAAGAAAAAAGGTGCTATGAAGTCTTTTCAGTCTGAAAAAACTGAAGTAATGTCAGTTCAACTTTAGAGCATTTTTTTCTTTGGTGGTATAAATGAAAAACATCTTAAAATATTAGATCTCAATAATTGAATTAAAAAAAACTGTTGTACTTGAATCTGACACTACTTCATTGCAGTACAAGTTCTTCAGGTTCTTGCTCCAGTGAACAGTTTTCACTGAAAAGAAATTAGTGAATATAAAATAAATTTTAAATGTTATCACTAATTTTCTGAGAAATTATACCTAAATGAAATATCTCTTCAAAATGTACTTGAATCTTTTTTTAATATAATTAAAAAGTGTGTGGTGAAAAATAGTGTCTCTTTCAACATGACTTCATTAAGAGCTCTTTTGTATGTGAAAGTTAAAGAGTTGCATTTAAACATGTAAGAAAATGTATTTGTTTTAATCTTGATACAGGTAAAACAACTTTTAAGGTTTAATCGTCTATAATATCAATAAGAAGGATCATCATGAATTATATATATATATGTATATATATGTGGCCCAATTCTTAAATGGGAGTAGGAACATTCTCCAATTTCCTCTTTCAAATAAAGAGTCTTGTCAAAAAAATAATGTGAAAATCCAGTTTTTAACACTGACTTTGGATGTGAGTAAATAACTATTTCAAAAACATTTTCTTATGGATAGTGAAAATTTCTTACTGTATCAATTTTTATTTTGAAAATATTAAACTTATACAGTTAAGAAATACATGTCCTTAAAAGAATTAACATAAAACAATCTATCTTTATTAAATTTTGGTCATGTTTTTCTTACCTTTCTCAGTGCAGTAATAACAATAACTTTAGTCTAGGTACCCTCACACAAAAAAAAAACAGAAAAAAAATGATGACCTACAGCTTTTATTTTAGTTTTAATTTCAAGCTAACAGATTAAATTTAATATTTCCAATAAGCAAAATACTTTGCTGTATTCCAAAGACTCATTTTAAATTGACTGAAAGGAATTTTTTTGTTGCTAAAATAGCATTTTTAATCATTTTCATCACAATGTAATTATCTTTATTAAAAAATCTTCCAAAAAATAAAATATACTTGAAACAATATTTGAGGAATATTTGCTAATTTAAAGTATAATTAATCTGATTTAAAACAAATATTATTTACTTTAAGTTTAACATTTCACAGAAAATCATTTTTAATACAACAATAGCTGTGTTTTTAGCTGACAGTAGCTATGTTGACATATCTAATGTTGTTCTATGGAGACTTTATCTGTAAAACATAATTGAAATAAAAATACGAGTGCCTTTTATATATAATTATTAAGTATTCAGTAATCTTAAAATTTTAGTAAAATATTCTTTATAATTTAATGTTTTATTTAATTTTATAATTTTTTTTAAAATCATCACTATTTTCTGATAATGTTGTGTATGGTCACCTGTATTTAAAAAAAAAAACAGCACATTTATATACTAATAAAAAAAATTTCAAAATTATTTGTAAAATATTGGTGTTTAATGATTTGTATTAAGCTTTATGATTACTAAATATAGTTTTCACTTAATATCATCAAAACCACTGAAATTAATACAGAATTTAAAAAAATTTAAAACTTAATATAGTTTTCTAATTTTTAAAAAAATGAAACTATTCTTATAAAAATTCATTATCTATCAAAAAAAATTTTTCTTAATATATCTTATGTGTCCTTAATATATCTTATTTATAAAAGCAATTAAAAGCTTTTCAAATTAAATAATGTCAAAGTTTTATTGCATTTTTTTATTTTTACGATTCAGAGTTTGGTAAATGGTGTTTCTGATTGACAAAAATAAATTGATGATTTAAATTAACCAAGAAATTTAACTGCTTTTAACTAATGTAAATATGAAGATCCTGAAATTTTAATTTCTCAAAATTTCATAAAATTAAGTAAGTAGGGGTAACATGTTAAAAAAAAAATTTCTTTTTTTAATATATTTTTTGAATCATTTCATCTCAAGCAAGGCAGGAATGCCACTTGTACACAGAGGATTACAGAGAGTGGAAGTAGGAAAAAAGATTAGATATAGTGGGGATTGAGGAAAGGATAAAAGATGAACGGGGTTCAAGATAACAGGAGATGGCAATTGATATTGCATTTAAATTGTAGTTTTCAGGGAAGCAAGTAAATGGAAAACCTTGTCGGGAAGTGCAAGAAAAGAAACTGTTGGAGTAGAAGTGGCAGTTACATTTAAATTCCAACAGTAAAAGGTTGGGACCTAGATGCCAATCTAGCAGCACGCTTAATTTCATGCAGTCAGGGCACCAGGGGAAAAAAAGCTCATCAGAGCAGTTGCCATGAAAACATTTGTAGAAAAAACAGAGGGAAGCCATATCATGTCTGTGAAAAAGTGACAAATTGAGATGCCAAGTCAGGATTGATTACATTGCAGATCCTTCTTTGAATTTTATCAAGAACCTCGAAATGAATAGCAGGAGCATCAGACTAGATATAGCAACAGTATTCAATGCATGGTCAAATGGTAGATTTGTAAATGAGCAAGATGGACTCTGATAAGAAAAACCTTCTTGCAGTAGAGGCAGCTATTAATTCAATGTAGTTGTTCCATTTCAAGTTAGTTCAAGGCACAGTGAGACGGTCTCCAGGAGTCGAGCATCAGCCCTGCTGATGATATGGGCAGGGAATTTTCTCTATGGGGGTTAAATGAGAGCAGTTTAGTTTTGGAGGCTTTCAAATTTAAAGACATTTCCTGCCCCAGCTAGCCACTGATTGGAGGTCCTTTTCAAGAGCAGTGGCCAGGTTAATTTTGCCAGCTCTGACAGATTTACTATTGACGCAGGAGTAAATGGTGGTGTCATCTGCATAGATGCTTACTTGGGAACTGATGAAATCAGGAAGATCATTGATGAAGATCAGAAACAGCTTGGACCCAGGATAGAGCCCTAGGGACACCCGTGTTCATGTGAAAGGATCTGGAAGCAAGCCTGTCCAGGACATTCATTTCACGATTTGATAGGAATGATTGGGTTAAATCAACCAATCATCCTGTAATACCATAGGCCTGAAGCTTATGTAGAAGACCAGCATGCCAAACCCTGTCCAACACCATTGAGATATCTAGAGCCACAGCTCGAGCTTTGTCTTTATTATCAAGAGCTTGATATATGTATTCAGTGATGGCCATAAGCACATCAGAAGTAGACCAGGCAAGACAGAATCCATATTGTTTATCAGAGAACAGGTCGTGAAAGGTAAGATGCTTAACCACTTCAGCATTGATTAAAGCCTTGAATACTTTACCAAAAAGCAGTAGATTACCAAGATTTTCTTAAAATATATATATATATATATATATATATATATATATTAAAAATAATTTAACTCATTTGTGAATAAGTTCTGAAAATTTCATTAAAATCAGACAATTATTTGATTTTTTTTTGTGAGAATTTCCATAACATATTTGTTTTTCGGGGGGGGGGTTGGGGGGGGGGGGGGGCTTACCACAAAACAGATTCCAAATTTTCCGTTACTAATCTTTGGCCCACCTGCTGACTCAGAAAAAACAAGATTTTTAACCAAAATTTCGAATGTGCTAGAAAAGATTAAAAAATTTAATAAAATAATCAAAAGGTACTTTGGTCTTTCATCTTAATAACAACATTTTGATGATAAAACGTTTTTTTATCAAGTTTGAGGCCTTTTTCATCATGCTATGAGAAAATCTTTGGAGGTACCTACTTTAGGCTCAATCTTAAAAGTAGGATAGCTTTCTTTGAACTGTATTACTAAAAGTTTTTTTTATTGGCTCTGCCTCTTAAGCATAATAATAAACAAATTATATAAAATGTAAATTAGTTGTCTTAAAGTAGATAGAATTTCTTTTTCAGTTGACTTGTGCAATGTTCAAAATTCAATTGGAAAAAAACTTATTTGCTTCAGTTTAAAAATTGTAATATTTGTTTTAATTAGCTCTTATGTTAAATGTTTCTTGTACATTTTTATGATTGATAAGACAATATCAGCAATGTTTTTTTCTCAATAGTTTAAAATTATTATTTAATGTATATCTCAATATTATATGAGAAAATTTTTGAACTGTGAATGCTCATCATAATGTTATTTTTATCAGTAATTTGCAATCACCAGTTAAAAAAATAGGTTTTCAATAAAGAAAATAATATGCACCAAAGAAAGAAATAACTTGATAACTGTTTTTTTCTTTAATAAAATGTCAAATATAACTTAATGACTTAAGCATTAATTCCTTTACATAAAAATACACCCATTTTTTTCCCCCTAAAGTTCATTAATGACTTTAGATTACAGTAATTTAGATTTAAACACAGGTCTACACCAGCAAAAGAACTGTACAGTGTAAATGAAACCTTCACAACAAAGTATTTTTCAACCATCTCCATTCTTTCTTCTATATACCAAGACATGAGAGATCATGGTTCACCACAATTTCCTATTTTGTTGCTCTCAGCAATACTTTCTCTTTTATGACCTCTTTTTATCTTTGTGATACTTGTTCTTCCATCCATTTGCTCAGACTTATCAAATAACAGGTTGCTTTTTGTCAGGTTATCTCACTTTCTTTTGTCATGTGAATGTTAAAGATTTCTTTTCTTATGGGTCCCAAAATTTTTTACCATCTTTTTCTGATTATCAACACTTTGTAGTTCTTATTCTCCTTAGAATTCCCATATTATTCATACAATGCTGTTGATATTCTTAAAATTTTCAGAACAACACCTTGGTTACTTCATTTCATTTGTGATTAAATTTTCCAGCTTTCATTGCCATACACAGACATTGCATAGAAATCCAATCTTTTCTTCACTTAATTTTTAATTCCTTAGTAACTTAGTTTCTGCTAGGTAACTTTCACTATTCCTATACACCTTTAAATTTCTTTGTCAGGCTTGATTTTGATTTTGATCTAATTGTAACAATATTTAACATGGCATATGGATGAAAAGGGTTAAAGAAAACAATTTTTTTTTTTTGTCAGAAAGGGATTCATTTTCCCAGGATATTGAGAACAGGTTGAAAAAGTTATGCAATGTGATTGTTACTATTCAGTGAGACACAGCTGGCAGGTTTAGGGCCAGAGGTTAAAGTTGTCTGTTGAAAGGTGTCAATGTCCACGTACTGGGAAAATTATCAGCCAAAATTTCCCTGAGAAAAAATTATAATTGTGAAAACAAAATGAGCAATTGTGAAGGCAGGGGAAGACTTCAGTGAGGCTGACATCATAGAATGGCTCTTCCCAAAGGAGGGGGAATCTTCCAAAATTGGAAGTGTGAAATGGAAAATGAAAGGAGGAGACTGGTTGAATTTTAGGATATTTGTATAAAATCCCCTTATGCACCCTCACCATACCAGTAGAAAGGGACACCGATAAATACAAGTGCCCACGGGGACACTCTAACTACTTAAAGTTAGTTGGAGTTGAGGTTGTGGCCCAGAGTTGCAGAAGCCGCATTGGGGAGTTAAGAGATTTTTTTTTGCCAAGACGCTATTTTGCTAACCTAATAATAATAATAATAATCTGCTGAAGAAGAAAAACTTTGATGTCCTTGTGCCATTTTTGAAAGTACAAACAATAGTACTTGAAGTTAAATCCAGTTGTTGCTGAAGAAAGACTCCAATGAAAACCTTGTATTGTTCTTGAAAGTACAAACAACAGTACTTGAAGATAAATCCAGTTGTCAAGTCTGGCTACCCTTAGAGAACTTAACTGAAATTTTCATTCTGTTGCCAAATATTAGAAACAGGCTGAGAAAAGAAAAAAAAAGAACTAAATATATATTTTTTATTTTAATATAAATATCATCTAGTGACTTATTCAGGCATTGTCTATTTTATTTTCAATTTTGTGTGTGCATATTCAATTCCTTAGTTTAGCTTGATTGAGATACTCCAGTGATAATTCAGCTTGACTCTCTTAAGATCAAAAATCACAATGTGGGTAAGAGAGGTCATAGTTGAAGAGATCAACTTAATGACCAGCTTCTGTGTCAAATGCCACCAACAACTGATGAGTGTGAGTTGACGTTTTGTTCTCCGATACCAGGATCAATCCTGACCAAAGACAGCAGGCCATGGCTCCAGCTATGCTGCCATATAATGTTTAAATCACATCTTAGGTTATCTTTTTGCTCACAAACATCTTTTCTCTCTTCTTACAATTAATGTTTTTTCCTTTTTTTATTGTAGGTACCTCCAAAGAAAAGTGATTTCTTTTTTCTTTTTAATGAAAAATCTTTCTAGAAGCTTTTATTTTACTTTTAATTTCAAGCTAATAGATTAAATTTAATATTTCTAGTAAGCAAAATACTTTATTTCAAAAGGAATTTAAATTGATTGAAATGAGGTTTTTTTAAATCATTAAAGATTACTGATCTTAGCCCTATCTCTTAGCACAATTCTCTTCATTAAGAAATCTTTCCAAAACAAAATATACATTTCTGAAACTTTGAGGTAGATTAGCTGATTTGAAGTTTAATTAATCTAATTTGAAACATTACTTTCTTTTCTTTTTTTTTAACATGGAGGTGGAAGTTTTATAAGGTGTTAACAGCCATCTTGATAGACTTGTATTTGGAATTTTTTTTTCTACAATTTTATATCTGTAAAAATTATTTGATGGATATAACATGATCGCCTTTTTTATATAATTTTTCAACTACCCAGTAAATTTAAAAATTTAGGAAAATATTCTAGATTTTATTGAATTTTGGGTACGTTGGCTTTAAATTTACTGTAGTTAACACTCTTATTTTCCAATAATATTGTGTATGGATGTCCTTATTTACAAAAATCGGTACATTTAAATATGCACAAAAAATTCATAATTCTTTTTAAAATACTGCGATCACTGAATTGTAGTAAGCTCTTCCATTTGTAATTAGTAAATATAGTTTTTACTTAATATCACCTAACTGATAATACGGAATTTTAAAAGATTTAAAATTTTATAAATTATAATTAAAATTTTTTAAAAATGAAAACAATTCTTGTAAAATCATTATTCATTGAAAAAAAAATTTTTCTTATTACAATGGTGTCCTTAATATATCTTATTCATAAAAGTAATTGAAAGTTCTAATTAAATGATGTCTTAGTTTTATTGCATTTTTTATTTTACGATTCAGAGCAGAGTTCCTGTAACTGGGAATCCTGTTTTACAAATAAAAAATAATTGATTTAAATTCTCCAAGGATGCATGCTTATAACTAATATAAACATTAATCCCTGCAAAAGTGAATTTCTCAAAATTTCATTAAATAAGTGGGGATGTAACAGATGTAAAAAAAAATTTTTAAAATACTGAGATTTTCTAAAAGAAGAAATGTTTCATTAAAATCCAGCAATTATTTGATTTTTGCAAGAATTTCCAAATCATTATGTTTATCACTGCAAAATGATGCTAAAACTTCCTATACTAATATATGGTTACCCACTGACACAAGAAAAAAAAAATTTTTAACTAAAATTTTGAAAGTTCTAAAAAGGATTAAAAACTATAATTTAATGATCACAAAATTCTTTGGTCTTTCCTCTTAATAGCATAAAGTTTTTGATTATAAAACTTTGTTTTAATTAAGTTTGAGGCAGTTTTTCATCATGTATGTTCATTTTTTAACAAATTTTTAGGTACCTACTTTATTGATAGTTCTTTCAGTTTTCCTTCTCAGTTTGCCATCAACAATACCATCTTCATAGCCCATCTTGTTAATTTATTTGCAGATATAATCTTATGTTAGTTTCATTAATTCTCTTAAAATGTTCTCACTGTACAGGTTAAATAAATCTGTTGAGAAAACACATTTTTGTTGAGCTCGATTTATTCATGCATAAGCCATTTGTTTCTAATACAAATTACAGAGTATTTATATGTCTTTTACATGTGATCTACAAAACACAGGTTTAGATTGTCCTTCATATATATTGCTTGTTCTAGTAGCATTCTGATCATGAAAGTAGTATTTCTTGTTGTAGCTTCAATAACACCATATTATTCTATTGATTCTGCTAAAAGTTCTATTCATTAGACTCCTAATAATTAGTTTTGTTATATGGCTCATCAAGCTGATTATTAGATGTAGCTTACATTCATTCACACCTTGTTATTGGGCAGCAATAAAAAAGATTATCAATCCCAAAGTCATGTACCAGTGTCTCTGACAACCTCCTCTGCTTCTGCTGCTTTGTTCCTCTTGGCAGTTGCTGTTCTCACTTAAGATTTTAGTATCACAAGACCCTGCATGCTTCTATTGTAGTTTTCTCTCCTCTGTTTTCATGAATGAGTTTTGTGTTGTCATTCCACCATTGCAATAACTTTTCTTTCTCCATAATGTTCATTCCTTCTGTAGATTTTATATATTCTGGTGAATAATGTTTTCTGTCTTGTTATTTCTTTAATTATCCCATGTCCACTGCATTTGTGACATTCAGTTTTTGTTATCTTTACACACTTCTTCTGTAGCCAGTTTCTACTTAGCTTCAATAGTTTTGTTCTGTTTTATATACTCTGTACCATTTCTTGTCTGCTTTGTTCTTCATTGCATTAATAATTTTACTCATCATTCAGTTCTATCTTTGGATGACTTGCAGTTTGTAACTCATGCTTTTTTCAAGATATTCCACTTTGAATCCCTAATGGCATGTTCTAAAGCTTCATGCTTGTTTGCAAATGGAGTCACTGTAGACTTTCTCATATTTCAATTTCAGCACTGCTTTAGGTTTCTTTAATTTTTGTAATCTTAGTTTGCTTGTAAATTGAAAATTAACACTCTTATAGCCAGTGCTTGAATATGTTTCAGAATGCAAAATTTCTTTTTTAACTAAATCATTTGTTGATGGTCAAGTAGTCTGTATGGTTCTTGGTATATCTTACTGAGGTTTTCCAAGTTAATAAATGTCTTGGATTTTCTTCAAACTGTTGGTCATTTGCTGTGAACCATTGAAACTGTTTTTGTTTTTCCATGAACATTACTATTTCACTATCCTTTTTCCTTCCTACTTTGTGTTTCAGTGCTACTTGATGATTATGATTTCTTACAACTTGCTCTAAGATCTGGCATTTTCTACTGTCATAAATTTAATCTATTTCAGTACTTTCTGGTGTGGATACATACACTACAAGGGAGTGGTGAAAGGCTCTTGACTTGATTCACTTCCTAAAATTAACATCGAATTTTCATTTCTTGAAGGGGTTTCATGTGTCAAATTTGTTGTACTGCAAGGTGAATATGTAGAATAGCATGTACACTTCTTGGCTAAGCTGAGAACTTTATAGTATTACCATATACTATTACTGACATATTGAATGCCTTAACTTTCAATTTCACCAGAAACTGAATGTTGCCATTATCTGCAAATGCATTTCCTCTTGTCTTTGTCTGATTTGTAATCTGACTTTTTTTTCATTCTTATATTCTCTCCAAGATATCATTCAGTGATGTGGTCCTTACAACATTCACATTCTATCTTGTTTTACATTTCCTAGCTTTTCATATTTTAAAGACAAATTTATGCAGAATGCAATCCTTTGTCTTTTTCCTAGATATAAAAATGACTAAATACCATTCATGAACATTTTCAGAAATGTTTAGTCATATAAAAATATTAACTATAATATTCTTACTTTAAAAGCAAAAACAAAATTCACTAACTTTTGATTTTTTTTGTTAAATGAATTCATACCCATTTTTCATTTGCAGCAAAAATATGAAAAGAAAAATGTTTTTCCTCTCCCTCAGTGACAGCATTTTAATGTACTACTCAAAAAAATTTGAATGAATAAATCCAAAGTTTTTATATGCTAGAAAGATCTGCTAGTTCTACTTATAAGTTTATGAATTTTACATATAACCCAGTATGGCATATAGCCTATAAAAGGAATGATAACTGACATTGCACAGGCCAGGTCTCTTTCCATTGCTCTGCTGTGTTACAGTCGTTTCTAGGGGTGTATTTGAATAGGCTGTAAAATAGTATTATCAGTATTCAGGCTTTCATGCAGACATTCAAACATTGAGCTTTGTATATTAGCTTTGCTATGGTTGTCAGTTCTTTTTAGTTCATCATGTGACTAACAAACACTTTCTCTTTTAAAATTTTTATATTAATTATCTCAGTGATCTTTGTACTCTTAAAATAGTCTAATTATTAATATATTTATTTTACATTTTGAAATTTTCATGCCATTAAATATTTATTCTGGTTCTCCAACTGATGTCAGATGAGTAAATACTATAACTGCTACTATTGTTATTATAGCTTCCTTATGTAAAATAGTTCTTTGGTTGTATCTGTTTTTTTTTATCCTTGCTTCTCTTGTGCTGGCATTTATTTTTCTTAATTATGGTTTTGTAAAGGTCACTATATGCTCTTGTCCCAATAAGAGTGCCAAGAAAGTAATGTCTACAATGCTAAAGAGAGAGAGAGAAATATTTTCTGCAATTGTTATTTTAACTGAAACTGTTGGAGATTGACTCCTCAACAATTTTTTTACTTTTATTTTTGAAGTATAAAAAAAAAATAATAATTCATGCAAAATAGGTTATAATGAAGGTTAAAATTAATTTTTACATTATAAAATTATAAGTTTTACTCAGTAAAACTAATATGATTACTAAAAGCATTTGTAATACTGTAACAGGAGATACTTTTTATATCAGTTATTAAATGTAGGTTTTTATCCCAGTTATTAAATGTAGCATTATATGCTACATGTCTGTAGAAATAATGGCCATTGTTAAATGTAAATGGCAGAATTTCCCAACAAACAGAATTAACAAAGTTTGTAATAAACAATAGCAAGAAAAGAACAGTAATTTGGAACAAGCAAACAATATATGCAAAACAAAGCAACAGTAATAAGGCAAAAAATTCACAAACTAAGAATTGATTTTGACACACAAATGTAGATTCGGATTAACAAACATGGCATAGATAAGGAGACTGAGAAGTGGCCTATTTTATTGGCTAGGAAGAAATCCCAGCATGCATTTGTGTGGTTTTGCTTATAAATCGAATCCTTGGTCATGGAATCAGAGTAACATTATGGCTGGAAGCATTGGCCACTTTTATCAATTCAATCAGCCAACACAGAAAATTATAATTCTGTTTCAGTTTACAGGAATAAAAGTTATCTATTAAGCAACTTTGTCTACATTTTTATATATTTTTCATCAAAAAAATCCAGTAAAACTCAAATGTTTCTTTGTTTTTAAAAATCAGTCCTGTTTAAGAGAATCTATAGCTAATGTGTCAAATTCTAAAATATTTATTCTAAAAATTGCATGAAATTAATCTGGTTGTTAAAAGCTTCAAGTCATATATAATACAATATCTGTCTATATTTCTAAGATGAGGTATTGTAATTATTTACATTTATATTGTTGTCCTCATCTTCGTTGCCATATTCACAACATTTTCGGTGATTGGAATTTTGAACTGCACCTTTTATTTCATCCACCGGAGTAGTTCTAGTTCCATCTGCCAAACCTCTTACTGATGTCTCTGTATCAGTTATCTCCCTTTAACTCAATTCTCCAAGTTGTAGCTGTAGCCAGATATTGAATTAATGACTCTTTTGGCTTAAGACACTGGATTCAACTAACACTTTTATCCACTGGGCCTTGAGGACATCAGTGTATGAACTTTTGGGACGTATAAACCTAATGTCTCTGTAACAATTTTTTACCAGAGCTCATATTACAATTTTTTTTTTTTCTATAGCTATTACTAGTTCCCATATTGTATTCATTTCTATACTTGGCAGGTTTAGGAGATTTCTGTGGTCTAGCATATGTGCTGATTCCTTAAGTTTTCATATTTTCCACTGACATTCTTATTATTTCAACTTCACTCCACAGGGAGCAGTGATCTCCCTTTTCCCTACATATATGGTCAGCTATGCCTGATTTTTCTATTTCTCCTCGTGTTATGGCTTTATAGCATTCCTGCAGTTTTATCTTAAGGGGACAGCCTGCTTCACCTTTATATTTCAGCTGCATGGGATGGTGTACACACAGTCTTTAATCATGTTCTCCTCTGTGGAAGGTCATACTCAGAAGAGGTGTCTGCGAAATGTTGAACCACTTTGAAGGTCATCCTGATGTTATATGAACCACAGATCTTTTGTATCTTTTCCAGTAATCCCTTCACATAGGGTAGGCAGACCAAGGCTATTTTCTGAGTGTTGTTATCCTCTTGCACCCTTCTATCCTAGTTTGTTGGAGCTGCTGTCATGTACTCGGGGCAGCTGTTTATTCTGACCATTTCTTGTTCATATGTCTCTGAGTCGCCACTTATGACTTTTGCTCAATGTTGTAAACGGCAGATGATCCCTTTCGTTACACTGTATGTGTGGTGGGAGTTGAAGTTGAGGTATTATCCGGTGAATGTTAGCTTGCAGTATATGGATGTCTTGAACCCATGCTCCATTTGAGATATTAGTACATCACTGGAAAATACAAAAACTTAAGGAATCAGGCCACAAAAATCTAAGCCAGCCAAACATAAAAATGAATACAATATGGGAACCAGTAATATGGAGTGCTAGAAAAAAATCAATAATAACAACAAAACTGTAATATGAGCTCTGGTGAAAAATGTTACTGAGACATTAGGTTTATAAATCCCCAAAATTCATACAATGATGTCCTCAAGGACACATGGCCCAGTGGATAAAAGCATTGGTTGACTTGTGTTGTGAGTTCAATACCTGGCTATAGCAGAGGTGGACAAAAACTGGGAGAGTTGACTTAAAGGGAGATAACTAATACTGAGACATCTGGAAGAGGCATGGCACATGGAACTAGAACAATCTAGTCTGGTGGACAAAATAAAGGGTTCAATTCAAAATTCCAATCACCTAAATAAGGCCAGCTGAAATGTCATGAATATGGCAACAAAGATGAGGACAGCAGTTAAAACAATGTAAATAGTGTAAATGTATTACAGCTTTCACAAAATCAATGTAAATCTAGGTGGATAGTTTTCAATATCACCAAGATCAATCAACCTTTTGCTTATATAAATATTGGTAAAGGCTGAATGTATTACAACATCTTTAATAAACACCAACTCTGTCACTCATGCAAATAAATACAATTTTCTGTGAATCAAATTGATTTGAATACTCACTGTGGGTTTTTTATGAATTCTTTTATAAAAGCCTTATAAAGGTATATGGATTTTAAAGAGAGAATTATTTAATTGTATCAATTTAATTTGGAAGGATAATTTTAAGATTCTGTAAAGCTATGTGTAAGTGCCTTCAGGACTCCCACAGCTTATATGATGATATATTTGCTAAGTAGGCCTGGTGGATTAGTAGATAGCATCTTGTGTATTCTTATAATAAACATAAATAGCAATAAATTTGAAGAGTGGGATTATATCAGAAATAATTACATTTTTAAGTTTTTCTTTTTAACAACAGCCCAAACTTTGATTATAGTAAGAATTACAATGAATTTTGTAACCTCAGTGTACAAAGTTTCAAAATATTTTAAGGATTTTTATTGATGGCTTAACAGAAAAGATTATGCATTTTTTAATTAAAAATTAGACTGCTGTCATTTTTATGTATGACTAGGTTAAACCTTTAACAAATTATATCAATTTTCAATATTATAAACACGTATGTTGAAATGTTTGTTATAATTATTAAATATGTTTCAACATAAACTATGATTTTGTGGCAAAGATACACATAGTGGATTCTGCTAGTAGAATATTTAATTTTTTTTCTGTAATTGTAATTCTTTTTGGTATTTACTAAACTTTGCTTCATACTTTTATTTTAAAAATCAACATTTGAAAATCAAGTATTTTACCTGAACATTGACCTGGCATCAATGAAAAAATATAAAACTACTATTTCAGTCATTAAGGCATACTATTTCCTATTCACTCAGTTTAGTCTGTTACAATAGCAGAACATTCAGTAAGGTTTAAACCCCTAGAGTTATGACTTACAAGTTTATCTGACAAGCCATTGCTCTATAACAGGTACCTCTAAAAATGTAATTCTTTTAATAATTAATTTTAAACTCAGAATTAGTTAAATGTTTCCCCCTACATGAAAACTCTTCACTTTGTGGCCAAATAACAGCAAACACCAATGAAGCCTTTTAAATGTTCAGATTGTGTACTTAATTCAGATTCAATTTCAAGTAATACATATTTACATCCTTTCCAGTAGGTTTATAATTTATTTACATTAGCCTTCCAAATACTTTATTTCTATTTACTAATAATCCACTTTATTCACAATTAAATGCAAGTCTTAAATGTCAGAGTATTTTAAATTCATTTTTATTTTTTTAGGTAACATAACTAGGAACCCCACACTACCTCTGCATCTTATTCCTGCTCCTTAAGATGGGATGTTGTATAAAGAAACCATCAGTTCGCCGGGAACCAAAAGAGGATGGCAGATCTCCAGATAGGGCCACCGAAGCATTGGGATATACACCTTCACGTAGGGATCTTCCCCCTGTTCCTATTGTGCCTAGCCGCCCAGGTGAGCACCTGCACTGCTATTCTCACCACCTGTTTTAACTTGTGTTAGAGCTGGAAGAGTAAAGGAAAGCCAGTATGTAAGAAATGGCACTCCGATTTCAACTCTAACAAATTCCTTTCAAGAATAGATGCATATAATAAACATATTGCATGATAATTAGGTATTTTATAATTTTTACCCGACTTCATATTTGAAAATTATCTTCAGAATGTTAAAGGATTTTGTAAACAAATATTGACAATTTTTTAAAACAATGTTAAAAAAATCTAAATGAAAAGTGTATTTTTGTTGAATGTTCCTTTATTACAATGATTGAAAAAAAATATATAAATGTAAAATAGTTGTGTGAAAAATTAATTCTGACAATAGTTTTGAAGTGACCTCAAAAATTACTTTTTGATTTTTTTTTTTTTTTAAACTTTAGAAATTTTTTTTATGGAAACTTATGCTGAGTCTTGTTCTTAAAAAAATAATATATTTAAGATTTAAAGATGTTCTTCAAAGATGCGCGGTAAAATATCTAATAACTTATTCAACTAAAATATATAGAATGCTGAACTAAACTGTAGCCAAAGCCATCCTTTAAAACTTTTGTTCTGAACTGAATTTTGGAATATCTTAAAAGCAAAACATCAATATTGGAACAAAAAATAATACTTTTGAATACCTTTGAGAATAGGTATACTTTGAAATGGTAAGTACACTTACTCATGAGAAATTTGGATTTGGCAAAACTTTAACATCTGCATGTTAAGATTTGTATATTTTGTAGTAATTTTACTGTGAAAAATTTTGACAAGATTCAGTTTACATGATTCTTACATTAATATCTTAGTTTCTTTATCATTTCAATGAAAGCATTCATGTTTGTGCGTGTACACAATTTCTCTCCAGATGAAAAAGAAATTAGGACTTGAAAATTTTTAGTTGTTTTTCTTTTTCTTTTTAATTATCTTAATTTGGGATCTGGGTTGCATTAATAGTGAGACATCTAGGTTGCATTAAACTCATTAATAGTTTGACTAGCTTGCTAAATCTTGATGGCAGACAGCCCTTTTGTTTTGCAGCAGAATATCATAGTATCTTTTAAAATCAGTTTAGGTATTGGAGAGAAATAGGAATGTGTATATATAAAACTAAATTGAAAAATGTAAGGTTGTTTCAATTTTCTTAGTGGAAATATCTTGTTTGTCTCCAAAATCATAGCTTTCACTTGAGCTCGACCAGAAACCATTGGTGATAGAGAATAAATATGCAACTCTCTCATTTCACAATGTCTCTCTCTCTCTCTCTCTCTCTCTCTCTCTCAGAAAATAGTTTGTGGATGCCTCATTATGACTAGCAATTAAACTAACAGATGATTACTGCTGTAGTGAGCTTGATTTTCACTCGGTGACCCACATGCGTGTTTGTGCCAAACTAAACCCAGTTTAGTGAATACCAATAATATATTGTTGAAAACTTGCTATTTAAAAATTCTGCTGCTGAATACTAAACAATTCAAGAATATTGGTCAAAATAAAATTTGAACATTCTATGAGCAGATTTAAATTTTTTACTCTTCTACATATCAAATCTGCACTATTTTCTTGGGAAAGCTACATTCAAAATCCTTCACAATCCAAACTTACCTAGACATGTTCAGTAGGATTCTTGTCAGGAGACTGAGTTAGCCATGTGTTACATAATGCTTTTCTTTTTTTTTCTTCTTCTTTTGCTGTACAATATGTAGCTCAACTTTCATGTTTATTCAAAAACTCTTAGTGAATATCTAGAGATGTCCTTCCTGCAGAATGAGTATATTTTGAAATAATGTTCCTACATATTCCAGTAATTTTGAATGATTCCCTACACCAAAAATCTTTTGTTTCATAGCTGCAAGCATTTCAAATAAAATTCTCGGCTAGTTAATCTATAAACACATACTATTCAAAAACTAAACATTTGAATTGTATGCAAAGGTGATTGTACACTGAAACTCTAATACCATTATAACTGTCCACTCTTTACTCAGGTGAATGTTGAATTTAAAAAGTGGCTTTAATTTGCCTGCTCTTTCATAACTCTGTAAAAAAGAAACCATATTGCTGTTATTGGGTTGTTTTTAACACACCTGCCTCTTTTTCAACTTCCAGCTTGTTGTCACTCACTTTTTTGACAGCTTAATCTGAATGAGACACAATAGTTTCTTTCCTTTTATTGACAAATTATATAATCAGGCAGTCCACTGCAGAAAGTAGAATTGGCAATTTAAAATATTTTACAGATTGTTTTATTTCACCTTCAAAGTGACTGACAATATACCCACTGTCAAAATCTGACAATTCCTTGCTCCCTTATTATGAGGCATTGTGAAATGATTATGTATTGTACTTATTATAGTGAATCATGTTTTTCTTACACCTAAATTTTTATGAATTAACAAAATTTTAAGATATGTACATTTTTGGAAAAACTTCATTACATTCACATGCATATACATTGCTTGTTCATGTTGACAAAATATAATTTTATTCTTAATGTCTATTTATAATTTCAAATGATCATGTATATTTGTAGATATGTTAGTTATAGTCATGTAGATCATGAATATTTGTAAGTATTTTTCAATTTTCTAACAAGAAATGATTTTTTAAGTAAAAGTCATAAATCTCATTTAATTCCTTTATATAGATTGCTGAAGTTGTTAAAAACATCTATCAATGTGCACATATGTTTTTATATAACTAAATGTTGTTTTAAGAACTATATTATACTCATTTCTTTATTCATTAATAAACATAAAAATGAAACACAGCAACTCTAAAGGAAAATATAGATGAAATCTAGTAAAATCAGGATATGCTACAGTGTCAGTTAACAATATCTGTTATATCCTCAAATGAGAAGCAATAATTTACATTATTGTAACATCTAGGGTTCTAAAGATTTGGAAAATTAATTTTTCTAGACTAAGTGAAATGAGTAAGTACTAATTCAGTAATATATCCTATGAATCATTTATTAACCACTGATCAGTCTGAATATTTTCCAACATTCCCAACTTTCTGATAGATAAATAGAAACAAAATAGATATACTTGACGCACAATTGATTCCCTCTTTAAAGCCATTTATATGGATAAATGTAAGAAATAAAAACTGTCTCACATCAGATCATCTACTACATTTGTTTTGCCAACTACCAGGAATAATGTAGTATACCTGTAGTTCCTGAATGACTTAAAATAACACATGTAATATATATATGATATGTCATATCAAAATGGATACATAATTATCAATTTACTGTTTTATTTTAACTCTGAAATGTATTTTATATGGAAAAAATTAACTAAAGATTGTTTGCTGTATGTTACATGTGCTACTCTAAATTTATATTTGCATCTATTCTTGAAATTTATTGAGCAATCTGATATTTAAAATGAAGGGGAAAAGTATCTATAAAATCATAGAAACTGGTAAAAAGTATTCTTATTGAAACCGGTTAAAATGTTTAATGATATTGTTAATTATTTAATTAAATCTTACTCCTGACTATCTTTCTGGTAAAAATTTGATAATGTGTTCTAATTATTTTCAGGCTCTAAATTTTATTTCACTATCACGGCAAATTGATTTTTCTGCATATAGCTAAATGATATGGGTAAGACCTTGCCCAAATTAGGTCTTAAAATTAAATTTTTCTATCATTTTTATTATTAACTTTAGCACAACCATCTGGCAAATTCCATATTTACATAAGATAGCTCCAGTTGAGGTTGCCTTGAAGATCCCTAAAGCCCAGGCAGATAAGCTAAAATGGGAAGTGTGACAAGCATTAGAAAAGCCAAGCTGCAATATTGCAAACATCATAAAGGAATAAAAATTGGCCATGAAACCTCTACAGATTAGCACCAGCATCATCATACTGCCAGCAGACAAAGGCAGTAGTAATGGACAAATTGGAATACTCTGAGAAATTAACCAGCATATTTGGGAATGGTAGCCTAACACAGAATATGACCAAGAATTGTGTATTCTATTCTTTGCTGTTGTGGCAAAGAATACAAAGGTGAAACCAACTAATCCCTAAAAGTAAGGCTGGAGGAACATCAAAAAGCTGTAATTATGGGTGAAATCAGGTATGGTTGAATTGGTGAGCAAACTTTTCTTGCCATACATAATATGAGAACACTGGAGAATTAGATGTTTGAAAGAATCAGTGCATCTGCTCGGTTATAACAAACCTCCTCCATAGGACTTACATAGAAATAAATGCCATATAGGAGCCATCAATAAAGAAAGAAAAAGAAATGGTTGCAGTGTGACCCAAGCTTAACAGAGAGGCGGCAGTAGCAGCAGAAAAGGAAGTAATAAGAACATCAGCTTTATTATTCTAAGTTCTAGCTTCAGGATTGTCCTATGGGACAATAGACTAGAATATTAAGGCATTAGTTTGAGTTTGCTGATAGTAAACGTGAATTCAACCCTGGAGTGAGTAATACAGACTTGATAGAAACAGAACTAACAATAACAGCTGTATTTAAAAAAAAAACCTTTGACATGGACAGTAGAATGAGAAACCCCAATAGATTAAATAAAGGGTTCATTTCAAAATTCTTTGATGGTTATATTGATCCACAGGCATCTCTGAAGAAGGCCAGAGACCACAACACCTAAAACATTGTGATAATAACAACAAAGCAGAGGTCATTAATCTGACTGTAAATAATAACTCCTTACTCCAGAAGTTTTGTGTGTGAAATATTCTTTGTTCAACTATGAAATCATTATTTTGTTTTTATTACAGGCATTCATTAAATAATTTCTTTTGAGATATTTTAAATTTCTGGAATTTTAACATTTCAGATTTTGCAACTAAGGTCGATAGTTTCAGTTGCTAGTTTGACATTAATGATGCTTACAGACGTTAACTGGATACTCATTTAATTTCCTTTAGATTTGCAATAAAAGAAATATATTCAAAACATTTTTTGTATTTATGGTAAGAAATAACCTATTTTCTTCAGGAATTTCTGGGATGAGGAGTTATCATTATTTTCATTCAAACTATTGTCCTCATCTT
This sequence comes from Acanthosepion esculentum, assembly GCA_964036315.1. Classification (NCBI taxonomy): domain Eukaryota; kingdom Metazoa; phylum Mollusca; class Cephalopoda; order Sepiida; family Sepiidae; genus Acanthosepion; species Acanthosepion esculentum. The sequence goes on along the minus strand of OZ038483.1, from coordinate 87,648,061 downwards.
TGTTATTATCACAGTTTTTCAGTCTATCAACCCAGGTAAACTTAAGAGAATTTTAAACTGGACCCTTCATTTAATCTACAGAGGTAGAATATTCTGAACCTAGAACCTAGCTTTAAATCTAATGTCCTAATTTAACGTTAACGGCTGCTGATGCTGTCATTCTTGATTGCATTCTCTGTGGCTTCCATTTTCTTTCTGATGCTGCTGTTGAAGTCATGCTGTCATTTCTTTCTTTATTTCCCATGTGTCATTTATTTCTATACTAGACCTATTGAGAATGCCTTCATAACTTGGTCAATTGTATTGCATATACACCAATTACTTCAGATATCTGATTCTACAGTATTTTTACTTCATTCCACAATTGTTGGTAAACAGCGTTTTCCCTCCACACATGGTTAGCCATGCCTGATTTAATTTTCACATCTCTAATTACAGCTTTTTAATGTTCCTCTAACCTTACTTTTAGGGAGCAGCTCATTTCACCTTTGTATTCTTTGCCATGAAATGGAATACACAGAGTTTTTCCTCATGTTCTTCTCTGTGTTAGTCTTGACTCTACAGAGATTTCTCCGTAAAGTTGAGCTGCTTAGGGATATTGTCCTGATGTTGTATGGGCTGCAGATCTTTTGAATCTTTTACAACATGCCCTTGATATAAGAGAGAGAAACTATGGCAGTTTTCCAATCCTCCTCCTTCACTCTTCTGTTTCTGCCTGCAGAAGTTGATATTATGTTTACAGGGTAGTTGCCATTCTGAAGGGTACTTGGATGCTGATCATTTCTTGTTGGTATGTATCTGGGTTGCCACTTAGGATTTTTGCACATTGTTGTAGGCATCAGATGACCCTTTCTTTACACTGTATGGACAGTGGGAATTGAAGTTTGGGTATTATCTTGTGAAGGTTGGCTTGTGATATATAAATATCTTTGTAGAGTATGACAGACGTCTGTTTCACATAGAGGAACATTTGTAAGAACACCAGTAACCCATTCATGAAATGAACTAACCTGGTCATAGTGCAAGACATGGCATGTATGTGAACAATGCAAATATAAACAAGGCTAGTGGGAAGCCTGGTAAAGTGGATAGGTTGCAACTGTCACTCAAGCACTCTACATGGGATCGCTGATAGTATCTTTTTTTTTTTTTAGAAGTGCAAAAATACCAATGTTCAAATTGATGACTTTGAAACCTGCAGATGAAACTAGCTGTGGACCAACAATATTTGCAGCTTATACAACAACTTGTTGAACTACAAAAGGAAAACATCACACTACGAAAGGAAGGACTTTGTGGCCAACCAAACACATCAGAAAACATGAATGATCTACAATAGGACCAGACACAACAGATGGCAACTGGGCAATGTTTATTGACACATGCACTCATTATAAAGAGATGTGCAAACTAATGTAGACAGCAGTTATGTGAGAACTGTTACATCAAATATGGCTTGTTGCTGTCAGGGAGACAGAAAGAGAGGGAGTCAATCACACATTTTTTAGGTTGGGCCAAATTTTGCGAGTTTATAGTTACTTGCCCAAACATAAAAACTGCAGTTAGCAAGTGAATTACTCCAGCAAAATGGTAGCAGGATAAATGGTGGCAGGGCTTGCTAATGTCAAACACAGAGCAAAATATTGGCAGAGGCCTCTACCCTCACCACTCCAGAGCAGAAATTTGACAGGTTAGTCAGTCTAGAAATGACGGACAGGTTGGCCCCTTATCTCTACAGCACTATAAACCCCATTACGTTATCCAATGTGCAAAGGTCAGACCATGAGTGACAGTCCCAGAAAGTCAAGACCTCCCCAACCCTACAATACACCAAGCCCTGCAGTAAGTGTGGAAGGACTTCACATCCCAATGGATTGGAAGGGCTGCCCAGCAGCCAAGTTGACATGTTTTAATTGTGGACTAATCAGGCACATGGGGATGGTGTGCCAGAGACCCAAGAAGGGGTCCGCCAACAGATCAATGACAAGCACAACAAAACAGGAATATCATGTTCTCACCACCAAAGGGTACACAGAAGATCCCAGCAGGATGGCCCACCAATTCGGACAAAGTAAACAAAGGGGTAATGTCAACCTGGCACAACCAAAGGCCATGCCTCACCTCATTTGGAATGGAAGCAAGTTCCAAAGGGGGCCTCTAGATCCACCACCATCCATGACAATAGAAGTAACCATGATTTCAAAAGACCATGCTGAATTCGGACACACCTCTATGGGGCCTTCGCACTTACCAAATTGCCGCAGTAGCTGACACTGGGCCACAGACATGCTTCAGTGGACCAAAGATGCAGACAAATACCTAGTGCTGGCTAGTTACCGATTCCAGGGAATCACAAAGAGCCAGCTACACATAAAAGGTGTAATATTTGCACATATCAGAGTTAGTTCACGAGAAACACACCAAACCATGTGTGTCTCAGAGAACACATCAGGGTTTTACCTATCCAAAACAGCCTTGAAGGATCTAAGTCTACTACCTCCAAATTTTCCCACCCCAACATCACAGCAGAATGTAGCAAGCAGCAACCATGGAAAGCCCCATGTGGATGCCCTCAAAGAATGGCCATCTCACCTAAGCCAGCAAACATCCCAATTACCCCTACAGAAAGGAATAGACCTCGACTTGAGGAATGGGTGCTGGAGCTTTTTGGATCCAGCACATGCAACATATGTCCACACCAACTGCTACAGACCATGAAGGAAAAACCCTTAAACATACCTTAATTCTGGGGACAACACCAACAGCAGTCCACACCCCAATCTTGGTTCCATATCATTGGAAAAGAAGAGTTAAACAGAACATCAACTGGGATGTTGAACCTGACATCATCAAACCAGTGCTGGTGGGTACCCCCACAACTTGGTGCTATGGGATGGTGGTTGCACCAAAAAAGAATGGCTCACACAAGTGCGCAGCAGACTTGCAGAAGCTTAACGCTGCTACCAAGAGGGAGACCCACCATACCTCTTCTCCATTTAATCAAGCCTTGATGGTGCCAGCATAACACAAGGAAAACTGTCTTGGACACATGGAATGGGTACCATAGCCTTCCCCCTCTCTCCAGCTACACATGACACAACCATGTTCATTACTGAATGGGGCAGATACTGATACCTACAGGCCCCACAGGGATTCCACGTGTCAGGAAATGTATATACTCATCAATTCAATGATATAACTATCGATGTGGTCTGAAAAACCTGATGTATCAATGATAGCATACTCTAGGATGACTCCATAGAAGCATCATTTTGGCACATGATGGACTATATTAGCCACTGCAGCAACACTAGCATTGTCTTCAACCCGGAGAAATTTCACTTTGCAGAAAAAGTGGATTTTGCAGGGTTCCATGTAAGGGAGGATGGAATAAAACCCATTAAGAGAACAATGGAAGAATCCTGCAGTTTCCTACACCCCAAAACATCACCAAAGTCAGATCCTAGTTCAAACTTGTGAACCAAGTCTCATAGACATTCTCCCAAGCCAAGATAATGGCCCTTTCCAGGAATTGCTATGAACATAGGACCGGAAATTCTACTGGGACAATACACCCAACCAAATATGCAATGAATCAAAACAAAGGATTGTATGAGAAATTGAAGAATGTGTGAAGACATTCAAAGTCAATAGGCCAAAATGTTTGTCAACAGACTTTAGCAGAACTTTCTGTTCCAGAAGCACTGTAACTATGCCATCAAAGTGGGACCAATTTGTGGTGAAGACCACTGGAAGCTAATTCTAGCCAGATCCTGATTCACCAGTGATGCCAAGTCATGCTATGCACCGGTGTAGGGGGAGGCACTGGTGATAGTTTACAGATTAGTGTCGTGTTGAATGTTTGTGTTGGGATGTCCAGAGCTACTAGTGACTAGCTCCTAATAAAACTTTTCTCAGACAAGGCTCTGGAGGACATAAAAAACCCACAACTATTCAACCTCAAAGAACACTCATTAATGTACAAGTTCCATAAAAAGCACCTCCCCAGCAAACCTAATCCCACACCAGACTGCTCATCAAAGTACCCTGCAATGCCAAGGCAAGGTGCTACAACTAGTAAAGATGATCAATAGTGTTATAAAGGCATCATTTAATTCCACCTATGAACAAGACCCAAAGTTAAGGGCAATCATATGGGACAGGATTTTGTCCAGGGCAGCTACAGACAAGGAATGTTGTCCCTGGTGGAACATATATGGAAGGTATTCCCCAAGTCTCAGTATGAACTACCAGAGATTTTGGCTGATGAGAGAAGCATTATACTGCCTGGAAGGAATGACAATAATGGACAAGAAGATACTCATACCCAAAAAACTACGGGGAGAAGTACTTGAGTCACTCCATTCTGCACATCAGAGCATTAATGGCATGCTGGCAAACACCAGACCATGATTATTTTGATCAGGCCTAGACGCAAGTATTCGACAACCCAATGCAAAACATGAAACATAATTACCCTGTCAAAGCCTAGGTAACCCTTGATGCAACCATTGAATCCCAAATTCCTATTCCTAAAGACAATGACATTTCTCCAACGTGCAAGGGAAAAATTATGTGGTATAGCAGATCAGTACACAGGATGGGTAGAAGTTCCTCCTTATGTCATTTGGAAAGGCCAGAACAACATATGACACCCTATAGAATTAGTTCTACACATACGGTACCCCAGAAGAAATATTGTTTGACAGAGGACCACCATTCATTTCTCAGGAATATAACATGTTCCTCAATAATTGAGGAATAAAAAAGCACCCATCATCAGTGTACTATCCCCAGAGTAATTGACAGGAAGAAGTGGCCATCAAAATGGCCAAGCAAATATTGGCGGACAACTATGGCCACCTATGCCATGACCACATGGCTAGATCCCTATAATACTGTAATACCCCTGTCCAAGACCTGGACATGTCTCCAGTGATGCTGTTTACAGCTGTGTGATAAAGGACCATCTCCCAGCCCTCCAGGACAAATACCGAATTCATAAACAGTGAGATGAGATTAGCCAGTATAGGGAGACAGCAATGGACAAAAGGTATGTGATGAATGTGTTGAGACACACAGTCGCCCACTTGGGAGCTAGAGATTGGGGGATTGGTTCAGCTACAGAAACAACCCAGTCCATACCCATACCAATAGACGAAAATTAGAGTTGTGGAGGAACTAGGCAATACCATGTACAGAAGATAAACCCAATTGTGGACACTCTGAACTACCTTTCACCAGAGGTTGTCCCCCAGATACTGGATACATTGGATGACCCAATGGGGCCTGGACCCCGACATCAACAACCCAATGAATGGACCACACCTGTTGGTGCAGATTGGTATGTGGAACTGCGACCAACATGCTTTAGCCTGAAGCCTCAGGTACCGCACCAGAGGAAATGGAAGTAGAGTACATCGCAGTACGAAAACTTCACGACCATCTCAAACTCTATGCCCACAGATGCAAAGTATGTCACACGAGTACTCAAGGATGTCCCTGCAATGGACCACAACCCAAACGTCTTGTGGTCCCATGAGTGGGGGGTGCATATAGAGTAGGACAGTCAGCCATATCATATGGAGAGACATCTGTAAGAACAATACCGGTAACTCATTCATGCAATGGACTAACCCAGCCACATGCAAGACGTGGCATGCGTGTGAACAATGCAAATATAAACAAGGCTAGCAGGAAGCCTGGGAAAGTGGACAGATTGCAACCATCACTCAAGCACTCTACAGTCTTGAACCTATTCTTTGTGCAAGTTAGTATATCCAGGAATTCTAGCTGATATATATGTGTCATCACTATTAATAATGGCAAACCTATAGCCAAGCCTTCTTCCTGCTGGTATATGTCAAACCTTAGTTGGTTGAATGTTGTTTGTACACAGAAAGTGGACATTTATATCAAGCTATTGGGATGTTACTACATATGGCAAATGAGGGATTCAATTCCAATTGGTTTCAAACCACTAATAGAGCCTCATTTGTAGGAACCTTGGTGAACAGGCTCACTACATCCAATTGTTATAGATGAAAGCCTCTTGGGTTTATTCCCAAAGTCTTCTTAGTTCTGAATATATCATATAATTTGGTAACACAGTAACTGAGCTGGTCTACAGACTTGAACTTAGTGGAAACAGGGCAATCAATAACCAAACTGTGCTAAATAAGAACAAGATATGATATCCTTAAACATGGACAGCAGAATGTGAACAATGAGATTGACTTAATTTTTCAAAATATTGAAATTTATCAAGTCCTAGGATCTAAAAATGAGGACAAAGAACATATAATTGATCACTTATAGACTTTCAGGTTTTCTTAATTGATATAGCTAAGATATTATTAGTGGTTTAAATCACTAAAGTTAGGCAGCAAATGTATCTTAAAATCAGGATTATTTTCCAACTATGTATGACAGTTAAAACAAATTAATAAGTATTTTTTGTAATTTAACATTTTATCTAATCAATTTGAAAAAGTATGATCAACTGTAAAGTTTACAGAAAATCCATTCATGATTGCTCAATAGATCATGTTCATAAACATAACAAATGTTAAAAAAAAGAACAAACATCTATTTCCTCCCTTTTTCTGCTATATTGCTTTGTACTTGCTTATGTGCTTTTTGTTGGGTTTTATTATTTTTTTTCTCTAAATGTGTTTGGTGGTTGATTATTGTCATATTTATGTGGAATCTACATTGGTAAGCAAAAGAAACTGAGCCACAGAGTTAAAGAAATATGAATAAATTTAATTTTTCCATGGTAGTGTTTGACAATGTACATTTAAGGAGGCCATTCAAGACTAGTGAAAGTTTTCATATAGTATAGAATAAGTGGGGAAATTCTTTAGCTATTTGACTACCGATATTCCCATGATAAATATCTTCACAGATTAAAATAGAGATAAAAAAATTCATGTTAAATGATTGCATAAACTTTGGATCCTTTAATTTAAATTTTTAGAGCACTTGATTTAAATTGTATAATGGGGAAAAATACTTTAGAGAAGAGGTTGAATATCAACAAAATGTCACAAAGAATGAGTCATGGTGAAATCATCAAGGAGTTTGCAATATCATGGTGCTTTATCTCTCACCCAAAAGAATCATTCTTGTTGTGATGGTATAACCCAACTTCCCCATTCACGATAATGGACGGACGGTTTGCCGATTAAGTGCGACCACCGCCGGCGTTCGTGAGCGACTTCGTTTGTAACACCTATTGAGGTTAGCATACTCTCGACTCTGTCTCTGTACTACATCCGATTATAAAGTTATTATTGAAAACCTACATTCGGTTTACTTTGTTTATTATATCTTGCACGAGATATAACAGCTGGTGATGAAAATTGTGGAACGAACTTCACCAAAAAAAAAAAAAAAAAAACTTTGCTGGCAACGTACTTACTTGGAAAAAAAAAAAAATTATATATACATATCAGTTGACGCCGAATAGGATTTCGAAAGCGGAGTCACAAGGCAAAAGGAAACTTTTTGAAAAGTAAGAAAATTTTTACTGTTCAATTGTGATTTGAAAAGTATATATTAAACTGTGACTCAAATGCGAGCCGGTCTGATAATTCGTTATTCAAATAATAAGTACGGGTTGTAAAAATATTACGGCTGTAAATTGTCTGTTAACCGTTAAAAAAAAAAAAAAAAATGGAGCAATTAGTCGAAATGACTAAAATGCTGTGTACAAGCTTACAACAGCAACAACAACAGCACCTAGAGTTACAACAACAGCAACAACTACAGCACCAAGAGTTACAACAACAAATATTACAACAGCAAAAAAGTCTCGAAAAAATTCTGAAACAGTCGACTGGAGAAAGAAAAAACACTGTTTTTTCTGCCGAAGGAATAGCAAATTCATTATCCGAATTTATATATGAACCTGATTCGGGCATTACATTTCCAGCATACTTTAAACGTTTCGAAACGATATTTACCAAGAGATGTCAACATTGGTCGGATGAGGGACGAGTAACATTACTAGTCCAGAAACTAGGGACAAACGAGAACACGAAGTACTCAAACTTGATATTGCCCAGAAAACCAGAAGTTTTGTTTGAAGAAACTATAAGTATTCTGTCAAAAATATTTGACGAAAGACATAGTCTGTTTCACACGCGATACAGGTGTCTAAACATCGTTAAAGCAGATAACGAGGATTTTCTGTCATACGCGGGAACAGTGAACTCTCTGGTTGAACAATTCAAGTTAGAAGAAATTTCCAAAGATGTATTCAAGTGCCTAATTTTTCTTCAAGGACTAACTGATCCTAAATATAAAGAAATTAGGTCGAGAATATTAATAATGGTCGAGCAAGACTCGAACATAACATTACAAAGGGTCACCGAAGAATGCCAACGTCTCATAAACGTAAAAAGGGATAATACACAAATTGAGGAAAAAAGTGTTGCTACTGTTCGACACGTAAAAACTCAAAAAACCCCAAAAGAAAGAAAAGTGTGAGACGTGTGGAAAAAATAACCATACCAAAAACACATGTTGGTATAAAAATAAATTCTGCCAATCGTGCGGAAATAAAAATCATGCCAAAGATGTATGTTGGTACAGAAATAAATTCTGCCAATCATGCGGAAAGAAAGGGCATAAATATTCCGTTTGCCAGAAAAGGAAATTACAAGATGTAAGCCTGGTATTATCAGAAAAAGAAATTCTGAACGGTAAAAATAGAAAATACGTAGACGTACGTATGGATAATCATACAATTACTTTTCTATTGGATTCTGGTTCAGACATAAGCATTATTGATGAACAAACATGGAAAAATATTGGAAGACCCAAATTATCTGAAACCAAAAATCCGCTAGAGGGGTTTCAGGAAAAAAATTAAACTTTATGTGAGAATTAAAGTGCAATATTTCGTTATGTGGCAAGACTGCAAAAACGAAAGTGTATGTAATCCAAGGAATTAATTCATGTCTTTTTGGAATAGACTGGATAGTACGTTTTGATTTGTTTGAACTCCCGATTAATTCATTTTGCAACGTAATAAACAGTGCAGAAAAACAAAAGTATAAAAAATGAAAAATTCATGAATGAATTAAAAGAAGAATATCCCAGAGTTTTTTCTGAGGGTTTGGGTTTATGTACTAAGACGGAAGTCAAATTTGAACTCAAGGAAAATGTGAAACCAATTTTTAAACCTCAGAGGAACGTACCTTTTTCCTCCTTAGACACAATTAATAAGGAATTGGAAAGGCTAGAAAAAATTGGAGTGATATCTAAGGTTGACCATGCTGATTGGGCCTCGCCCACAGTCTACGTTAAGAAGAAAAACGGAAAAATAAGAGTGTGCGCAGATTTTTCAACAGGGTTAAATGATTGCCTTAAAAATCAGTTATCCACTACCTTCACCAGAAGATATTTTTTCAAAGTTGAACGGTGGTAAGATTTTTTCAAAAATCGACTTGTCTGACGCATACTTGCAGATTAAAGTGAGTGACGAATGCTCAAAATATTTGTGTATAAATACACATAAAGGTATTTATAAGCTAAATAGGCTTCCTTTCGGATTAAAGGTCGCCCCAGCTTTGTTCCAACAGGTGATGGACACTATGCTGGCAGGCCTTGAGTTTGGTACCGCCTATTTAGATGACATTCTAGTCAAAAGTGAGAATGTTCAAGAACATAAAACGCACATCAGAGCGATATTTAAAAGACTAGAAGAGTTTGGCTTTAAATTAAGCCACGAGAAGTGTAAATTCTTCATGGAAAGAATTACATACCTCGGACAGGTGATAGACAGTGAAGGCAGGAAACCGGACCCACAGAGAGCCGATGCAATTAAGAACATGCCTGCACCCGACACAGTTGCGAAACTACAAACGTTTCTGGGGTTGGCCCAATATTATGCAATCTACATACCTAAAATGTATGAGTTAAGAGCCCCCCTTAACGAATTGTTGAAAAAAGACAAGAAATGGTTTTGGTCGAAAGATTGCGAGACGGCTTTTCAGAAAATAAAAAAATGCCTACTCTCAGATCTCACCTTAGCACATTATGATCCTGAGAAAGAGATCATCCTGGCAACTGACGCAAGTTTATACGGAGTGGGGGCTGCACTGCTACACAAATATGAAGATGGCACTACTAAACCGATCACGCACGCGTCGAGGACTCTTCTTCCGGCTGAAGAAAATTATAGCCAGATCGAGAAGGAGGCTTTGTCGATTGTGTTCGGGGTTAAAAAATACCATCGCTTTTTATATGGTAGATCATTTGTACTGCAAACGGACCATAAACCGTTACTTACAATATTTGGAGGTAAAAAAAGGCATTCCTACGCATACAGCTAATCGTTTATGGCGATGGGGTGTAACCCTGCTTAATTACCATTTTAGGATGGAATACGTAAAATCTAAAGAACATGGGCATGCGGATAGACTGTCAAGGCTAATCCCAAAAAATGAAGAAATATTAGAAGAGACGGTTATAGCAGCATTAACTGAGGAAAAAGAAATATCAGGTCTCTTGTTGAATACAGTCAGGGAATTGCCGGTAACTTTGGACCAAATAAAAAAAGAAGCGGAAAAAGATCACTATATTGTGAATTTAAAGAGCCAGATGAGATGGAACAAAAAACAGAAAAAGGGAACTCAGATTTCACCTTTCTCAATTTGCGACGACACGTTGATGTATGCAGATAGAATTGTTATACCTCAATCTCTACATACAGATATGCTGAAAGAATTTCATACCGGTCATCCTGGAATGTCTCGGATGAAATCACTCATGCGTGGTTACGTATACTGGCCAGGAATGGACAAGGATATTGAAGTTTTTGTAAGACTATGTAGAGGTTGTCAATTAGCTGCAAGGGCACCTCCGGTCAAAATGAATCCTTGGCCGAAAACGGATTTGCCGTGGGCACGTCTACATATAGACTATGCTGGACCAATTAATGGGTACTATTATTTGATATTGGTGGACTCTTTATCGAAATGGCCTGAGGTAGTCAAGTGCAAGCATCCTACATCTAGGAACACCATCAGTGCATTGGACGAAATTTTCAGTCGTTTCGGGGTTCCCAGGACATTGGTGAGCGACAATGGTACGGCGTTCACAAGTATGGAGTTTAAGAATTTCTGTACTGCCTTAGACATTGAACACATAACTACACCAGTGTGTCATCCCAGGTCGAACGGGCAAGCCGAGAAATTTGTTGACACTTTTAAACGTGCTTTACGTAAAAATCAAGGTATGGACACGGAAGAAAGAACTATTCAGAAGTTCTTAGCAATATATAGGGTAACTCCTAATGAGAACAACGATGCGAAAATGTCACCGGCGGAAATTATGTTCAATTATGTTCAATTTTCGATAGATTGTTACCCTATCAAAACAAAAAAGTTGCTAAGAAAGAGGAAAAAGTCAACATAAAAAAGTACACTTCAGGAGACAAAGTTTTTTTTTTTAATTTTCAAAGTGGAAAAAGCTATTGGATGGATGGCATAATCCAGAAAAGGATTGGTAAAGTGATCTACACGATTAAAAGTAAAAAATTTACATGTAAAAGACACATCAATCAGATTAGACCACGATATGGTGAAGAAGGTGAAAAAAGTGAAGAAATGCCGATGGAAGTGTTATGCGATGCTTTTAACATGACACTACCTAATAGTGTATATGAACCTGTATCGCAGTATCGAGCTGAAAAGCGAAAACTCTCTTCGCCAAAAAAGGATCTAATTGTGATGACTAAAAGAAGGAGCACACGGGAAAGAAAACCAGTGGAGTGTTTTAGCCCGGATCCAAAAAGAAGACGATATTAGAAGCAGAAATTTTCAAAAGTGAGAATTTCAGCTTCGGGGAGAGGTGTTGTGATGGTATAACCCAACTTCCCCATTCACGATAATGGATGGACGGTTTGCCGATTAAGTGCGACCACCGCCGGCGTTCGTGAGCGACTTCGTTTGTAACACCTATTGAGGTTAGCATACTCTCGACTCTGTCTCTGTACTACATCCGATTATAAAGTTATTATTGAAAACCTACATTCGGTTTACTTTGTTTATTATATCTTGCACGAGATATAACAATTCTGATGTTGAGAGCAATTTGAATAGAAAAAAACTGGTAGGCTTTCAAAATGTAACAAGAAAGATCAAAGCCAGTTAGGTTATCAATAGCCAACCCTGGATCAATGGTTGATATCTATTAAATGGGAGCTAGACAAATAAATCCCCCAGGAGGCTCAATGACAGTTGACAAAAGGAGTTAAATCTAGAAAAGCCCAGTTTTATAGCATTGGAACGGAGAGGGTGGATGTGAGAGATGGCTTGATTGTGTTTAATGAGTATTGGAATTTTTCCTCTTGTAACTTAAAATATTTGCATGCCTTATTTTCAGCATCATAATGCATTCAAATCTACATCTCCTATCATATTGTGTCAGTAAGAATCTGACAACTTTCACTATATCTAAAATGACCACAGATACAACAGCATTTTAGTAAAAAAAAAAACCTTGAATTCATTTTTTAGTTACTAATAGGTGCCTTATAACATGGGATCAGTGGAATTTTTCTCAATATGCATTAAATAATAAAAGTGGAGATCAGAAAAATCATTTAAAGGGTGAAAATGTGCAAAATTTAAAAATGGATGGTCTTAATAACCTCAGAATGGAGGAATCAGAAAATTTACTCAAAAAATACCCCTCACTGCCCACTATATTAGGCATCTAAAAATAAGTGGCTTATTTCTTTTGCTTCCTATTATATGTTTGTTGTTTGTCTTTTCTAATTTCTTTGCTTTTACCTGTCATTTTTCCAATGATACTGCAACAAAAATGTGTTTTTGTTTATAGTAGTTTTATACTTTTTAAGTTGTTACCAATTGTTCAGAATTTTATCTAACTGTACAAATGTAATTGATTTTAGTGATATTCCTATTTTTAACAGATTATCCACTTCCAGCAATATATTGTTTTTTTTTGTTTTTTTATCAAATATCAATGTTTAAATACTTCAAAAAAATTATTTCTCAAGTTAAATTGAAATTTGTTCTAATATGAAAACATTTAACTTTACATACAAAAATCAAACTCTCAACATTGTTGCATTTTTTCTTTGTTTATTTTTTTTACCTTGTAAATCAAATTATAATTGTGACAATCAAAATATAAATCTCAATATTTGTCTCTTCATAATAGTCAAATGTTTACAGAATTTGAATTTCCAATTTACTTAATCTTTACCAAATTACATAAATTCATTTGTCTGTATGATTTATCCAGATTTCCTTTTAAATGATGATGGTATATAATTATGAAGTATGCAGAATTCTCTCCAAAAATAATTACATTATTAGTTACTTTAAGTGCTTTAAAATAATATCTAATTTAAACATGAAACATGTTATAATATTTTTATTGTTATAGTTAATCTTGGAAAATATTAAAATGAATAAAATAAGCATAAGTAACATCCAGTACACACACATACAATCTCAAATTGTATATATAGTTTTTCTGAACTTCAGTTATTTTTACATTTTCAGTTTCACTGCACTTCAAATTGCCTGATAATATATATATATATATAACCATTTTAAGATGCTCAAAACATAACGTCCTTTTGAGAAAAGATAGTGCCAGGAAAAATATTCAGACATTTTGATGTATTCTGATAACTATCATCAAATTTGACCACTAAACCTTCCAGATTAATTGGTTTGTCTTAAGTACTGGGTCAGAACAAAAGTTCATAGCATTTTCTAAGTGAACTTCAAAGACAATTTTTAGATGTTTGTACATAGATTTATTCAACCACATGTGTGCCATTTTGTTCCACTACCTTCTCCCATCTTTCGGTCTTTTTCATGATTCCATTCTCCCAGAACTTGGCATCTTTGTGGTTGATGAATTTATCTAAGTGGTTTTGAGAGATAATTGAAGTTCTTCCCATTAACAGATAATCTGAAGGTGCAAGGTCAAGCAAATAAATCGGATGGACTAGGACTTCCCACCTATGCTGTACCAAATTCTACCAGGTCTTCTGAAATGTTCTTGGTCTTCAAATAAGAATATCCACTTCTGAACCTATAAACATTACCCTCACAACAACTTCTGAGCCTGTAAACATTACCCTCAGCCACAGCACATCTTTTGTTTTTCCTTTCTGGAAAAAATGAGCATCAAATGACAAAAATGAATCTCATTTTCACTTTTAAAATGAAAACATTTTAAATTCCCAATGCACGCACACACACACACACACACACACATATATATATATAGAAATATTATTTTAAATTGATAAAGGTTCAGGTTTATCCATTTAAAATAATATTCTTATTATCTTATTGCAATGAAGTTCTTAAATGGACATCCACTGATTTATTTCATGTATAATTTTTCACATCATCTATTATTTACCCACACAATTTTAAGCCTCAACATATTTCCCCATTTTTTTCATGAATTACCTGTCCATCCAACAGACAGAAAAATTAATGAACAACAAACAATGATTTTGTGCACAAAGAATTTCTGTCCAATTTTCATCAATCTTGTTCCATTTGGGTCCTATCTCATGATAATTTTCTTTCTTCATATCATGAGTGTCACCTGCTTTTCAAGATAATTGTTTTCTTTGAAATGATATTTTTCTGAGTTTCTCCTCTTGGATAAAGATCCAGAAATTTGACTTTCTAGTCAACATATTTTATTCAAATCTCACTTTCTCCTCCAGTTCAAAATTTTGAATGCCACTTAATATTTATTTTTGTTTTATATATTTAAAGACCAGGCACATGTGGTACACAATTAAGTTGAATTTTACAAATAGTGTCATGGTCAGGTATATTTATTACCCAACAGATAACTTTCTATAAAAGTATTATATATAAGTATAATAGTATAATATGATACTATAAAAGTATCATATATAAGTATAATAGGGATTTATACATAGTAATTTTAAACAGTGATATCTGGTTTGCCAAAAGAAAAATAAGTTCAATATGATAATACAAGAAACAAAATTTTAAATAGATGAGGGACCATCCAAAAGTAATACCTCCTATTTATTCTCACAGAAACTACAACCAATAAAAGTTGCACAATAATATTGTTGGACTGAGCAAGTTTTCAACTATAAAACACCATTTTTCTATATCGTCACCACCATTAGTTATGCTTTTTTTTCATTTCATGTATAGAGAATTGTGTAGGATTGCCAAGAATGTTCCTTTATCACACACTACTGATGCCAGTGCCTAATTGTGCTCACATTCTCTATTTATTCAGTAAATAGGAGTATATAGGTTCACCTATAACCCAGTTCACACTCCTTCCTCGTTTTTTTGAACAAGAGTAGAAGTTTATCTCTTGTTTTTTGCTTGGGATTGGGTTTCCAGTTCCTTCTCTTAAAATTTTCTCATGTTTTTTCATGCCCAGTAACTCCTTGCACCTTACTGACATTATCACCTTGCTTGGGATGAAATGATTCTTTTTAAATGTTCAACAGGTGTCAACGTCAGCGGTTGCAATTTTTTCAGCACAGGAATTCAAAGACCCACCTCTATTTTGTATGCACTTTTATGTCAGAATCCATATTTGCCTAACTGCTACTCAGCTGCTATTCTGTAACAAAGCAAAACAAATGCATTTTTAGGAAAAATAATACACACTCTAAATTTAAATTATCAGTGTTTTGGGGGGACGGAGGTCAGGTTCCAAATTAAAAAATAGTTAATTAGTTTAATATATTATTTTTATCTTAATCTGCATACATGATATAAAAAAATAAAGGCAGGCTCAATTGATGGCCATGTAAGCAATTTGTAGATATTTTTCATTTTTTTTTTTTTAATTTTCATATTCTTTTTGTAAATTTGAGACTTTTGAAAAGCTGGGAACATACTAACTTAAACCATAAATGTCATATTAATCTTATATCAAATCCATCCAACCCATCTTTTTTATGGCATGTCCTTTCAAGATGAAGATGATCATGACTCTCTACATCTTCCTATCCTTTGTAGCTCTAAGCAATGCTTATCCCCTTACTATCACATCAGTCCTGTTCTGTTTTTACACAAACTAGTTGAATATGTTACTTGCTGTTTTCCTTTGCTCCCTTTGTCCTGTGAATGTCAAATTCTCAAATCCCTCTTTCCTAATTACATTTCCCAGAAATTTCAACTTTTTCTTATTCTAAGTATAAGTGTCCTTTTTCTCATTTTCCTTAAAATTTTCTCACTGCTCATATGTTCCATCCATGGTATTCTCAGCATCCTTCTGTAGAATCACAATTGCCTCCAGGCTCCTCTTCATGTGTGAGGAATTAGAAGGATTGATATCACATAACAATTCAGTGATTTTTTTTTTTCTAATGAAATTTTCTTGTTTCTTAATACTTTGTTTAGCTTTTGGAAAGTATCTGTGCCTTCAGATTTTTGTGTCCCATTTTCTATTGTCTATTAAAACACTTTCCAGTTAGCTAAATTTCTGTACTAGCTTGCTTTTTGATGTCTCTAATTTGTAGTTAGCATCTTGGGCTGCTAATTCATTTTACTTTCTTACAAATGATAGTCCTTTTTCTTGCTTCCCTTTACTACTTTGTCTAGCAGTCTTTGTTCTGTGTCTACCACCAATACAATGTTTGCCCAGTCAGCTGGGGCCATGAATACACTGACTGCACCTTGGGGTGAGACTTGCCTGCCAGCACACACCTGTTTGCTGTGAGTAACAACCCATAATGTCTGAGGATAGAATCCTAGTGATTGAGCAGTCTATGACTTTGGTGAACAAATAGGCATGTAAACTGCAACACTCCATTTTGTCTCCTACTTTGGCTAGACAGGTGCTTAGAAAGACTTGATCTAAACAATTGGCTAGTCACGACAAACCCTAATACTTGTGTACACACCCAAAATAAAAAAATACACTACTGCTATATCCCAGAGTACAAATTATCACCCAGACTGATAAATATACACATACACACACAAACCAATATACAAACATAAATATTTAAAAGTGGTGGTAAGTTTGAATCAGTCAACAAAAGAAGCAACATAAATTTCCAAAACTCCATCTATCTTAGGTGGAGGAATGAAAGTACCCATGGATGGATGCAATTACTCACTGATATGAGTATATAATCCTTGTATTCTTAGTATTGCTGGGTGAATGAATTTCCTTCCAAAACATCTCTCATGTTCAGGCTCTAGGGCAGGTGAAGAGCAAAGATAGCAAAAGAAAGCCTATGGCATAACAAAAAACCAAAAGACACTATGTTGAATCCAGTTCTGAAAGTGAATCTAAACCAAATGAAACTTTCCTCCAGTTCATAGTATTGGAATCACTTGAAGAAACTCCAACAGCAAAATGATCACACTTCCTTGTCAAAAAAACAATATCCTCAAAAATAACCCCAACAGACATTAAAAAACAGCTAATAGAACTATGACACTACAGGTATCTAAAATATCTCAATCAGAAAGACTACTGAAACTATTTAATAAACTCAAAATTAAAACCTACCCTCACAAATCTTTAAATACATTTACAGGAGTGATTAGAAACTCAACCTCACTCATTAGAGGAAATAAAAACAAATCTAAGAAACCAAAATGTAATCAACATAAAAAGAATAATTATTAAAAAAAAAAGACAAAACACACACACACACACACACACCTACAGTCTTACTTTCAGTACCCCAAGCCACCCTCCAATGTGAAAATCTTTTACTATTGCCATGGTAGAGACACATATCTCTCAACCACTTAGGTGTTGCAACTGTCAAAGGTTTGAGCGTCATAAAGATAGATGTACTAGGGCTTCAGTGTGCATAAGATGCAGAAGCACTGATCACAAAGAAATTGATTGCCAAAATTCAATCCAATGTACCAACTGCAAGGGAAATCATCTGGCATACTCATGAATATGCAGAACATGGCAAAGAGAAAAAGAAATTAAATACGGACGAAAGCTCTTTCTTAGATGCTAGAAAAATCATAAAAGGCTACCCTGGAAAAGATTTCTCAATAGCTTTTATGCATAGTACAAGTAAAAGACATACCACCAAAATGAGAATCAAGAGCTCAACATAAAAAAACAAGAACTAACAACATTAATTAATGAAGTTAAAAATTTAATAGAAACCTTTATATCAAATGCAAAGGAAGAAACTTCAGAAAACACCTCATCACCACCACCCCCAACTAAAACCGAAATATACACTGGAAACACCAAAAATACAATTCAAAAGACAAAAATCAACATCTCAGTCACTATCCAGAGGCTCTTCACTAACATTTCTAAGAACAAGATCACCCACCAAAAAGAACCATAGACAAAAACCCAGATCACTTCCCCACCCCAAAAAAAATCTCCAAGGAATAAAATTCCTGAACAAACAAGCCAAACAAAAATTAAAAACAAATCTAGTTCACTAAAAAAAATGGAAACTGAAGACAAATAGACCAACATAAAAGTAACTCTAAACAATAACCATGGGATACAAAATAATCCAATAAATGACCCAGTTATGCTATTAAACCTAAAATGTGCCATTGTCTGTCTATAAGAAACCCACCTGAAGATAACCAAGAAATCAATATCAAAAACTACTCATTTCCAACTATGGTCAAAATGCTGCAGGTGGGACATCAATCCTCATTGATATACCACATAGTCAAATCAACCTATATTATTTGCTATATTAGCAATAAAATGCCCTCTTACAATAATACCTGAAACTCTTTATCCTTACAGATTTCAATAGTCACAACATACTTTAGGGAGGCAATAGAATGGATAAAAAAGGCCAAACAATAAAAAACATATCTATTCAATAACAAATCCTTTGACATATCTACATGCAGCAACAGGTACCTATTCAACTATAGACCTCAGCCTAAGTAACCCAACACTTGCTCTCAAATATTACTGGCAAACATGGTGACACCACTTCCCAATCATACTTGAGTGCACCAAACAACAAAGAGACACTCTAACTCAACACTGGAACTTAAAAAAATCTCACTGGGCCTTAAGGGACTATGTCAAAATACAAGAAGAAAATAAAAAAGAAAAAGTAAACATAAATAATGAAGATCATATCAGTCACTTTACAAGAACATTGCAGAATAATGCAAACTAAAATCAAAATCCCCAAAACATGCCAGATCATGGTTTGACAATGAATGTAAAAAAGCTATTAGATCACAACTCCCTGCATTCTGTAAATTTAAACTAAACCCATCTCCTGAAAATCTAAACCATTTCAAAATAAGTAAAGTTAATACACAAAGAATATACTACAAAAAAAACTAAAAAACAAAATTAAAAACATCAACTGAACTTCATGGAAAAATTTTTTATCCAATATCAGTTCCAATACAAAAATCAAAATTGTTTGGAATATGATTTGTAAAATCTCTGGTAAATACAAAAGTATTCTCTCTTGAAACATCTATCACAAAACAACACTAAGTTTACCAACAAACAAAAAAAAAAAGAAAATACTATTCAAGCAAAAAAGAAGATTGCAACCAACCTTTCTCTTTATCAGAACTAGTGAAGTCCCTTAAATGGTGTAATTCTGCATCAGGCCCTGCCAAAATCCATTACAAATTCCTGAAAGATTATACTAAATTACATTCCCATCCAAATAACTCTACATTCCAGTGTTTCCTCAAGAAAAAAAAAAGCCATAAATCTTTTCAACTATTACATTATTAATGAATCATAAATAGACACTATCCTAATCCTTGAATCTACTATTCAGAAAAACCTACCTTGGATAATAAAACAGTCAACAGTTTTACTAAACCTTTCCAAGTTCCTTAAAACCAATACCAGTCCATCTACTCTTTTAGAAGAAATTGATATTATTTTACAGGAGTATCTGAACTAAGCACATATATACTAATGGCTCAAAAAACATTGATAATGTTGGATTTCAGCCGTTCTTGACAACATAACAATAAAAAAAAATGCCTACCTAGCAAATCCTGTATTTTTAATCATAGTTTTAACTTTAGACATCATAACAGACAATGAGCCAAAAAACTTCATAGTTTTTTCATGTTCATAATCCGTATTTACATCACAGTGAAACAAAAACACAAATAGTCCATATAATCATTAAATTACCAAAACAGGATCAATCTCATCTGAACCCCCCACCCCACCCCACCCCACCCCGATAAAAGCTAGTCTTCTAGTGTGTACCTTGGCATCTTCAGAAATGAAAAAGCTAGCATTGCAGCAAAGGAATCCTTATAAATCCCCTATACTGACTTCAAAGCAATTATAAATTCTAAACAAGTGGCAAGAACTATGGAACTCCAACTCAAATAATAAAGATTACATAATTAAACCCATTCTCAGAGAATGGCATCATAGTCTCAGACTTTCTTGACAAGATGTTGTCTTATCAAGAATCATAATAGGGCACACCCATATCATTCACTCACTTCTCTTAAAAAGAAAATGAATATCCCCTTGAATGCAGAGGAATGTCAGGAAGTATATACAATAAAACATTCTAACCAATTGTAGTAACTTTGTGCCTGTAGCACTTGTAGTTCTCTTAGGATTGCCTTACCCTCTATTTTTGTGTGCTTGCTTAATTCATTTTCTATCTATACAAGCAGTTTTGTTCCCAGTAAATATTCCAGATTATTCTAGCTTTCACAAATAAATGAAGATTTCCTAGAAGTTCAAATTGATCTTTATGCTGTACCTTATCTAATGCTTGATTTTCTTTCATTTTTAAGCACCCCCAAAAATTGCTTTAAATTTATAGTAGTTTCTAATAGCTTTCAGTTTCTTCCATTGCCAGGTTAACATTTTGGCCTGCATGACAGCTAATCATGGGTTTCTTTTGTTTATTTATTTTCCCCTTCTCTCTATTGACTTACTGGTCAAGCTAGGGAAGAATTTGACTCTGAAATTCTTTAAGATAGAAAAAAAGCCCTAACAAGATTCTATTGAAGGGTGTTTTAATTGATTAAATGCTTGATTGTATCTAGACTATAGAATTGCTCTTTATTGCACCAAATTAAAATATCACTGGGAAAATTTCACAAGTTGTGAGAACTATTACTTTTATTTTTGTTGATTTTTATCATACATTTCAACCCATGCATTTTGTAATTTTCCTTAAGTATGCATTCATCAAAACATGATAAAACAGAAAAGATTAGAATAAAAGATCAAACAGCTTACCTCAAAAGTACTTGAAATTTGAAACCCTTTTCAAGTGAAACCCTGGTTGCAACTGTTGAGCATTTTTACTTTTGATACTATTTAAAATTTTATCTTCTGACTATAAATATGTTTGGTTTTTAAAGCTTATTAATTTTCAAAATAATATAATCTTATACTTATCTGAAAAAGTTTGACTGCTGTACTGAAATCACTGGTCATTTTGAAGAAATACAAACATACATACTTTATTAAATGACAGGCACAATAATGTAGATTAATTTATTTCATTATTATCTATAAAGCATAAAACCACCAAGTTATGTGCACATAAGCTGGTTGTATATAAAAATGTGAAGAAAATCATCCTAAGAAAATGAATGGAATTCTTGAATAAATAAATTGATAAATTAATTAAATCATTAGTGCCACAAGTTTGCAAAAAAAATAATTATTAGGCTTTATTTAATGTGCTGACAAAATGTCACTTTACTATTGTTAAGCTAAATAAAAAAAATGCTATAAACATTTTATAGCTGTTTCTTTTGTTTGTTAAATTTTTTATTTTGTCTATTTTATTGGTAAAAAATTGAAAAAAGAGTTTCTTTATATGTAATTATTGAATTAAAATGATAATTGAATAAGGTAGAAATTATTGATAAATTAAGTGTAATCTCTTTTTTGCCAATAAATTCTTCTCTATTAACTTACTCCAGAGATGTTGATATCAACTTACAAATTTAGCAACTTTTTCAGTATATATTACTTTTCACACAGAAGCAATATAAAATTATATAGTGGATACCTAAAAATCATACAGATGAAATAATCTTAACTAATAATTATGCAAGTAATTAGAAATCAAATGTTGCTGAAATCATTTTTTTTCATAAAACCTATTTGAGATAGCCAAATTACTTAAAACCATTTTGCCATTTCTTGGTAAGGATCTCATAAATTAGATACTAAAATCAACTTTACATCAATGCTTTTAAAAAGTTATACCTAGTTAATATTTTAATAATAACTTCTATCTGAAATCTTACATAGAATATAAATAAGCTCAAGTATACATTTAAAAGACCAGTGATTGTCATTACTTCTAAATGGTTTTAACTTAGCCCTCCCTACTTCAAGTATTCACACACCTGCTGTTTTGTCATGTAAAAGTTAATGCCTCCGTTTCCTACTGATTATATACAACCACTCCCAGTATATTATTTTTTGATACTCATTTCTAGTAATATAATGTGATAGGTAGGAAACTTATTTTTTCACTGTAAAAATCCATTTGTCATTGCTGTAACAAAGTTTTTTGTATGATTTTTATGGTTTCAATTTTGTTATTTTTTAATAATTCATGGTTGTAATTAATTATTTAGTAAACGTTTGAAATTTTTTTCTCTTTATTTTTTAGGCCTTGAATCTTTAACAGTCTACAAGTATATATACAAGGAGGTGCTGAAAGGTTCTCAGCCTGGCTCACTTCCTAAAAAGATTTGGATGTTTTGTTATTACCAAACATCCAAATCTTTTTTCTTTTTAAATCCCTTCTTGTTTGGATGGAAAACTTATCAGCCTTCTTTTCATATATCTAAAACAAAAATAATATGGAATATCTAAAGAGAGTTTATATAAGGAAATATTAACAAGCTCTGAGGTGCCATAGTTTTTATAATAGAAATCATGAACTGCGTAAATTTAAATTCTGGAAGAGATTATTAAAAGAAATGAATCTGCTTCTTCTCACACTGTATATCATCATTGGATTTAGTTTTTTTTATCACTGAAAATATTGAATATTCTAAATGTTTCTAATAATTTTTTTTTTAAATCTTATAATGAAAATAACCTTAACTTTCCTCTTTTGAGGGAAAGGGAAAATATGAGTTATTTAGGAATAAAGAAGTCCATTCAAAAGTTATTGCTGGTAATGATTTATGTTACAACCAATGCATAGTTCATTCAAAATCCTGATACATATTCATTTACTGTATTAAAACTGGCTTATAGTTTTTCTTGTACATGTCATCAGCAGGTAAACAAAGTGATTGAAAGGCAACAGGTTCATAAACTTAAAATCTAATTATTGATATATTTATGAAAAACATAATTACCAAAACTGTTTAGTCTGCATATGATTTTACAATCACTATCTGAACATATTTTTTCTTTATATATTTTATATATTGGTGTTAAAATTTGTATTTAAACTGTAGAAATTTATAATATATATATATATATATGTTAAATTTAAGAAATTGTTATAATCTTTATTTAGTGAATATCAGTTTTAAAATATCAGCTAGAAAATCTTTTGCTGACTTTCTTGTTTTTAGAAGACTCTTTGCAGAGGTGCATTCAATGCATTTTTCTAGTATAATTTAAATGTTTATAACTAATATTTCAATGACTTAGCCAGCTGAATAACATTAAAAGTAATTGGACATATTTTTAAAATGACAAACAAAAATTTAATTTTAAATATGTATACTGATTAATGTTAAATGTTTTTCTATTCAGTTTTATTTCAGTTTCAATCAACTTTGTATCTTAATCTGGTGAAGCAGTGAAATAAGTTTTATGAAATAATTACATTTAATAAAATAAAAATGTTAAAGCTTTAAACTCTGTTCTACTTTTCAATGTTTTATTTTTTTGGGAAATTTTCCAGATGCTGTTATTGTTCGTGCACTATATGATTTTGAGGCCATCACTGAAGAAGACTTGTCTTTCCAAAAAGGTGACCGACTTGAAATTGAAGAAACTGGGTAAGTCATTGTAATGTCTTATTGGTACTTCTAGAGATTTTAAAAAGTAAATGTTTATTAAAATGGTTAGTTGATCACTAAATACATAATTATGATTATGAATATTCTACAGAAGTGTATACATGACTAACCGAAACATTGAGTGTTACTACCTACATACTAGATTCCCCAAATTGTACTGATTTTTAAAGATGATAGTTTATATATATTACTTGAAATTGTAGAGTGCCAGGCAATGTCACAACAAAGAAAAATTGAAGACTGGATGATTGGCATTACCTAAATTAAAGAAAAAAAAAGAGCTGTTTTCAATTTTTTATTTACCTATGCAATCATGTTGGAGTTACTTTTCTTCAAACATTCTTTAGAGAGTATTGTTGCACTAAGGATTCCTTTTCCTAGTTAACAACTCATACAGGACAAAACTGACCAGTTAAGCCCAAGATTACTCACTCTCAATTATCTGCTGACTACTACTGACATTGAATATTAGCAGAGGATTCATTTCATCTTTATCTATGCACAGCAGTTTTTAAGAGGTCACTTTGTTACTCACTCAAAAATGGACAATGAAAATAAAACTTACCTGGATTTATATTTTTCCACTCAGATCTCCAAAAATGGACTTAAAAATTTAATTTCTTTTAATAGATAGTGTTGTGGA
The DNA here is from genome assembly GCA_964036315.1 of Acanthosepion esculentum. Lineage (NCBI taxonomy): Eukaryota > Metazoa > Mollusca > Cephalopoda > Sepiida > Sepiidae > Acanthosepion > Acanthosepion esculentum. The sequence goes on along the minus strand of OZ038483.1, from coordinate 87,623,413 downwards.
TCTAAGAAGACTGCGTGAATATTTTAATTTTAATGTTGGTAAACATGCAATATCTACAAACATAAATTTAAATAAAAATCAAATGATAACGATATTCAATTGCGACAAAAACGATATGTTGGGAACAACAAATAAAGTTTTTATATGCAGAATATTACGATTTTGTTTTGTAAAGATGTGTGCGAAAGCTTGATCAGGGTATTGTTCTTGTTGCTGGTTTGGAAATGTTTCGTTTGTTTGTAATGTAGTTTGGAAAATTTTGTATGTACATGCATGTGTGAATATGTTTTCAGCGTTCAACTGCAATGGGGTTGCAATGCAGTTTCCTTAAGGTTACATTTTCGTAGATGAATGAAAGAAAAGAGAGAGAGAATGAACTCATATCTGATATTTATAATTAATTTAATCATGTGGTAGGCTCCTGGAAAAAAGTGGGAAAACTTGACTTGGTCACATGCTGGAAAAAGACTTGTATGTGGGTGGATTGCAATGTCCACTTGTGTATTTATTGACCAATTAGAAGTTGAGCTTTCCTGAAAATATGTATGAAGTTGGGTAAGCTCTTTGATCCACTTTTTGCATAGATTTGTACAAAATTCACCATTGATAAGAAAGTGGTATCAGGATGCTAAAATAGCATACAAAAAAATATATCAATGATTATTTTCTCTTTGTCAGCTTTTCAAGGGTAGAGCCAAAAAACATGGTATCTGTGTTTATTTAGGACCCCTTTCAAATTCTTGGAATATATATCACAAAAAAAAATTGCTAACACTTACTTGTAAAATCTGGCCAGGAATTCATAGTGTGACGATGAAAATATCTTTAACCTAAACTGACTATATGGCAGTACATTTTCAGTATGTTTGTCATAAAGATTGTTTTAACTACTTTCTCTGAAAAATTAAATTTTTCACAATTCATCCTCAAAATAATTTAAATTCATTTTAATATTCTATGGTTAGTTCTGCTTGTATTTTTTTTTTACATACAATAATTTTGATTATGTCTTCATTAACTGTCAGTTTTTCTTATTAAAAAAAAAGTGACTTGTTTATTAATTTGTAAGAAAAATATTTTAAAAATCCTGTTTTATAAAAGATCTTCAGTAAACAATGTCATGCCATAATGCCATAAATCATGTTATAGAAATATATAAAGGGAATGTTATATGGCATTTACTACAACTTGACATCGTAGAAATGCCCAGAATTATATCATTTGTGTTGATTAATTGGTCATGATTAAATGTAATTGGCAGAAATGCCCAACAAACAGAATTCACAAAGTTGCTAATAAACAATAACAAGAGAAAAAAATGAGCAGGCCAAAAATGCGCAAAACAGTATATGTAAGGCAAAGCAACAGTAATAAAGCAAAATGTTCACACGCTAAGAATGGTGTTAACACCCAAAAGAGATACAGACACAATATTAGACATCTTATCCTGTGATTTTGACATTAGAATATTTAAATTCAAGCCAACATTCACACATTTTCTGGAAAAAAAATGTATATAAAATTTTTATATGTAATGTGTGCTTATTTTGAAATAAAGTTTCAAATCTTTTTTTCATTCTGGATGCAAAATTATTCCATTTTTGAATCTATCTTACACTTGTTCTATCTTCTTCCATTTCATAGCTGCATTTCATCTGTTAAAAATGTTGACATATTTAACCAGCTGCTTATTGTTCAGTTTCAAAGACAGGGCGTTTGAAAGGTTCTCTGCCTGATCAAAAAGAGATTCAAAATTCTGATATATACTCATTTGGTCAAATTTTGAGAAGTAGGTTGGCTACAAACCTTGTAGATTTCAAGTTGATCTTTCACATCACTTTCTCAGTACAGTTAGTCCTTTTGTTGTTTTAAACAGTAAAGCACTTCTGATAATTATTTTCATTGTTACTACTTGAGTTGATTTTACATACTATCATTGTTATTCTACTTAAAATAAAATTACCGAGGAATCCGAAGAAATTTGTTTACAAATACTTTATAAGTTTAATGAATTTAGGTTTAGAATTTAGTTATGTCGAGAAACATCAAACAAATCATGAGATATAATTTTTACAATCTGAAATTGTAATTCTGTTTTAGCAAATTACTTGAGCTTCCTTATTAAGTGAAATTGCTTTTATATAAGCATAACAATGCAGATTTTGAATCTCTTGAAGCATAAAAATCTCATTTCCTGCTGTGAAATTCTTTGTAACTTATACATGATTTGCACTAAACTTACCAGTAAATATTAATTAATTTGTAAAATAACATCATATGTCAGAAAGAAATAATGATTGCAAAGACCATTATTATTGTAATTTTTTATTCATTTTCAGACAAAGTTGTGATTGGTGGGTTGCTTATCACTTAACTACCAAAAAAAAAGGTTACATTCCAAGTAATTATGTGACCAAAGATGATAATTCTCCACAAGCCCAAGAGTAAGTACTAGTACTGTGTAATCTTCTTTCTTCCCTAATTATCTATTTAATCAGGTAACTGACCTTCTGCTCCATCAAGTAAAAAGTTTTCTGGATTCAAAAGGTAGAAATATGTTATACCTGAAAATACTGCAAATCATAGAAAATAAAAGTAAGTATATTTCGTGAATTATATAATTTATAGTCATTAAATTTTAAATAACCTTATTCGGTTGATCTGGCTTGGTAAAATGTAAATTCTTTTAGTCTGTTCTTTCAAGAATTGACTGATTCCATGATTCTAAGGTTAGCAAGCAGAAAATAAAATGGCTTGCATATATCTTTCCCATGTAAGTATACACATATAACACAATAGGATTCTTTCTCTATTTCTTAAATAAATTGTGATGTACAAAAAATAGCCTCAAAATAATTTCAGCAGACTTCTCACTCTGTCTCTCTCTCCACACACACACTCTAAAAAGAAAAAGTAAAAAGTTTTAGTTAAAAACTCAATCTGATGATTAATGGTAATATTGTGAGCCAGATCAAATTTTTTAGAATATTCTATATTTCAACTACACGGCCCTATTTCAAGTCAAATGAAATTTATCCAAATTACATATAAAATGTATCTCTCTTGCTGTCTCTATCTTCCTCTCTAAAAATAAAAAAAGAAAGTTGTATATTTCATATAGGACATATATAAAAAAAAATATATTGACTATCTAATTTACTTAGCTAATCTATTTTTCCTTTAATCAATTCTTATCACACTTTAGGAATTAAAAAAACAACACTAAAAGATAAGGATTTTTTATAATATTTAGCTTTTAGTTTTTTTCAAATGTTTTAATGTTACTGAATTTGATTTTCTTTTATATAGTTGGTGGCAAGATCTTGACAGGAAGGAAGCAGATAAACAACTCCTCCTCCCTGGAAATGTCCCTGGCACTTTTCTTGTGCGCTACAGTGGAGGTAAGTTTCCATGTCTTAGTATGACATGAAAATTGTATATGAAATTTCAATCTGCTTTCCAAAATGTTCTCTAAAAATGTTAACTTCTGGATATTAAAACAAAACTCAGAAGTAGCTTAAAGTTTTGTAAATTATTTTGTTTGGCTTTACTGAAAGAACCCCAAATAAAATAACATTGAAAGGTTTTTATTTTATTTTTAGATGAAGCATTTCAAAGATTAGTATTCTAATATTAAGTTAAAAACAACAAAATAACCTGTTAGAAAATACTTTATCTGAATTTCTAAGATGAGGCATTATCATTAGTCTGATTATAAGTCAGACTAATGTCCTTATCTTTGTTCTTCCTATCACAACTTTTTGGCCATTATGCCGTCTATTGTGGGAACCTGACATACCTACAAATGGACTCTTCCACACTTATATAATGTGGCTACCAATTTCTAGTAAAGAGGAAGTCACCAGGTGTGAGTCACAAAGAGTGTATCACCAAGTGAGTGTATGAATGAGTGAGTCAGAACACCAGTGAGAGAAGTACTCTCCAGTTCACATACTTTGTACTACGTTTCCATGAATAATATACTGTTTAACTTTATATCCAAGTCTGTGTTATTTTTCTATGGTTTCAACACCATAACAACTGGCGACGAGATTTGAAACAACTTCCCAAAAGGGAAGACCAAAATTCTCTGTTGTTGACCATAATAACTGGCAACGAAATTCGAAACGACCTCACATAAGGAAAGACCAAAATTCTCTCTTGCTGACCATAACAACTTGCGACGAGATATTCCGAATCACTCAAAGGAAAGAACAAAAATATCCCGTGCCGACCATAAGAACTGAAGAACCAACGCGAAACCTCTACTTGAACAAAAAAAAGGGTCACGCCATAACTCTAAAGACGTCTAAAGATCCCGGTGTGTAAATCTCAAGTCTGGCGAACAAAGAGAAATCTTTCACGAAAGAAAGTTACATATACAACAGTTATATGCTAATACTCAACTGGAAAAAAAAAACGGACACTCCAACCGAATGACAGACAACGTAAATACGAAAAAAGGCTTTGATGCGGATGTCGGATATATTTAGAAAAGTATAAAAGAAATATTTACTCAATCTAAAGAAAACCAACAATTTGAAAATACTTACTAGTGAAAAATTGTAAGTAAGATTTTTTTTCCCCTCATTGCTATAATTGTTCTTTGCTTCTCTTGACCACACAGAATAAAAAAGGAAAATATATCTGTTTGGCAGCGTGGTTGTTTATGCAAATTTTTTTTTCTCCTTTTAGAGAAAAATTGAAACACTCAGACTGTATTAGAAAAAAAAAAAGTTTTTTTTAGTATTACCAACCAGAGCTGAGAAATATTAAGGAAAGAAATTACTTTCTTTTTCCCTCGCTTTGAGAAGAAAAAATTGTCTAAATTTTGTTTTCTTCCTCTCAGAAAACACGTGTTTGAAGTCATTATGGAAGACTTTAAAACAAGTATTGTTTAGATGATGAAGGCACAATTTGAACTGCAACAGAAGACTGAGGAATGGCAACAGAAGGCTGAGGAATGGCAACAAATGTTGGTAGAAAAATTGCTTCTACAACAAAAAGAACAAGAAGAAAAGCAAAAAGAACAGGAAGAAAAATTTCAAGAATTATTTCTAAAGACTTTGGGTAAAAAGGATGTTAGTGAAAACAGCACTGCATTTTCTCACAACACAATTTGGAATTCTATGGAGACATTTAATTATCTTCCCGAAGAAGATAAAACATTTGAAGCTTTTTATAGAAGATATGAAGATCTTTTTGCCGTTGATTGTGAGGATTGGACGAATGCTAAAAAAGTTTGCTTACTTTTGAGAAAGTTGGGAACAGCCGAACATAGTAAGTTCATCGATTACATTCTTCCGAAGAAAACAAGTGAATTAGGGTTCGATGAAGCAGTAAAACTTTTGTCCAAGTTATTTAGCCCTAATACAACTTTATTCCACAAAAGATGGAAGTGTTTTAACTTGTCAAAACGGGATGACGAGGATTATCTTACATTTGCATCCATTGTTAATAAGCACTGTGACGATTTCCGTTTGGCTGAACTGACAGCTGACGATTTCAAATGTTTAATATTTGCCCACAGTTTAGTCTCTGCAAAAAACTCGGAGATTAGACGGAGAGTTCTATCAAGACTTGAAAGCGAACCAGGTCTCACATTACAAAAACTAGCGGAAGATTGCCAGCGAGTAATCAGTGTGAAAAGCGATTCTAAAAACATCAAGGAATCAGGCATATCGTATGTTAGGAGAATTAAGTACAAGCCAAAAAATTACTCCCCTAAAAAAGGTAAAGAAAGCAAAGAGCACGCCCATTCACAATTTAAAAATAGACGACTTTGTGAAAAACAAAAATTACCCCCTAGTCCATGTGGACGTTGTGGTGGACAACATTGGGCAACAGACTGTTTTTACCAAAACAAGACATATAATAATTGTGGTAAAATTGGCCACAAAGGGGCGCACTGTAGAAATAAAAGGAATAACAGAAACAGAGTCAGACAAACTATATCAAACGGAAAAGTAGATCAGAATCTATGAAAATACATTGTAGTTAACATTCTAAACAAAACAGTTAAGCTGCAACTAGATTCTGGCTCGGACATCTCAATCATTAATCTTCAGACTTGGAGGAAATTAAAAAAACCAACAATGAAAAAGGCAAACAAAACAGTACATGCAGTAACTTGTGACAAAATCAAATTTGAAGGTGAACTAACACTACCTGTAACATTGAATGGCATTACAAAGAAATTAAAAGTTTTCATCCAAACAAATTCTCAGAATTTTTATGGAACGGATTGGATGGAACGGTTTAAGGGATCAACCAATCAACAATTTTTGCCAAAAAGTGGAAAATATGACAACAGATGCCCAAGACCTGAAAGAAGAATTAAAAGAAAAATTTCCCAAAGTTTTCTCGGCGGGACTAGGAAAATGTAATAAAACAAAAGCCAAATTTGAGTTGAAAGAAAACGTTCAACCCGTTTTCAAAAGTAAAAGAAATGTCCCATTTGCATCAGTTGAAAAAAATCAACAAAGAATTAGACCAACAAGAAAATGTTGGTATACTATCCAAAGTGTGTTTTAGCAAATGGGATGTCCCCGGTGTATACGCAAGAAAAAAGTCCAACCAAATTCGTGTGTGTGCGGATTTATCAATGGGCCTCAATGCGGCTCTAAAAGATTACCATTACCCTCTCCCCACACCGGGGGAGGTATTTAATAAACTAAATGGTGGGGAAATATTCTCCAAATTGGACTTAAGTGATGCATACCTTCAAATCCCTGTTGAGGAGGAGTGTGCAAAACTTCTATGTATCAACACCCACAGGGGTTTATACAAGTTTGACAGATTGGCTTTCGGAGTCAAAGTTGCACCCGCTATATTTCAGCAGGTCATGGATACTATGCTGGGCGGCTTGGACTTTGCGTGTGCCTATCTAGATGATATTGTTATTGCAAGCAAATCTACTGAGGAACATCGCAAACATATCCACAAGGTTTTTGAAAGAATTCAGGATTTCGGTCTCAAAGTAAAAGAATCGAAATGCGATTTTTATATGAATGAAATAAGATATCTCGGGCATGTTATTGATAAGAATGGAAGACGACCTGACCCAAGGCGAGCAGAAGCTATCAAAAATATGCCAGCCCCCAAAAACGTCAATGAGCTCCAAAGTTTTCTGGGACTTGCCAACTATTATCAAGTATTCATAAATAATATGCACGAGTTACGAGCTCCTCTGAATGAATTGTTAAAAAAGGGAAAAAGTTGGAACTGGACAATGGAGTGCCAGTCAGCTTTTGAAAAAATAAAAAATATTCTAACAGCACACAGGATGAAGTGGAAGAACCCATCGAGATCATTTACAACACATTTGACCTCGAACCCCCACAACATACGCCTGAACAATGAAGGTCGGGGAGAAAAAGGAAATTCACCGAACCTTTGACAATTAACACAAAGAAGAAAAGGTATTAACCCTTTTTACCAAGTAAAAGGCTTGGAAGGGAGGTATTGTGGGAACCTGACATACCTACAAATGGACTCTTCCACACTTGTATAATGTGGCTACCAATTTCTAGTAAGGAGGAAGTCACCAGGTGTGACTCCTGTCAAACTCTCTGCTTTGGCAGAGAGGAACTCGGACGAGGCTTTACTGCAGGGAAAAATTTCATCCGGGGAGGTAGACAGTCCCTGAACCCGTTTATACGGGTTCTAATGGGCATATTTTTGGCCAAGCCTACGGGCTCGGAGAACCCACATTAAACCGGCCTTGTGCCACATACAACCCATGTGGGGGTGGGGGTAAATATCGGAAGTCACCAGGTGTGAGTCACCAAGAGTGTATCACTGAGTGAGTGTATGAATGAGTGAGTCAGGACATCAGTTAGGGAAGTACTCTCCAGTCCACATACTTTGTACTACATTTCCGTGAATAATATACCATTTAACTTTATATCCGTGTCTGTGTTATTTTTCTATTTTTTCAACACCATAACACCCTCTTTAAGTGTTTGTCAGTCAGTGTAAACCTCAGGGAATTTTGAACACAATCTGACCAGTTCTGAACTTCATCAGAGTCAACACCTGTGCAGTATTAAAGAAAAAACATGCTACAAAACCATTTCTAGGAAGAATTATCACAAGTGTTGAAAAGTGGATCCTTTATAATCGTTCAGTGAAAGGCAATGGTTATGACTCTAGGAAAGTCTGCCCTTGTATCAAAATCAAGATTACACCTTGAGAAGTTAATATTGCCTTTAGGATATGAAGGGTGCCATCTATCATACCATGAAGAATTGAATTATAATGTAGCAGTTAATTCTGAGAGATATTATTGTCAACTGTGTTACACCAGTCTTTAAGTAATCAGAAAGGTATGTTGTATGATAACCACACATTGCAAAATGCACACAGGAAAAGATTTTGCCTCTGAATATGGAACTTTTATCTCATTCACTTTATTCTTCTCGCACTGTGATTATCTCTTCAGAATTTATAGCCTCTTTATAAAGAGTTTAAAAAAATTGTTTTTCACTTTGGTCCACCACCCCCAAAATGTCATGCCCAAAGAGAATACGTCATTGAAAATGAAAAAAACTGTTAATTTGATCAAACTTGTGATTGATTTATATATATATATATATATATATATATATTACAACAAAATACCAAAAATTACCTCAGTTAAGTATAGTCTATTTCAAGGCATTCTGTATGTGGCTATCATCAGGCTCTAAGTGTCCATCTCCGAGCATTGTTTTAAATTTATTTTCAATGTTAGTCCTCCTCTGCTCGGCACCTTGTTAATGAGAACGGGTTTGTATTAGCAATTGGTGGGGGCATAAGGTATCTTATCCCAGGGGAAGCAGTCTGGGGATTGGAGTTTATTATGGTCAGGACCTTTCATTGTTTATATTTTAATATCAGTTCCAACTATGTGGCATTTCTTATACAAGCCCCAAGTGTGTTTTTCTGGGATTTGCAGTAAATACTTTTTGTACTACAGGTGTCCAATATTATTAATGAGTGATCGGGGGATGTAAACTTAAACCTGTTAAGATTAATGTAAATTAGTTGAATTATAGATTTATAGATTGTGGGTAATCACCAGAGCACCCAATGGAATAAATCATGTTGTCCAACACACTTATATGCATATATATCTTTATACATACATATATGTACATTTACATGTCCATACATATATGCCACTATATGCATAAAAAAAAAAAAAGAAAAAAGTTCAACAAGCAATCCGATCACTTCCCAAAAGAATTACACAAGGATATAAAGACGATTAGAAACTCTAAGTACATTTGGGTAAGAGCTGAAAAATCAAAAAATATCTATAAATGTAATCCCTCATACTACCACAAAATCCTTACAGACAAAATAACAGAAACACACAAACTAGATAAATACAATAGTAGGATGTCCGAAATAGATACAGTGACCCCGAAATAGCCAAAAAGTTAAATATTGCAGATAGAGTGGGAAAAATCCACACTAAAGATGCTTACATTTTACTTAAGGACCATAAACAGAACTTCACCAACAGTACACAATCTAGACTAATAAATCCAACAAAAACAGAACTAGGCCTTATGTCACAAAATATTATTAAAAAAAATAACTGACAATTTACTAATTACAACTAGTACTAACCTTTGGAAGGATTCGTCTGATACTATTAAATGGTTCACTAATATAAGGAATAAGGATAAAGTGATGTTCATTAAGTTTGATATAATTGACTTCTATTCCTCGATCACTAGGGACCTCCTGGTCAATAGTATCAACTTTGCAAAGAACCATATAGAAATAACAGATGATGAAACTAATATCATCTTAATGGCAAGAAAGTCACTGCTAACACTGAATAATTTCACCTGGACTAAGCGCCACAATGACGAATTCGATGTCCCCATGTGCGCATATGATTCAGCCCAAGTTGCAAACCTAGTATGTTTTTACATTTTAGATGTGCTTAGTAGAATTGTAAAACCAGAACTAATAGGACTGTATCAGGACAACGGACTCATCCTCATCCCTAATAGTTTTGATCCACTAACAGTGAAATTACAAAGGAAAATTATGAGGGCCTTCAAATTCATAGGGTTTAAGATCGAGATTTCCTCTAACCTTAAAATAGTTGAGTACCTAGATATCACCCTTAACCTTAATGATGAAACCTTTAAAGGTTACCATAAAGAGAACGAAACCCCCAACTATATTAATATCGGTTCTAACCACCCCAGTGCAATCCTAAGGATTAGTAAACTATTGTCCAGTAAAAAAAACCTTTAATAAGAATAAAGAAGTATACGAAAAAGCCCTCCAAAAAAGTGGTTTCAAAAGTAAACTGTCTTACGCAACTACCATTAGTAATACCGATACATGAAATGTGGAATGTAGGTGTGACAATAGGAAAAGAAATATCAGTAAAAATCAGATGCTACTGTAATGATATGTACCAGCTCCCATAACAATTACATTTTAAGTAAATTCCATGGGGGGAAAAATTAAATCTAACATGGAAACTCCCTGTAATTGTAGAATTAAGGAAAACCACCCAGTACAGGACAAGGGCAGATCCACTAGGGTAGTATACCAGCCAACCATTACCCCTAAAGAAAATATGACAAACCATAATGTTTACATCAGCATTTTCGCCAGGAGATTTTAAAAAGAGAATCAATACAGATAGACATTCATTCACCAAGCCGAAATTAAAACACCAAACAGCCCTTTCGAAAATAAATTTGGGAATTGAAGGAAAAGGTTCTGAATCCTTAAACAAATTGGAAAATTCTAAGTTTCGCAAACACCCCCAATAGTTTTAGGAATAGGTGCAAGCTATGTTTAGAAGAAAAAGTCAGGATAATAAAATATAAAGATCAATGCAAACTATTAAATCAATAGAGAGAACTAATCATGAAATGTAAGCATAGAAATTAATTCCAAATTACATAGGAATACATGTGTATATACATAGGGGTGTATGTGTGCGTGTAGTGGCATATATGTATGGACATGTAAATGTGCATATATGTATGTATAAAGACATGTATGCATATAAGTGTGTTGGACAGCATGATTTATTCCATTGGGTGCTCTGGTATTACCCACAATCTATAATTCAACTAATTTACATTAATCTTAACAGGTTTAAGTTTAAATCCCCTGATCACTAATTAATAATAATGGGCACCTGTAGTACAAAAAGTATTTACTGCAAATCCCAGAAAAACACACTTGGGGCTTGTATAAGAAATGCCACATAGTTGGAACTGATATTAAAATATAAACAATGAAAGGTCCTGACCATAAATAAACTCCAACCCCAGAGTGCTTCCCGCAGGATAAGATACTTTATGCCCTCACCAATCACTAACACACTCATTCTCATTAACAACGCATCTAGCAGAGGAAGACTGACATTGAAAATAAATTTAAAACAATGCTCCGAGACGGACACTTAGAAGCTGACAATAGCTGTGTACAGAACAGCTTGAAATCGACTATACTATGTTGAGGTAATTTTTGTTTTTTGCTGTAAAAAATACATATGCTCTGTTATAATAAATACATCAAGCTCTCTGTGGATCAGTTTTAATAATTAACATTACTAGGATCCACCCAGATTATATACCAATGCATTACCTGTAATATATATACACACACACACACACACACTAGCTTAAATGCCACCTGATAGGTGGCATTTAAGCTAGATCCTGCGCAGGGCTCTTGATTGGACCTTCAGCTTGTTCAGGAGTTTTTGCATATTCTCAGCATTGGAAGCTCTCCTGGCTGCCATTTGTTCTGGGTTTTCATCTGCACAGGACTTTCTTCTCCTTGCTGCAACCTTGGCTCTTTTGATTGCAATCTCATCCTCTGTTGGCAGAGATTTCTTATTGCGCAGCATACTGCTGCCATATGCAATAGGCAACAATAAACTACAGAAGTACTCAAAATTGATCACTGCATTTAAGTATTGTATTAATATTTAAACTTACCTTTTAAAAGTTCAACAATAATTCTTCTGCCGCCAATTTGATGTGCATAGGTCCTTACTTTCTGTACAAACAATTATTTTTATTTCATGGATGACTTTCACTGGATTTCGCAATTAATTTCGATTATTCCCAAATAAGTTATAAAAATTGTTATCGTATAAAAAATTTTTTGCAAAAAATCACAAAAAAAATCGTTGTAATGAAAACTTGAGAATCTAAAATTTCTGTAACTATTGAAAGTTGTGTCCCTTTAATTGAAAAAGTGTGACACGGTGACATTGGTATTTATTATATAGAAGATGAGCTATTGAGAGTTGTATCCCTTTAAAAAATGACAATTTTTTTTAATCTCATGTCTCCAAGATAAATGTGTCTAGGTTTTTCATTCAAGTATACAAGTAGATAATGAATACCTAGAAACTGGACACCAATTTGTTTGGTAAAAAAAGGTTTACCATTAAATTTTCTTGAGCCACAACCAATCAAAATGGGTTTAACTCTCTTTGCATTAGAAAAAACTTATTTATTAAAATATTCTTAATATTTGTGTGCATGATGGTATCTGTTGATAAAGTGTACTTGCTTTATGAGTGCTAATAATAAAATCACTTACGGTGAATAAGTGGAAAAACAAAACCTACTTAAACAGCCACAATTTTGACAAAGAGAAAACCAGATTATACACTTCAATAAGTGTTTATACTATATAAATCAAACATATTTGTGGACATATGAAACTAAGTAGATTGTATATAAAAAGGGAATTAATGTCTTATAAATTTCTTTCCAAAAAATAAAATACTGTCCAAAATTTTGAGTTTAGGAAAGTATGAATACTGTTCATTTTTCTTTTCTTTTTTAAATAACTACTCACAATATGAATATATGAAAACTATTTTTAAGCTTTTTATATATCAAAACTGTTTTTTTTCCATTTTTCATTTTGAATTGTATAAATAATTTATATGTGTATTTATATTATATGCTTCTCTACATGTGAAGAATCAAAAAATCTTTTGACTGTGCTGTTTAAAGTTTTAAAATTTTTTCTCTTGCAGATAAACAAACTTATGTATTATCTGTGCGTGATTATGATCAGGAAAAGAATGATATATCAGTCAAACACTACAGAATTCGCACTTTAGACCGAGGAGGCTATTTTATCAGTCCTCGCCGAACTTTTAATGACATGATAGAATTAATTAACAAATATTCACGTAAGTATTTTCCCATAAATGTTAGAATTTTTTAGCTATATTATTATATACGTTTCTATTTTTCTTTTCAGTCTTTGCTTTTCACTACAAATTGTTTTCTTCTTAGAAGGATTTAGTGTATAATTATAATATGAAGTGAATTCTTTTTTCTTTTTCTTTTTAAGCAAAATTTCTATTGGCACAAAAACTAATTTGTGTATGCAATGATTAATAACACTGTTTCTTTTTAGTTCTGGAATTTCTTTCCACCGTACTGAGTATGAAATAGACAAATATATTTTACTTGTGTTTATTTTATCTGTAGTGATTGCCAAATAATCTGTGTTTGATATAGGCCATTTATACTTAAGCAAGAATCTCAAACAGACAATGATGCAGGACAGTTGGTTTAACTAAACTTTGATACTCATAAATCAATTCTTCTGTTCCTAAAATAATGGCCAAAACTCGGAAAAAATAAAATTAGTGTTTTAAGTAGTCATTAACTTTCTGGCTTGCATTCTTGTACCTTTAAACAGAAATAAATCAGATACAGATATGGGAATCTCATGTGTGTCTACCTATTTCTAATGTTTTGATAAGTTTATATAACTATCATATTTTATCCACTGCAGACTCAAGTAGTTCAATAATGTAATCTGTTTCTCTAATAAAATGTGACAGAACAATTAAAATTAAACCAAAAAATAGGCTTTTTTCATAAGTAAAGCACCAATTCATAAACACTTAAGTGATTTTGCTTCTATTTGCAGTGGATCTGATTCTTTGACTCAGATTGTTATTGATCTATATACATTGAACACATTCTTACAATATCATGATATCCAAAAAGTATATAAAAAATACATCATTTATGTAAGCAATTTATATTTGAACAAAAAAGAAACAAAGAACACTTTTTGCCATTATTTAGCATCTATTCAGATATTCTATTATAACTAGATATACTTGTAAAAGTGTGCATAATATATACACAAGTCTAAGACTGAATTGTGCTTTTTTGACAAGTAAGTATACTTACTGCTATACTACTAATAATTAGACCATGTAATCTGTTATTTTAATACTTACAATTTATATTTGTGTGGGTACCTGCTATAGAATGTTAATATTCTTTCCAGGTCAGTAGAAAATATGTTAAGAAATGATTCATAATATAATTTTCCTAATACTGTCACTTATGTCACTCACATTCCATTGGCCTCAAGCACTGTTGCTTACTCTTTGCGTTTAATATCTTCTTACAGAACAGGCTGATGGTCTTTGTTGCCGATTAACAAAAGTGTGTCCTAAAGAACGACCTATTGTCCATTTCCGAGAAATTGAGGTTAGCCGAGAATCTGTGAAACTTTTAAATAAACTTGGTCATGGCTGCTTTGGAGAAGTTTGGCAAGGTAAATAAGTTATATATGATCTGAATTCTTTGGTTTTGATATTCAAAATAATGCCCTACATTTTTCAGTGCTCATCAAATATCGAATACTTTCAAAGAAATCTAAAATTATCATTATCTACATTATCTTAAAGAAAAAGGTTTTGTTTTTTGGTTTTGTTTAATTATTTCACCCACAAGCAAGGCTTTAAACTGAAATAATCTGAGCAAAATATTATTGAGGAGAGATAACAATAAAAGGACAGCATTCAAGGAGAGAGGTAATGACGATTGATGTTACATTTAAATTTTTGAACATCGTAGTTAACAGAAAAGCTAGAAGCGATTTCCACAACTGAAAATTAAGAGAAGAAAATATTAGAACTTATGGTTACGTCTAGCAATTTCAACAGTGAAATTTGGAAGACCTAGCTGCATGCTTAAATTTGGAAGACCTAATACTGCATGCTTAAATTTGTGTAGTTGAAATACCATAGTAACTGCTCATGTTACCATGAAAATATTTAAAGAAAAGTTACAAGGAAGCTACATTATGGTAATAGGAAAATAACTGAAGCTGAGATGCCAGATCACAACTGATAATATTGCATATTACTCTTTGAATCTTGTCAGAAATCTTTGGATAGCAAAAAGCACCAGTCCAGATGTGGCAATAATATTCAATGCATGAATGAATGCTAAACAATTAAACTTTCTGTTAAAAAAAACTGTCTAAAACCAACTTTCCTTGTAGCTGATGTAGCAATTGATTTGATATAGTTGTTCTACTTTCTAAGATATTTTCCTGAAGGTTAGACTCATCCATGCCAATAGAAGGCAAAAAAGGTTCTCTAGGATGATTTAAAAAAGAGCAGTTTCATTTTGGAAGAGTTAAAATTAACAAGGCATTTCTTTCACCAGTTAACAACATTGAAGGTCATTTTTTTTAGATCAGCTGTCAATTTGACCTTATCAAACCTAACAGACTTAGCATTAAGATTGTGATTTTACCTGGTATTTTCAATGCCAGATTTTATCCAAGAAGAAACCTCAGTCGCACAATCTCTTAAAAATATCATTCCAAGGTGTTTTACAAGGAAAATCACAAAATGAATCCCCAATCAGCATGCTAAACAATTTCAAAACACAAAAGTTTCATACCTAGGAACAAACTGTTTCCTTTACAATGAAACAGTTTTTCTATAGGTGTGAACTTTTTGTATTTAGATCATTATCAAAATATAAATATTTAAATGATGAATTCATCACACTAAACAAAATCACCTGACAAAACATGAACTTTGTTTTTTTAAATTGTAAAACTTCCTCACCAATCTTTGTAAGGAGTTTACAGAATAATTTTAAATATTGTGCCCAGACTTGATTTTATTTTAAATAATGGATAAGGTTAAAGTGAAGAATGATAGTCCCACAAATGATGTTAAAATTTTTGAAAGAAATTTTTTTTTCTTCTTACTAATGTAAAGGGATTTATTTTGTATGTTGGTTTATTCAGAATAGTTGTTAAATTTTTGGTAAAATCCAAATATATTGTTTTTAGTGTGTGGCCAATCACTGATAAGCTATTTTCTGTAGGTAGAGTTTAAATTTTACTTTTTTTTTTTTTAAGAAATTTCGAATTCAATACATATACTGGCCATCTAGCCTTCATCAGGCAGTAATTATATATAGATGATTAAAAAAATATTTTTTACAAGTTACACTTTATGAATTATCTCCCCATAACATGACGTTAAATATTGTTAAGTACAAATTCTTTTTATTTTTTACAATTGCAATAAAAATAACTGCAAAAATTTAGTAATATGATCTAGGGAATTTCCTGAAATCTCTTAAAATACTTCTCTATATGTCCTCTGCGATGTCAAATTTAAATTTTGAATGAGTAAAAGACAAAATTGAAGTAAAATATATACTAAAGTATTCCTCAATTAAGAAATAAGTTCCATAGAAGAAAAAAAAGCTTTATCCTTTCTCAAAAAAATTACAAAAAATTATAGTGGAAATGTTAAAGTTTAATTATCAACACTTGTTTACTATACCTTCCACATTTTTTTACCTTAGTCTCTAGCATAAACAGATAAAATATGATTTTTAAAAAATTGTTTCTATTATCTTTTGTGCTTAAAGAAAGGAATATATATAAATTTATGTTAAGACATTTGCAGGAAATATTTGTAATCCTAAAAAATTAAATTGCTAGGATTACTTACTGTCTATAGTTAGCCATTGAATCATGTGCTGACATTGTTTAAATTACATCACTTCACTAGTCCTACATGTGTGAAACTGATCCAAGCATTCACTTTCTAACTGCCAACTGAAAAGCAGCACAACATTCAAAAAACGAATGCTGTGCTCCTCTCTTGCATACTCTCATGAATTCTCGTAGCTCTGAGACAGCGTCTTTCTTAAATTAAGGTGTCTTTCTCTTCTACACTCCTCCCTGATCTCCTGATCACATAAATGACATGGAGTGATGGTCACCTTCCTCAAGTACTTCTATGTAAAGGTGGACAGGCTCCACCTGTCTCTTCTGTATTTGTGCCCACTTGGTCTCTTTTTGCTACTGGTATCATCATCATTGTCTCCAGCATCTGTTTCTGCTGATTCCGTAGGTGAATAATCTGGCCATGCATTGAAAAACAGTGGCAAATCTGAGTTACTTTGAGATGACTTATCACTGACATCATCTTCTGATGAAGCAGATCTCTGGAATGGACAAAGGTCTCTGATATGTCATGGCACTCCATTGATAAGACCTGTATTACTGTTCCTTTTTTGAATTGCATCAAACATCAACCATGTGGGAGTCTTTATCCAAATCACATCTCCCACTCTGTAGACTCCAGGATCAGTGTGTTCAATTGGTGGTGCAACATTGACACTGTTTATGTGGGCTTGATAGTTGTATATGCAGTTAGCTGGTGCTGACAAAGCTGTTGCGTCGTCTTTTGGCATCATGTTATACCAATATAACACCTCCATAATGCAACATCCCAATCAAGCACCGATGCGCTTGATGGTGCGATGACATCTCTCCATGATGCCATTCCCTGATGGTTGATAGGCACGTCGAAATCTAAGTCAGACGACCCAGTTCTCGGCAAATCTCGCCAATACCTCTCCACAGAATGCTATGCCGATGGGCAGCTTGGCAGGTGAACCTCTTTTGCAGAATAGCAACTCCAGCTGTCGCATGATGCTGGCAGCGTCCTGATGTAGTAACAGCCGCCAGATGGAAAACTGACTAGGACCACAATCAATCAGTCAGGTAATGCCGGCCTTCATTATGAATGCCGGCATTACCTGACCGATTATGTTATGTCCATCCCAACACTGCTGCAATTCTTGCACGCATCCAAAAGTCCAGCTTTCCAATGGATTTGCACACTTCGCACTCTGAAACCACTGCCTGAACAGCTGACTTTGCGACCTCATGGTATATTCATTGTACAAAGTACAAGGTGTGCTTCACACCAGAATGCCCACTACATCAATGGATAGCTTAAATGTGGGTTGATTCCTGCTCTTTAATAGATGCAGTGCACGCTGGTTCTGTTTCTTTCCAAACTTCATCCAGCCAACATTGAGGCACTCTAGTGAGCCAATCAGCTCAGTTTGCATGGGATCTGACAAGCTCTGTGTCAACAATCAATTTATATTCCTCCACCAGTTTCTTGATTATGCTGAACCAATGTCTTATCAACATTTCTGTTGCAGCTTTCATGCACACCTGAGACTTTCCAGACAGCATATCGGAAACCCATCGATGCACACACACATTGAGTCAGTCTTCCAGTGCACCACAGTCACTATCCATTGCAGTGCCATGTTGATGCCTCTCAAGATCATGTCGAGCTCTGCCAGGTTGATATGCTTGTCTTCACATCCTGATCACAGCCAACAGGCATCTTCAACTAGGGATTCACTGCTTTCCACAATGACGCCAGTGGCCAAGCAGCTTGCATCAACCCACATGGGAACTTCACATCCATCAACACAGCAATTACTTCACTGGATCCCTCTGTGCCAATCTGGTAATGATGTCCATCAGTATCCGAGTCAGGAGTGGATCACACACCTCATCATCCCAGCCAGTCGCCACCGAGTTCGTTTTATAAATGCAGTTGCAACGTGGAGCCAGCCACATACTGGCAAATGTCCAGTCAACTTCTCACACAGGGAGAAGTTGCTCTGAGGTGTGAGCATGTTTGGCAGCGGCAGGAGGTCACGCCCACAACTCCATTGCAATTTGCCTCATTCATCCTGGACATGTAATACCAGCACACAGATACCATTCTTTAAATGCTCTGGATTCTTACTTGTCAGTCCGAATTGCTGAAGATGCATATATACACATGCTGCAGTGCATATACTTTCATTGACAAATATGTCATTGATGTATGAGGACATGGCCTCTGAATGGTCTTGTGTACTGTGCGACCAAGACATTCACAATTGATTGCATGATCAGCATTGCCACGTTGAGCCCAAAACCCAAACAGGTGAGGCAATATCTTTGCCCATCTATCTGCACCATTTGAAAGGGCTATAACGATTTGTCAACATGGATCTGCAAATAGGCACGGCACAAATCCAGCACAGTGACATCTGATCCTTCCTGTCACCACAAACATCTGCATCTGTAGTGTGCGCATCCACATACTGATTGAGATCCTGATAATCCTTGACTGGGCAGACCTTCTGTTTGTTTTCCTGCAGAACAGCCATTAGAGGGATCAGACGGGGTGGGGAACAAGTTCTTCCTCAGGATACAGAAGTAGCCAGTCGTTATCATCCAGGTTCATAGTTCATGAGTATACTCCTCCCTGAGTGGCTTTGGTATTGGATACTCGACTCTCTGGTTCTTCAATGCAGGTGGTGTTTGGCCACCAGACCACTTCCAAGACACAACCCAGGTCGTCTTGTTCTGGTCATATCCGCATGGAAGTCAGGTTTGTTGATGGTGATGGCCACACGCACAGGTAGGTCAAGTTGAGGAAAGCTCACAGTCCCATCACTGGACACACATGCTCCTCTCAACTTCTTAATGTCAAATCCAAGCAGTAGGTCAAAACCAAGCAATTTGTTGTCCACAACCAGAACCTCAACATCCTGTTGCTCACATCAAGTTGAATAAGTCCTACCCCAGAGCACTTGAGAGTCCTTTCACCAACAGCAAGCACGTCCACTTCCTTCCTCTTACAAGAGTGACAAAGCAGTCTGCTTATGAGTGATTGAGAATAGCCTAACAAGACTGAACTCCTGATTCCATTGATGCGTACAGCAATTGCACTTGTAACATTGCATCCAGGGTGTCTGCCTTTCAGTATGTGATTCCTTGCAATCCTTTGCAAAATGGTTGGGGCCATTGCAATGATAGCATGTATTGGAGCCACATGGATCCCCAGTGGTAAGCTTCCTCACCACATCCTGTGTTCACACTGCTGTAACTGCCAGTCCCTCTTCCAATACTTCATCTTTCATAATTGCTTGCATTCAAGTCAGTAGCTGGTCAACAGACAACTTGCCCATCTGGGTTGAAGTGCAAAACTTGGTCTGGTAATCCTCACATGAATGCACATACCAGGCCACGGTCACTCATTCCACCAAACAGGATGGAAAGTTTTTGTAACTCTGCCAGATAGACATCCACCAATTCTCCAGGACAGAGCCATCACTCAGCAAAGTGCTCATAAGCCAGAAAATTGTCTGAGGCAAAAGCTGTGTACAGTGCAGATTTTATCTGGCTGAAATTCTCCTTTTCTTTCTCTCTCAGCTGCTGGTAGACAGCAAACGCACCACCCATTAGCCTTAAAGGGATTACGTGTTCTGGATGTTTAACCTGGC
The DNA here is from genome assembly GCA_964036315.1 of Acanthosepion esculentum. Lineage (NCBI taxonomy): Eukaryota > Metazoa > Mollusca > Cephalopoda > Sepiida > Sepiidae > Acanthosepion > Acanthosepion esculentum. Next base: position 87,602,978 of record OZ038483.1, on the reverse strand, counting down.
ATATCTTACAGACTAGCTCAATCTTTTAAATCACCACAGATGGTCCAGATGCAGAGCTGTCAAACTCAGGAATAAGTTTCAGATCAAACTTCCCCTCTGTCATTTTTGCCGAAATAGCTTATGTGAAACTGACCCAAATAATCACTTCCTAACTGTCCAAGTCTCTGCCAACTGAAAAACAGCACAACATTCCAAAAATGAATGCTGTCCTCCTCCCTTGTGTACTCCGTGAATTCTTGTAGCTATGAGACAGTGTCTTCTTAATAAGTTAATTAACCTATATAATTTACTTTAAAGTTTTCTATGATGGTTTGTTTCTAGTAACTGGTTTTATTGTATTACATTCATTTATTTTAATTATAAGATAACCACCTCTATTTTGTTACTTCTCCTGAAAAGACTGCAGCAGATGTCATATCCTTAAAACCTAAACATCAGCAATACATTCCTTGGGAATCAAATAGCATTGAATTACAAAGGGCTAATGTGAAAAATCCTCCATAAGAAATTCAAATCCATCCTTTAAACCTATCCAAGATTTCAACTCTAGAACTCTTATGAAGATCAACAAGCTGAATACATACAGGAAAGAATTTGGCTCATCAACTCTGCTGCTGCCAACAACCAATCTTCTCTTGCTTGGTCAATGAGATCAGTGGCAGAAAATCAACAAACAAATCCAAGTTAAAGGCCAATAGTCAGGTTGAGAGGCTGAATAAAGAGCAAGATCAATTTAAAAATCTCTTGGAAAATGTACCTGAAATTTTAGATACTGAAGTCAAGCAAATCATTGATCATCCCTTGACATTAAACCAGGAAACTTTACAAATGCAGAGCATGAAATGGCTTTAAAAATACTAAAAATAGGAAAGCAGTAAGAGTTGAAAACATTGTCTGGAGGTTTGGAAGACCCAGGATTTCAATGATATTCTACTCCATCTCTGTAACACCCCATATAATGGAGAAATCATAGAAAGATAGACAGAAGTTTGCATACTTCTTTTCCAAAAGAAAAGAGATCTAGGATCAGCCAAAAATTATAGAGGATTCGCACTCACCTCCATTGCAGCACAAATTTACAACTCAACAGAATACAACCTGTAGTAGAGAAGATGCTCTGAAAAAATCAAAATAGCTTTTGAAAAAAATAGATCAACTTGTGGACAAAATCCTGACTGTTTGCCAGATTATTGATGGCATCAGGGCAAAGAATTTGCAGGCTGCTTTATTTTTTGTAGATTTATCTAAAGTCTTTGATTCTGTACATATGGGAAAAATGGAGAAGATCCTTTTGACATATGGCATCCCTCCCTCCCCAAGACAGTAGTTGCCATAATGATGCTATACAAAAATACCAAATCTTTGGTTAGATCCCCAGATAGAGACACTATCTACTTCAGCATTAAACCTGGGGTCCTTCAGGATGACACCCTTGCACCTTTTTTCTTTGTTATCACCCTTGACTACGTATTAAGAACTTCCCCCAACAAATATCATCATCTAGGTTTTACTCTATCACCAAAACTCTCAAGTTGATATTCTGCAAAAAAGTTTACTAATATTGACTATGGAGATGACCAAGCTATTACTGCCGACATCATTACCAATGTCACAGTTCTCCTACATCATCTAGAAAATGCTGCTAATGATGTTGGACTCTGTCAATGCCTCTAAAACTGAATTCAACCAGCAACTCTCAATGCAAACAAAGTAAATCAATAAAATCTGCCAAATCCTTTACATACCTAGGAAAAAATAAATTCTACTCAAAAGGATGTAAAAATTCCGCATAATGAAAGCCTAGGCTGCCTTGAATAAAAAGCAACTTAATTTTTTATAATTTCATCAGCACAAATATTTTTGTCTCATGAACTCAATGCAAAATCTTTTTCTTTCTTGTACAGGTAAGTGGAAAAATTCAGTGGATTGTGCTGTGAAAATGCTGAAACCTGGCACAATGTCCCCTGAGGCATTCCTTGGAGAGGCTCACATCATGCATAAATTACGACATCGAAAACTAGTGCAACTGATTGCTGTCTGTAGTACTACAGAACCAATCTACATAATTACAGAACTTATGTGTAATGGTGCACTGCTGGATTACCTAAGAAAAAATGAATGCAGCCCCAATCGACTTACCATCCAAACTTTGGTGGAAATAGCTGCTCAGGTAAGGTTTTCACATCTGCTCTGTAAACTGACATGCCAAATGTCATGGCTCAGGTGTCTAGTATTGTGTAGGACACCTGATACAGTAAAGTACAGCAGTTTGGCATGGCATCAATTCTACAAGTGGTCAGAAAATTTCTCAAGTGACATTATGCTGTCTTGATAGCTGTCCACAGATCCCTGATATTTTTAGGTGGAGTATATTGAATGCATATAGATTGTCCCACCATGTCCTATAAAATCTTGATTGATGAAAAGTGTTGGCCATACCATTCATTGGAAATCTTTAGAACTAATTCTAGGCAATCTGCTCTTCTGGTTCATTATCCTGTTGGAATAACCTGTCATTATTGGGGTACATGGAGTTCATGAATGGGGCAAATGGTTGTGAAACATTGAAATGTAGTGGTCATCAGTTTAGATGGACCTGTGGACCTAACACATGTTATGTAAACCTTACATAATGATCACGAGGTTGCATGATACCTTGTTGACAACTGAAACCCAGGACCATCAGCCTGGAACATCAAACTATACCACATGTTGGTAGACTTCCCCAATTAGCAATTCACAAACTCATGTGAGGCACTATTTCCAGTGTTGTAGTGTTAATAGGGGTATCATGGTGTCTTCAGCTCCCATATACCATGAAAGGTAATGAACACTGAACTGGCCATTTCATTATGCATCTGATAACACCTGCATTGATGTGATTTGAGCTAGTGTTGATTGTCTTCTATCACAAAAGTTAGGTGTTCAGTATTGTTGTAGGGTGCCTTCTAACACAGCAAAGTACAGTAGTTTGGTATGGCATCAATTCTACTACAAGTAGATTCTAGTCAGATGCCACTGGTCACAATCATGAATGACCCATAGTTGGCCACTGATATCTTATATCAGGTATTCCTGGTACACATGTAACACTGCAGACTGAGGGAATATCCCCACAGTTTCAAAAATGGACAGTCCCATCCATTCTACCCCTTTCTACTTCTATTAACTCATGTCAATATGCAATGAGCAGCCTAGCCAGTGTTTACACTGGTTTCACCAGATGTCAGAAACTGACATAACTCTCTTGGCTTATGAGTTTTCCTTATTTTTATATTAAACTTACAAAAAATGTAAAATAAGCTTACACTAATATTGTAATGAAATATCTCACTTTATAAATTGCTTATATATAGCTTAAATTTTCAAAGTTATTAAAAATGACACTTACCATTTATATATAAGTTAATCAACATATTTACTTTTTCCTCTGTATTTTATTATACATATAAAGATACACAACAAACTCTGATTTATTAATGATTTTCTTTTTTAGGTCTCTGATGGAATGGCTTATTTGGAGAATAGTAATTTTGTACACAGAGATCTCCGAGCAGCCAATATTTTAGTTGGAGCCAATAATACCGTGAAAGTGGCAGATTTTGGGCTGGCACGGTTAATTTCTGATGAAATATATGAAGCTCAGGAAAGTAAGTGCATTTAGTTCAGCAATTTATGCTTTTTATTCATTTATTTTATTTTTTTATGAAGATGCAGTATTACAAATTTGCTTGTTTTTTATGACACCTAAGTTGTTGTTTTTGTTGGTGGGGTAGCTTTGTTTGTTTTTTTTAGTTGCCTGTATGTATAGATGTTGCTCTTTTTCTAAAACTTTCACAATAAATTGCTAATGGGTAAAATTTAATATTTTTAGATCTATTGCTGTGCTGTAGTAATTTAGTATTTTAGTTGGATATGTATTTTTCATATTTTTCTCTTTTTGTAGATACAAAATTCCCTATAAAATGGACAGCTCCAGAAGCTGCATTTGAACGAAAATTTAGCATAAAATCAGATGTGTGGTCATTTGGTGTTCTGCTGTATGAAATCATTACTTTTGGACGTGTACCTTATCCAGGTAAATTTGGGGTTTTAAGAGTTTTACTTCATGTCACGTTGCAAAAAGTTTTTCATAAAAATTTTCAATATCATTTGCCAAAAATGTTAACAGAACAAACAAAAGTGTCAAATAATTGAAGGTGTTAATATCTTTTTCATTAGATTTAAAAACAAAATGTGTTTATATCTGTGATGCAATTCATTATTGCTTTTAAAGTATTTAAAGTTTGTGAATAAAAAGTCTTTTATTAAAAATTCACTCATGTTTTAAGAAACCTTTTCCAACCATTTGATTTGATGTAGATAACATTTCATTTTCATTAACTTAATTCTTAATTTGTGAACATCATAGGGCATTTCTACACTAAACATACCTATCCAAGAAATAATTTTTTCAAAAATTATTTTCATATTAACATCAATTAAGCTCTCCAAATCATAGATATTAATTTTTTTTAATTTCTAAATTTTAAGAGTGTGATTAAGTTTGCATAGGGGATCATAAATTAATCCTCTATGCAAGCCCAAAAAAATAAATGTTAAATAAAAGAAATAATTAAAAATAAAGGGAAAAAGTAAGTAAGAATATGCTTTAAATTCATATTTCATGTCTGTTTTGAAATTGTGAAATCTTGTATGTAAGAATTGTTTTAACACAACACAGGAATATAAGAATATACTTTAATATGAATATTAACCTTTTTTTTTAATTTGAAATTTTTTAAGAAAGAATATGCTTTATTATGTGATATGAGCATATTTTTTGTGTATGTGTAGGTGGGATCAGTTTATGATGAATTTACATAACCAATTAAACCATCCCTCTTAAAACTCAGAAAAGTTTTAAGAGGACATGGTTCAATTGCTAAAAAAAACATTTTTTATATATTTGATCTGGAGTGCTTGTTCAATAGTCATATGAAAAAAATCTGAAATAAAATGTTTATTTCTTTGAGAGGTGAATTTTTGTAGAAATACTCTTCATAAATTTCTTATTCAGATTTGATCAAATACATTTTAAAATTTTAATTTGATTTTTTTTATTATCCACTCCTTGTTTTAAAAAACACTGATTTGAAGTAATTTGTTACAAATACTCTCCTTCACCCAAATGTAAATGTGCTGCTTTTAGTTTTTATGTATAGATAATAATGATAGTAATTGTATGCGTGTATTCATTTTTAGGAATGACTGGAAATGAGGTGCTCCACAAAGTGGATCGTGGTTATCGAATGCCTAAACCAACCAATCCAAGTGAATGTCCAGATTCTTATTATGAAGTGATGTTGCTTTGTTGGAACCAGAATATTGATTCACGTCCTACATTTGCATATTTGCATTCCTACTTTGATGACTATTTTGTCTCTGTAGAACCAAATTATATTGGATGAATGGGATTAAAATTCATGGATGAAATGGTAAAAAAAATAACAAAAAATTAATTCATTATAACCATGAATATAAAACAAAGATGTCCAACTCAATAACACCCATGCAAAACTGTCCCAATTGGCAGTATCTCTCTAAATGATATGAAAGATTTGCTCATGTGTTTTTCCAAACTAAAGAAAAAAAATATAATAAAGTGGTCTCTGCTGTGCAAAGAAAAGTGCTGATAAGGTCTCAACAAAATTTGTCTGATTTAACAAAAATATTATGGGACGAGAGCAAGATCATGTGATTTAGTTTGCAATGCATGCATTTTGCTAAAAATGCATTCATTGCCTTCCCTCTAAAAATATACTGACATTTATATGGAAGGAAAAACAAAATAACTAGTTAAACATAAATTTGAAAATTAAAATATAAAACTTATAAAGAACTATTTTTTAGAATTTTGTCTTTTTGAACAAATGTCTATGAAATTATCACTCTTCCAACTGATCATCTATATAATTAGAAATATATGTATCATTCTGGTTATGTGAAACATCTGATGAAGACAAAAGTTTTTTTTCTCATTTATAACAAAAATGTTTATTTAAAAAATATCTGGGTGGAGTGGGAGGAAAAATTTTTTTTCTTTTTTATCCTCTCTCATCTCAATTATTTTCAATGTTCGAAATCCATACTTGCCAATCAAGCTAATCTAATAAATTTATAGCCCACCTAATTTTGACAATGATAGAAAGTGATTTTATAATACATTTACTTATAATTAAGCTTATCTCTCTCCCTCTGTCTTTTTTTTTTAAGAATGGAAAAAAGTTTTTGTAACATGTTATTGTTGGTCTTTTTTTGTTTATTGCTTTTTTTTTTCACTTTATAATTTTTCTGTTTTGTTTTTAACTTTTTATTTCAGATTTTTTACACTTATTTTAATGTTTTTTTGTTTATTTAGATAAAAATTTCAGTTTATTACATGTTTGTACCTTTTTAAACTTTTTTCCCCTTAGGAAATAAAAAAGAAGGCTACCCAACTTTTTTCTTTTCTTGACAGTTAAATTTTTTACTTGGTTATATTCTAAATCTCACATTTCAACAAATCATATACTTTTATTAAATGGAAGTTTTTGCTTTACCATTAAAAGAATAAATAAAATTTGAAATGAATAGCTTTAACAGAGAGATCAAAGTAACGTTCTATTCAAAGTAATATAGGAAATAAAGAGAAAAAATCAAATAAATTTTTCTTATCTAATATATACTAAAAAAAGAAACATTACCTCAAAAAAATAGTATCTGTGTAAGTAAGAAGAAAATATACTTATAATTTTGTAAATCTTTCAGAACTACCTTCGCAGTTGTCTACCTCATGTAGTTTTTCGTTATTCAGTAAAGCTATTCATAAAGCTAGTGATTGCCTCAAAAAATCCTTTACCATTTAATGTAACACATTTTTGCTAATCCTAACTAAAGAGTGTATGGAACTTGAATAGATGATAAATATTTCAAACACTAATTTTCAATAATTCAGAAGATTTTGAATGCTTGATTTTGTGATAGTTAAAGATAAAACAATTTTCAATAAGTTTAATGAAAATAAATTATTGAATTTCTACATTTAAAAACAAAAATGGGAGCTATTTTAAAATATATTGTATATTTTTAATACATGACAAATTAACTGTTTATGGTTTTATATATTTTCTCTTTGTGTAGAAATCATATATAAAAGAGAGCTGATTCTTAATATTTTGCAATTTCAACAGATTAACAAGAACAGATGGACAAAATGCAGGAAAATTATTTAAATTTGCATATAAAGAATTAAATAAGCAGTACTAAAAAACTGGATATTTTGTAAGAACTTTTTTTTTCAACATATACAGGTTGAAGATCTAAAAGAAAAAGAATCTATAACCTTACAAAGAATAAAAAAAAATAATTATTACTAATATAAACTTATATCCTAGCTAGTATATTCATATCAAGCAACAAATCTTGTAAATTTAAATTTATACATTGCTAAAATTGAAAATCATATTTGTTAAAGTTAGTTGATAAGTAATTAAAAAACGGGTCTCTAATTGTCTTGTATTTACTCTCATTTTTCTCTTTAAAAAAGGTTCCTTCCCGAACTCTAACATATGCTTATGTAAAATTGGTATATAATTTACTTCAGTGAAATTTCTCATTTCACTAAAGCAAAAAAAATACTTTTAAATTTCTATATTGGAATTTAAAAATCTATTATGAAGTTACAGAATTTGACAACATCAGATATTATCTATGTATGTATGTATGTATTAGTTTTAAGAATAATCCTAAAAGAAGGTTATTACTAATTTTTTGTATTCTAATTTGAATCAAATTCTTTATGCAAAACATTTTTCTAGAGTTATTATGCTTATTATACTACCTGTCTACTGGTAGTCATTGATTTGCATATACATTCCATATATTAAATTATTTATTAATAAAAGGTACTTAGGGAATGTACTGTTCATAATAGAATTTTCACAATATTTCTTTTTTTATACATGTGTATACATGTTCCTACTTATATAATATACTATCATAAAAATGCTTTAAAAAGTTATATAAAAAATAGAACTATAAAATTAATATAAATAATATAGTAAATCTATTAAGATAATATATTTTACAATCAATATTTATTTTGTATTTGCAACAATTGAAAGTTTCCAGGAAAAAACAAGATGACCAAGTATTAATGTAATATGATCCATATTTTTACTTTTGACATAATTTTTCACTTTTTTGTTTACATGACCTGAAATAAGAATAAACACAAGTAGCCTGAAAATTGGCACTTTACATTATAAAAGAATACTCGGCTATAGTGACAAAATGAAATTTTAGAAAATGGGTTAGGGCAAGAACTTTTCAGCACCTCTTTGTAAGTTAAATTGCTCAGATAAATGATATAAATACATCAGCACTTTAAATGTATCCTGTCACAATGTATTAAAGATCAATAAGATAATCTGGAGAAAGTAAAGGATAAGATAAAAGCACTATTTCTGGATTAACTGATAACTCACAATTGTATATATTTTTATATTGTTGGCTGTAAACTGTCATAAAAACCTGCAAATAGAGTTTAGGTGTTTTTAGTCATATATTTCTGTTGATATTAGACTGATTTATAATTATCTTGAGTAAACAAAAATGAAATTAAACTCTAACTTACAATATTATACTCTAAAACAGGCCTGCTAGGAAACAAAGTAGAAAGCTTAACTTACATTTGGCCCTCAAAATTATTTTCCTGGTATATAATGTTATTAAACAATAAGAACAGATATTTTTTGGTTTTATATTGTTTTATTGACTTTTCATTACATTTTAATGTTAACTGTTGTACAGTGCTTGTCAACTGAGTTAAGTGTCCATTTATGTGAATTAAACAAAGACAACATTGTCATAAGGGCATTTCTCTAGGGCACCTTGCAAAGAACAAAATAACAAGCCTTCTTTTGTAAGACTAATCATTGCTCTATGGTTTCTGTTGAATGAGAACAACATTATCATAGAGTACATTTCAAACATTTTGTAGGCTTTCAGCTCACTTTCAATGGCTTATATGACCAGCACATGAACCAATATACAACTATAAGTGCTTGAAGTAAGTTATGTTTCTATCAGCACATCAATAACTTAAAATATAACCAACTTTGACCTTTCATCTTTTTCAGTAACTGTATCTTGTGAGCATTTATGCTCTATTTATATATGGAATAAAATTTATGGGGAAAACACATTACTCAAGTACTGGATTGCAAGTTGAAACAATTGGCAATTAATAGCTTTCCAAATACTTCATGATATAGAGTATGCCAAAAAGAATTTACCAAATAGGAAATTAAATATTTTCTCTGATTAGGATAACTTGGTTCAGACATTTATAAATGTGTGCCCCATACCCTTATTATTACAGTTTTAATGATATAGGTATTTAAGACCTGCATTCAAGAAGCTTATACCATCAGATTTGTATTTACACAAATTGATCATTTATACAGAATTGAAATTCTTTTTGGAAATATTTTGTCAGGCATAAGGGAAAATATACTAGTATTATAACACATAAAAACATTGTCACATCTGACAACACACCTATCGCTTCTCAGCTCACACACCACACTCTCCCTGCTCTGAGCTCTACCTCTTCTTGTTTTTCTCTCAGTCACAAGTCATGTTAAATAATACCAACATTATGGATCATCTGGCTTTCTTTCCCCTCTTCATTTGGTCATCTCAAGAGGTTTGATTCAGGGTTCCCAAAATCCTACAATATTAGGATTGATGGCAAAATCTAGTGTGAACCCTTTATGCATGTTGTGTATCACAGACAAGATTGCATAATTCCTGGCTGTGGTAAACTTTACATTCAAGTGCACATTGGAAATCAGGCTGGAATAAGAACTTCAATAAAATACACAACATTATTGATAATTCTAACAACAGGTTTATTGAATATAAAGAAAAACTGGTTGAATAAAATGTGTCTATTAGCTGCAAACCAAGTATTCTACTGCATGATGGGGATTTGGAAATTAATCTAGCTGCAAATGTCAGACAATCAACTCTAGCTCTTTTCTTCAAAACAATAACTTGTCTATCAATTCTCACTAAATTCTTCTGTCAGTCAACTATTTCTCAATTGCTCAAAGTCATAACCAGTCAATCAATACTCACTCAATTCTTCACTTTTCTATGTGTCTGTGTTTTTGCACTGACCTGGGAATTTGAGGTATGCTCTTTAGCAACAACTGTCTTATGAGCAATACCAAGCTGCCCCAAACCAACTTGTCATTGGGCCCAATCTCCAACTATGACCTTCCTTGTTGGGTCGATTTTCCTTCTCTTTTCACTCCAGCCTGGGAATTGCAGGTGTGCTCATTAACAATGACTGTCTTACAAGCAATCCCTGACTGTTCTAAGCTGTGATATTTGACTGTCACAACACAGTTTGCCAAATTCCCCTCTGTCTGCCTGGGACCTCTCATTTATATAGAAAACTTGACCTTGATATATCTAATTTCTTCACCTGACCATTTTAAGACTTTGTTTAAAAAAAAACAAAAAAAACATATGACTTTACTTTTGTTTACTTAGAATCTGCCTAGGTATCTTTCTGTAAAGATAATTGTGTTCCTGGGTGGTCAACATAGATAAATTCTACATGTATTAGATATTTTGTTCTTTATCCAAAATAATTTGTAAGAAAACACACATTCTGAACAGATAGCATAGTATAAGCAAACTACTGAATTGTGTTGGGAGCTTGGTTTCATTTAATGAATCTTGTCTAGCTAATTCTGGGTTTGATTCTCATTGGAACTGTTCATTTTAGTATTTCAAAATATACTTTTTAACACGTTTTGTTTTTAATTTTATTTTTAATCAATTCTCCTGAAAACTTTAATAGTTATTATCCAATTAGTAGTCCCTCCAAATCACCATCCTGTAATTTCATGAAATTAAACACTTAAACAGGGCCAGTGCCATGTTACAGTATGCTCAAAATAAAATTAAAAGTATAATACATGTTAATAAATAATGTAAGATTTTATGACAGAATAATGTTAAAATCAGCCCTTGTAATTAAGTTTATATTCTGTGGGTATTACACACTTTAGTAAACCCTGTCTAACTTGTTTATATTTCTAGCTATTGTTACTGATGTGCTATGGTATTTCAAGGGAGAGCACTGTCAGGTATCCATTGTTGGTATAGGCATAAAATAAGCAAAAATGCATGATCCTTTGTATATTGGTTCATTTGGACTTTTTGTGATGATAAACAAAAATGAATATCTCAGCTGCTGTACTTTCTGGCCTTTCTCAAGTGGATGTTGTGTTTTAGAATACTCAGACTGCAAGTGGATGTTTCTCTGATTTATAGCAGACTGGTTGTACCCAGTTTTGAGTTGTTTTCTGAACTTGTGCAACATAACAATATTGACAAGTGGTCCTAAACTATACAGATATCACACTGAAGTGAGATTTCACTGGAATAAAACATGACCAAGAATTGTATTTATAATGCTCTATGCAACTGTAATAGGGAGTTCAAAAGCAAAATCAGCTGCCATCTTGAAAAACAAAAAAATCATATGTAGTCCATGATGACACAGCCACTTCTATGGAATAAATTAAAAATAAACAGACATTCAAAAATAAATCAGCACATCTATTATGCTCAAATCATTCAATCAGTCGACCAAGATGCTTTATACTTGTGATCTTGTCAAACTAAGTTAGGTTTAATAAATAAATGTCTTTTGAAAGCTGATCTAAAAAGATAGGTGTGTTGGTGAAATTCTATTTCAGTGGAAGGTCCCAATTTCAACTCCTGCAAAAAAGACCATTTTAAGAAGTATTAAAAAGTAATTAGTTTCATCTCAAATTACACTCTTTGATATTGCTATATCCCAACTAAGCTAATGAATTTTAGCTAAAAATACAGATTTTAATGATTCTTTGCGGTAATAGAGAGGAAATATTTTTTAAAAATATATTACAATTTTCAAAGACGGCAGAAAATTTACAATATTTGCATTGTTCAGACTGTTTTCCTTATCTTCGTTGCCATATTCATGACATTTCGACTATTGTACACTCTGGCCTTCTTCAGGTGATTGCAACAAAGATAAGGACAACAGTTTGAACAATGTAAATAGTGTAAATGATTATAATACAGAAATATAGACAGAATGTTCAGTGAAAAAATTACCTGGAATTTTCAGTGTTTTAGTGACTTTCCTTAATCTGTCATGAAAGTTTGATGCAAACTTATTCTCTTTATATAAGTTTGCTTTTCAACAAATCATTTTATTTATATGATTTCATCTCTCAGAAAACTTCTCAGTAATTTGATATGATCTGCCAGATTTGTGTAATTAACTTGAGTGGAAAGCAAGATAAAAAGGTTAATAGAAACAACAAAATTAGTAAATTTACTCTTGTCTATCCAGTAATCTTAACATTTAGAGTTCTTTTGGATGGCTCTCTAAAAAGGAAAAATAAATAAAAATGATCATGTAGTGTAGCAATTATGAAGATACTTTGTCTGAATAAGGGAAAACAATGGCTTTAAAAAAGCTTCTTTATTCAGTATGACTTAAACTGAAAATATTAAATTATGTAGAGGAAATCTAATATTTCAAGTACTGAAAATATAACTTTTAATTAGAATCGTACAGTAATGAATAATATAACAGGGGGCATTTGCAATAGATCTTATCAATATATTGATTAAACACAAAAATATCTATTATCAAACTTTAGCCATATTTATTATTTTATGTATGTGAACATTAAATAGACATAACAAATTTAAATAACATTTTTTCTTTTAATGTTATAAAAGGCTATCTATCTTAAGCCCTACTCTGTTCCTCATCTTCATTAACGATCTTCCCAAGTAGGTATCTACGCGGATGACACTACTATTTACTCTTGTGTCACTGACAAAACCAACCTGGCCATTTCTCTTGAAAAGGACCTCCAATCAGTTGTGGACTGGAGCAGGAATTGGCTGGTTAACTTTAATGCCTCAAAAACAAAACTGCTCTCTATTACTCACCACAGAGAACCATCCCTGCTCCCCATTAGAATGTCTGACGCTCAACTTCCACGAGAGCACCTCTTTGCAACTGCACAGTCTCACATTGACTGCTGACCTGAGATGGAACAAATACATTGAATCAATAGCTTCGTCCACTGCAAGGAAAGTTGGCTCCCTGTGCCACACCAGGAAATTTTTCTCGCCGGAGTCGATCCTTCAAATCTACAAATCAACCATTCATCCTTGCATGGAGTATTGCTGCCATATATGGCCTGGAGCCCCTTCTGTTTGTCTCAAGGTCCTTGATAAAATCCAGAGGTGGATATGCAATGTAATTGGCCCTGATCTGGCATCTTGTCTGCAGTCGCTCTCACAGACGTGTCATCGCCTCCCTCTGTCTTTTTTACAAATACTTTCATGGTAACTGCTCCAATGAGCTGCTTTCACTGGTTCACAGACTTCATGGATTTAAGTGTTCAACTAGGCTGGCATCTCACTCTCACCCTTTCACTATCAAAACTGCTAAATGTAGCCGTTTCTTCTACTCCAATAGCTTCATGTCTCACACTTCTCGCCTGTGGAACTCCCGCCCCTTTTCCTGTTTCCCTGATAGCTATAATCTTCAACTATTCAAATGTAATGTCAATCAACATCTGCAGATACCTTGATCTATCCCCCTATCCTTCTCTTCATCCTTTCCTCTATCACACCTATTTGCTCTCGCTCCAACTCTCTGTAACCCCTTGCATGCTAGTGACTTCCCACCTTGCTTGGGGTGAAATGCTTAAAAAACAAATAATGAAGGCATGTTCACTCTCACTAAAGGATTATGGTTTGTTTTATTTTGTTTTTCTTTAACTCCTGTTTGTAGTAAAAGAGGGTTCAGTGTTAAAATGTAAAAATAAAATTTTAAAAAATTAGAAACAATTTCTTATAAGCAATTACTAAGGTATAAACTCTCTTTTATACATTTTGATGAATGATATGTTTTAAACTATTTGCTTGGTGATAAAATGTTGGACCAATTTTGTATTGTTATATCTGATTAAGATAAACATAGACTTTAGACCTATCATGGCACAAATCTATAAATCTTGAGATAATGAAAGCAACCATTTGTTTCAAAACAAGAGGAACAGTGAATGAATTGTATAATTTCTGTATATTGTTGGGCAAAATTGGCAAATGTAATTTATTTCATATAATTTTTTAAATAGGCTTTTATGTGAAAAGGTTATTTAAGATATATATTTTTTAACTTTTAGAATGTTGAATTTAATATTTCAAATTTAAAAAAATGGGCATGAATCACTGGTCAAGTGGCAGATCTGAAGACTAAATTTACATCCAACACATATAAGTGAAGATATAGTGAAAACTTGAAATCTACAAGGTAAGCATGGTATTATGAGATGATTAAAGAAGACTGAAATGGTTCATATATTTTAATAATTATTTCTCTTCAATCTTTTCTTGCTAATGATTTTAAATGAATGTCTCATATGTATTCATTATCACTCATTTCATTCAATCATCTTATGATTTGTGTGTGTGTGTGTGTGTGTACTTAGGCAGCATCCTTTCTTTTAAACACGTATTAAACGCCAAAGACAACTTAGTCCTGCTGATTTTCTTTTGTATTTTTGATTGAGACTTTTTATTTCAAAATTATATTGATATATATATTTTCCAAAAGACAACTGAGTACTTTCGAACGTCATCATTCATCATCAGGGTCAAATTTTTAACTTTAGCCAATTGCCTTGCAGCGGAATCGTATTGCCAAATTTATAAGAACCAAATAAACGTTACGAATTATCTTTAATATCTAGTGCCTCGAAAATTTTAAGGCATCTAATGTCAATACTAAAATTATTGATCAACATACAGACATTAGACGCCTTAAAATTTTAGAGGCACTACATATTAAAAGCAATAGACCTCTTATTAATTGCACAGCTTATAATATTTCTGGAAACATCCTTCAATGTCTATAATATATTTCTACGTAATTAGATAATCAGATAATCATTTCCCTTTAATTTTTTTTTAAAATTCCATAACGTATTTTTGACCTTTAGGTATTTACAATAAAAAATCTTTCACCCCTTCATACGATCACATGGCTTCACCTGCACGTGATAACATTAACGCGTCTCTTGAATTAAAAATAATTCGTAACGTTTATTTGTTCTTATAAATGTAGCAATACGATTCCGCTGCAAGGCACTTGGCTAAAGTTAAAAATTTGACCCTGATGATGAACGATGACGTTCGAAAGTACTCAGTTGTCTTTTGGAAAATATATATATCAATATAATTTTGAAATAAAAAGTTTCATTCGAAAATATGAGAAAATACAAAAGAAAATCAGCAGGACTAAGTTGTCTTTGGTGTTTAATACGTGTTTAATATAAATATATATATATATGTCTATCAATAGCAACTCCAGCAGTTGAACTTAGACTGAGTGAGTCAACATTCAATGGTATCTATTTCAACGCAACAAAGTTTTTTCGTAGTGCATTGTTTTCATTCTTGACTTCAGCTAGATCCCAAATAGTTTATCTCCAGTGCCTCAAAATATTGACCAAAATACATTTTGCTGATATTGTTCATAATAAAGAAAGAAAGAGAAAGTAAGTTAAAAAAGAATGAAATAAAATTAACATGTTTAGTAGGGCTGAGCCTGATTGAAGCTGGAGACATACTTAATAGTCAATGTATTTCTTGCTTTAATTTTATAAATAATCTTTTAAAAATCTCTAATGACTTGTATGCCCTGTTTTTCAAAGAACACATTTTTATTTCAATTTTTAAATAATTTATTCCATACAGTATAAGTTTTATATCTAGCTTTGTCTTAACTCTTTTTTCTTACATGTCATTTTTTTAAGTAAATGGTTATTTCTTATAAAATTATTACAATTAATATTAAAATACCAAAATGTGTATTTTTTTTTTAATTTCATGCACAGATTTTTAAAAATTATATATTTTAGTGAAAAGGAATTGTTAACTATTGTTTGTTGTAACTGGTATAACCAGTTATCCCCTTCCCAACTTAATGGACTGATCGTATTAGCAGTGGTAGCAGCAGGAGTATAGACTTGTGTCCCCTCCTACCCAGGATGGATTGGGCCATTAGATACTATTTAAAATGCTGTGATTTCTCTCTTGGAGCTTTTCATTTTGACTTGCTTAGAGGAACTCCTGACATTTTAAACCCGACCTGTACTCTTATCAATAGTAGCAGAGCATTAAAGATGACTACTTACAAACATCCATCCACATTTGGTAACAAAGACTATTCACAATGGAAATTGGAAGTTGAATTATGGCAAATGTTTACTGAAATGGACAAAACAAGTCAAGGTATAATACTGGCACTCTCCTTAGAAGGAAAAGCACTAGAAATTGCTATAGCTATAGATAAATGATGATGGGGTTAAAAATGTTAAGAATTGGATAAATTATTTGAAAAGGAAAAGACATAGCGAATATATTGAAGCCTACACAAAATCTGAAAATTTTAAGGAGACTGAGGCAGTGTCATGGTAGAGTTTGAAATAAAAATGTACGAATTTAGAAATTGACCCATTATTGTCCCTGAAATTGCTATACAATGCAAGTCTTAATGAACAACAAAAAAAGTTGGCTTTAACAGCATGCCCACAAATAACATATGAAACCGTGAAAAATAGTCTGACAGGATATTTACTACTGGCAAAACAGAACTGCAGATAAATAATGAAGTGGAGATAAAAGAAGTATTAATGATAATGGGAAATTATGGTAGTAGTAGAAAACCGTTTAGAGGAGTGATATACAAAGGACATGGCAGAAGGACCATTGGAAGAGGCCCTGGAAGAATTAATTCTGTATTTAATGGAGTTGTATCAAGAGATAATGTCTGTGAATCAACATAGCATGTGGGCAGTCCTTTGCCCAGTCATAACAAAGATGCTAATATGACAGAAAATATCAATATAGAGAAACATGCAGAAGAGACAGTTCATATGTCTTTGATGACAGAAGCAAAACTGTTGGACAAAAATATCAAATTGTTTTGGTAATGGAAGCTTGGAATGCAGTAATTGTAGACACTGCATGCACCAAGACAGTGGTAGTGAATGGTTACATTCCATGCTCAATTCACTATCTTTTGAAGAATTAAAGTCTGTCAAAAATGAGAAAAGTCATGTGCCATTTAAATTTGGAGATGGAAGGATAGTTAATTCATATCAAACTGTTACTTTCCCAGCAAAATTTGGGAATCATTTATGTAGTATAAAAACAGAAGTTGTAGAGTAAAATTCCGCTGCTGTTAAGTAAGGAATCTCTAGCTAAGGCAGGAGTGTATATTGACATTAGAAAAATCATGTAATGAGGTTTGGTCAGAAAGTGAACATTCAAACCACATCAAAGGAACAGTTTTGTGAACATCCTAAGAAATAAAAAAACTACCAGTGTACTTCTCATAGTTAATAAGTGACAAATATACTTTTAAAATTACATAAACAATTTGGTCATGCTTCACAGGAAAAATTAGTAAATTTATTAAAAACAGCAAAGTCGATCAGGAAATTGAAGATCTTCTAAAGGATATTTACAAGAAATGTGCTATTTGCTACAAATATGCACATCCTAAAATGAAACCAATAGTTGGTTTTAATCCAGCAAATGATATTAATCAAGTAATTGCTCTTGACCTTCATGAACTTGTTCTTGGCTTCTGGTACTTACATCTGATTGACTTGTTTAGTAGATTAAGTCTGGCTGTTATAATCCACAGTAAAGAAGCGGGTGTCATTGTAGATAAGTTTATGCAGAATTGGGTTGCTGTTTATGGTGCACCTGAAATTGGTCTTTTAACAGATAATGCAACAAGACTTTTCAAGAAATGGCTGAAAAGTTGAATCTCTCATTCAAGACAATTGAAGATTATTCTTCATGGTCAAATGATATTGTTGAGCACCATAATGTGATCTTGACAGAAATCATTAAGAAAGTTAAAGAAAATGTTATTTCATGGCAAACTACTACAAGTTGAACTGTGAATGCAAAGAACTACTTGGTAAATGTACATGGATTTAGTTTAGTTCAGATACTGTATGGCAGGAATCCAAATTTACCTTCTAATATTAACAAAACCCTACTCTGAAAGATAAAACTATTGGTGAAATGATGAAAAGGCAAATACAGATGTTGCAGGAAATGGTAGTGAGAACAATGACAACTTTCCTGGAGATGCATATCAACACAGTGAAACAAAAGATGAAAATTTTGGAGCTACTGCTAACATAAAGAATGTAGCTTCTCTGAGCCTTTTCTAAATAATTTCTTGATAATTGTTTGGATGAACTCTTCACTATATACTTAGACTTTATGAATTTAAGCACAATACTAGATTGGTGGCAAGGTCTCAGCAATTCACAGTTGAATTAGCTGGATGTAATCATAAGTTCTATGCTAACAATTTATTTTCTCACACTTCTCACTTATGGAACTCTTCTGGATTCATGCTTTCCAGCCAACCATGCATTTAAATTTTTGAAGGTCAATGTTGGCCGTTATCTACTGTCTTCTTGATTACTCTTCTATTGTTCCCGCTCTTTAATAAGGTTTCTCTCTTTTTTTTATTCTTTCACACTAAGTAACCCCTTATGTCTTAGTGGAATTTACTGTTTTGCATGGAGTGATATGATTAAAAAAAAGACATGGATGTGTCTTCTCACCAGACTAATTCAAGCTTTACAGTGAGGCAGTGCTGAGAGAATTAGAAGTCCTACCAGAATTGATTATCGGTGGCCACAATCTTAACAGCATTAAATATGCAGATGACACATTAAATATGCAAAGGACACTACAAGAACTCTTACAGAAGATAGTAAAGGAAAGTGAGAAGAAATGACTAAATATCAATTATAAGAAGACAGTTTGATTGTCAGCAAAAGGAACAGCCCAACATGCAAATTACAAATTGGAGTCACCAAAGTCAAGCAAGTACAAAAAATTTCGTATCTAGGAAGTGTTTTAACAGAGGATGAAAAATGTGACACAAAATCTGAAGGTGCATTGGGATGGTGAAAGATGCCTTTCAAAAGTTAAACAAAGTATTAAGTAACAGGAAAATTTTATGAGAAACAAAGAAAACAGTACTGAAATGTTATGTAATATCAGGCCTCCTATATGGTAGTTAACACAATCTCATCACATGTGAACAATGACAAAGTTTTAGAGAAAATAGAAACAAAAAGGACATTTAGCATCAGAAAGAGATAGTTGAAATATTTAGGGAACATAATGAAGAAAGAGAGCTTTAAAAATTTGACACTCAGAGGATATATTGACAGCAAAAGTACAGAGGAAAGCAGCACATAACCTAAAAAGCTTGTGTAAATGGCTGACAGAACAAGGATTAAGAAACATACTAAAAAGACAAACTGTACTATGAGCTACAAATGACTGGAAATTGTGGAGATCCATAATCACCCTCATCATGAAGGGACACAACACAGAAGAAGCTTACCTCACATTTAGAATGCAATTTAATTAGAATAAATAGACATATTTTCCTAATTGCTCAAAAGTCACTAGTTAGTTTTAGCCATACAGATTAAGGTAGAGTTACATTAATAATATAAGAAACAATTTAAATTTCATTAATAATTTATTCTAAAATGTTCATGAAAAATAAGCATTTAAAAATTTATTTTTCATTTAATTTCAGTTTTATATCTTGTAGTGATTAGTGTTGTAATGGATTGGTATATAGGATTATATCTATTTGCATATGTTAAGTAGAAGAGAAATAATGTGTAAGATAAAGAAAGAGACAGGCAGAAGTTGACTACTGATCATGTGTTATAGAACAACACAATGCAACGATATGGCATCACTCATAGGATGTTTAAGTCACTGGGACAAACCAGAATTTGTCAAGACTTGGAACTGGTGTTTTGCTGCCCAGGAGAGGGCTTAAAAATTGGAAGAAAACAAGGCAAGAAGGGAAGAAAATGAAATAACTGACTTCTTTCTAGTTTTGGCAGGCTGTGAAGCTATAATGAAAAGTTTTGTTATGGCATACCCCAAGCAATTGGAGAATTTGACTTGTCTAAATTTCAGAAATTATAAAAAGAAGTTTGCAGAGAGAATAAGAAGAAACAGATAATGGGATTGCAGAAAGAATGGTGCAGACAATAAAAATGGGATTAAAAGTATTTTCCCCAAGTAGAGATAATATAGAGGGTTACTTACTAAGGTTACTGCTTAGTTAGAGGATGATTTCATCTGCAGACAGATTGCAAAGACATAAGATCTCCATTAACAATGTCTTACTCAACAAATGAAAAGATGTGGTATAAGATAAAGTAGCAAGTCATGAGAGAGAACTAATTTCATCATGCAAAGGGAACATAACACGGCCATTATATCAAAGAAAGGAAAAGGCCTAATGGCCTTCCAACCAATTAAGGCCCAGAATTGAAGATGGAAAAATCTTGACAGAGAAGAAAGGATGAGTTCTTCAGATCGAGATAATGCAATAGAAGACAAGCCTATGGATGATAGCAGGAGTGACTTAGACACAGAAGAACATGAAATGAGACCATGATCTCCATTAAAAAGAACAGGCCATAAACCTCAAGGAGAGAAGAAGAAAGAGGTTGTAAAAGAAATTCAAGAACAATCAAAGGCATTAAAACTTCTTTAGTTCAGGGAGTTGTAGTGCAGGTGTGTCAAACTGGCAGTCTGCGGGCCACATGTGGCTTTTTACATGCATCTTGGTGGCCCTCACAAAGGTTTCTATAGCCATGGTATATCGAGAATTTTCTCTGTTGGTAATGCAAATTATTAAAAACAGTGAGATCTTTCGATTGGTATGATTAGATTGTTTATTCTATCTCAATGGTTTTTTGTTTTCAAATGTCAGTGACTATTTTTAATTTCTGGTTAATCATGTGATCATACTTGACAACTAAATAAGAACAAATGTAAAGTGAAAATGTTGACAATTTTATAATTTTTTGCCTTAAAAATGTTGAATTCTACTCCATTTCATAAAAAGAGAAAATTATCAGAAAAAGATGTGTGTTTGAAGAAAAGCAGGAATTACAGTACTTTTGCACCACTGTTAATGGAAAGATAAACTGTTTGATTTGCAACCACTGCATTGCAATGTCAAAAGAATATAATGTGAAAAGACATTATGAAACAAACCATCAATCTTATGATAAATATGAAGGCGATATGTGTGTTTCAGTAGTGAAGGAATTCAAGGTTAAGTTAACACAGCAACAGAGTTTACTTTATAAAATTTCAGAAAGGCAACTTTAGTTCTGTTACTACAAGCTTTGAACTCTACAAAATGATCACCATCAGTGAAAAATCTTACAGTGAAGCAGATTTCATAAAGCAATGTCTTGTAAAAACAGCCAAAATTGTATGTCCAGAGAAGTCACACTTATTTCAAGACATTTCATTAAGTAGGAACACTATTGCTGAACGGATTGATGAAATGGCAAGTGATTTGAGTCAACAGTTGAAGATTTTATCATAAAGTTTTGAACATTTTTCTATTGCTCTGGATGAGACTGTTGACATAGCTGGAATAGCACATCTCGCCATTTTCATCAGGGCTTGTGACAATGAATTTCAAATTTATGAAGAACTAATTGAACTGGTCTCAATGCATGATACTACAACAAGCCAAAACATTTTTGAGAAAGTTGAACAGCTTCTCCATGAGTATGGCCTTGATTTGAGTAAGCATGTGTGTTTATTTACTGATGGTGCTGCCAATGTGGTTGGGAGACATAATGGTGTTGCTGCCAAGTTAGGTACAAAAATAGAAAACGTATATCCAGATTCAACAGTCAAGCATTTTCACTGTATAATTCATTAAAAGAACTTATGTTCTAAGATTTTAAAATTAGATCATGTGTTGAGTTTTGTCACAAAAACAGTGAACTATATCAGAGGTCATGCTCTGAATCACCGTCAGTTTAGCCAGTTATTGGAAGATATGAATAATCAGTTCACAAGTGTCCCATTCTATACAGAAGTTCAGAAATTTTCATGTCACAAAGTACTGAAAAGATTTTTTTTATTGTGACACAAAATTGTTATGTTTTTGGAGATGAAGGGTCAAAGCACAGATGAATTGAAAGATGAAAGCTGGCTCCAAGATTTAGCTTTTTCAGTGAATATTACTGCCCAATTAAGTGACCATAATTTAAAATTACAAGGTAAAAATAAGCTCATCACTCAGTTATATGATATCAAGTGTTTCATTGCAAAATTAGCTTTATTGAAATCCCACTTGTCACATGAAAACTTGATTCATTTTCCTGTGTGCAAGGAGTTGAAAAAACTGCCAAGACTGAATCTGTATTTATCTTTGCTAAGTACGACAATTACCTGGAATTGCTGTCAAAGGAATTTCAGTGAAGATTTTGTGAAGATCAGTTTGCATTATTCTCAGCACCATTCACTTCTGATGTTGCTCAGGTAGAGGAAAGTCTACAGATGGAACTACTGGAAATGCAGACTGACTCAACACTCAAGGGAAAGTACCTAGAAGTAGGGGCGCCTGGATTTTTTTCATTCCGTCCTCAGACTAACCCTAACTTTAGAAAGTTTGCCACAAAGATTATGGTGATGTTTGGCTCCAAATATGTCTGTGAGCAGTTATTTTCGCTTATGAAGGCCACAAAAACATCTCACAGAACCAGATTAACTGAACATTTGTCATCTTTGATCAAAATGGTATCTAAACAGACATTCCAACCTGATATATCAAGAATAGTTTATCTAAAGCAATGTCAATCATCAGGACAACATAAAAATGATTAAATTGTACTACCTTGTATTGTAAGTATTTTGTACTTAAAGTTTAGTTACCACTAGCTATGATTAATGTAAGACTGAAAGCAAGTGCGTCCCTCGAGGCTACAGATATGGCCGATGCAGCCCTCCATATACCCTGAGTTTGACATGCCTGTTGTAGTGGATTGGTAAACAGGATTGTACTTATTTGCATGTATTAAGTAGAAAAGAAATAAAATGTATAGTAAAGAAAGAGAATTATGCTAACATCACTAGCATTTATAATATATGGGTACATGACTTTTACAGTAAATATATAGTTATAGTCACAAGAGTAAGCCACCCAATGAGAGTTGTTAACCATTACCCTACCATTTTTTCTGAAGTTAAAACATGAGTGATTCAATCAAATGTTGAAATGTAAGCATTTAGAGTGCTGTCAGAGATTCTTATTCAACTGATAAAATAGGCAAAAAAAGACTTCAGGCAACTTAATATTTATGCGTAGTAAAAAATATAGACCAAAAAGACACAAGTGACAATGAATGACAAAAATCATTTAAAGTTAGTTCTCTGTCTTTGTAGAACCACATTTATAGCATTTACCAAATGTTTGAATTAATTTGGGTTGAATCTGAATTATCTGTATTTAAAACCTTCTTGTGAAAAATTAGGTACTATTTCTGCTATTACTTTATTCTTGACATTTTTTAACTCTTTTTTTTCTTCTCTGCCCTGAATAGATTTAAACACAAAAAAGTAAATTGATATTTTTTATTCTCTTTCTTCTCTCTCTCATTCCACATTGACAAAGATTAGTAATAAGTTTAGATTGCAGTTTAATTTTAAAACTAATGTTTTTACATGTTGCTGAGTTTTTAACAATCTCTAAAGAATTTTCAGAAAACAAATTCTAAACAAAATTATAAAATAAAAATATTAAAATTTACATGTAGCACTGTAAAAACTTTTTTGTATAAATCCATTTTCATATGTTTGGGTTTTATTAAAATTCTAATCATTGCTTTTTAAAAACAATAAACATTACCAAGGGAGTCAAAAGTGTATACAGTGATATCGGTGTCAAAGGAATAACCATCCTTTTGACACTGTTGTTTAATTGTGCGCATAAAGGTTAAACATTGCTGACACATTTTTTAAATTTAAAATTTTTATTTTACAGAAAACAAAAATTCATGAAAACATTTTTCCAGTACACCTGCAAATTTAACTTATTTTCACTTTATATTTTAGACAGGGTGCATTTATTTATGGAATACTTTACAGGTTTACAAATTTTATTAGCGGAATAAAAGTAGACATATTAAAAGGTCATTCATAACAAAAAAGAAGGGTAACATAAAATATATATTACCATAGGTGATACTGAAATATAGTGATTAAAAACAGCTACACCAGTTTATTGGTTCATCAGACCAAAAACTGAGGACAAAAATGTGCACAGCGACTAAAAAAAATGTATAACCAGACTAATATTATATGCAACCAAAAAATGTAACATTAAAGGCTAATTACCTTTAAGCCTACCAACCACTCATTCTGCTTACAAAGAGATGGTTGGTATTAGCCTTAAACATCAATTTGAACATGTCTTGGTTATAAGATCAAGCACACTGCTGGTTTTTAGTCAAATGTTCAGCTATCACTGAACCTGATACATTAACCTACCTATGTTAATTGTCAACCTTTCCCTTATAAATATTGGCTGGTATGTGTTAGTTGATCTGTGCCTCCAGCCTTTGATCCATTCTGTCTACATTGTACCCCAGCTGATTATACTGAATGTAAATGGTGGTGCAAACATTTTTGTGTGATCAATTCTTTACATCATAATAAGTCTTTCATTATTGACACCATTATTGGGTTTAGTTATAACTAAACCCAACAATGTTGTCAGGGTGGTTATTATGTACCATAGCCATTATTCCTGAAGTTATTTTATGTACCCTAGCCATTATTCCTGAAGTTATTTTATGTACCCTAGCCATTATTCCTGAAGTTATTTTATGTACCCTAGCCATTATTCCTGAAGTTATTTTATGTACCCTAGCCATTATTCCTGAAGTTATTTTATGTACCATTGCCACATATTCCTGAAGCTGTCTTTATAGAGTTGATGGAGTTCAACAGTGTGTCTATGAAATTTAGCTTTAATAAGGTCATGTATAGGCAGATAGATGGGATAGTGATGGGTAGTGCTTTAGGACCATTAATGACTAATATACTTGTTATTTTTTCAAGCAAGAGACTTACTTGTATTGAAGGATCCAGGTATTATAGTATAATACCTGGATCCTTCAATACAAGTGGGTCACATCTTAAATTAGATTGTCTAAATTAGATTCAGAAAATGAATTTATTAGGAAGGTCCTGAGAATGCTTACTCTTTGGATATTGTAGAGTTCAGCATTAGAAAAAAAAATAGAAAAAAATGTCACAAGTCTAGGCTGACTGGTCCCCAGAAATGTCCTATCTGTTAGCATTTACTATGGATTTGTGAGGCAAATGCAAGATATGCCAAGAAAATTTCAGTTGGTATAAGAAATTGTTATTTTTATATGAATACATATTGTTTTTGGTATCCAACCTATATTGAGATTGATCCAGAAGGATGTTCTGCCTACCTATCTTATCAGTTCTGTAAATTACAAATTCAGATATCAGTGCAATGCTGACTATGTAGGCAGAATAGGTCAGTAGTTGGAAGCACAGATCAACCAACATGTACCAGCCATAGGTGCATAAATGTATCAGGTTCAGTGATTCCTGAACATTTGCTTTAAAACCAGCTCAGTCATGTTCTTAGTGCTGAGTAAAGCTAATATTAATTATTATTTGAAGGTTTTGGAATTATTAAGTATATATTAAATCCTACCAACCATCTCTCTGTAAGCAGATGGAATGGTTGGTGGGCTTAAAGGTAATTAGCCTTTAATGTTATAATTTTTGGTTGCATATAACATTAGTCTGAAGTAGTATATTTTTAATTGCTGTTGATATATTTTTGTCCTTGATTTTTACTTTGATGAGAAAGGGTTGATAAGTTAAGCTGTTTTTAATCATTATATTTCAGCATTACTGTGATAAGGTGAACCCCCTTGCCTATTTTATGCATATTGATAATAATGTATTGTGGGTGAAATCAGTGAAGGAAGAAACAAGAAGGCTTAAAAATTAAATAAAAAACAGAAAGAATGAAAATAAGCGCTGAGCAAGTTATGTAACAAGGACATTAAAGTTAAGTTCTGGAGAAGTGCAAAAACATTCTTAGTATTATTTATTGGAAATTTCAGGAAGAAACAAGCAGAATCACAGGTATAAACAAATAATATATGTTTATTTGATTTCAATTAGAGTGAGTTCTTTGTAATTTGGGTTGGTGAAAATTCATTCAGCTTGCTTATTGATAATTTACAAGTTAAACTTTGGTAACAGTCAAGAATGTGTTTACTTTGGAAACTTGTTTTCTCGGCCCTCAGAAGGGCAGAAAAATGTCTTAAGTAGATAATTTCTTAACTTTTTCATGTGACATGCTGAATTGGTTTCTCGGGAAGTCCCTTCTCTCTTGCTGCCTCTCAGTTATCTGTTTATATCTCAGGGCTCCAGACTACTGGAGAGAAGCTTAGTTTCAGCTAACATCAAAACTGTCTTTCTTTTCTTTTCTTTTTTTGATTGACCAAAATTCATTTACTTTCTGATGTTTGTTTCATTTTCAATTTTTTTATCTACAAAGTTTTACCAAAATACTTAAGTTTCCCCAGAAAAGAAATGTTGTTTTTGGCAACAAGACTTTGACTAGGGGAGTTTCAAAGGGATTACGAGGCACTTGAGTTCTAGTCACTCAAAAATAATTAGGGAACTAATGACCAATTAGTTTGAATGTGTAATGTGAGAACATAGGTGTTCTTTGTACTTGGAGCAGAGATGTTCTCCATAAATACAGAAGGAAAGCTGAATGTTGAGACTCATCATCACGCAGTTGAGGAGGGACTAGTGAAGGAGATAGAGAGCGAGCAAACAGTTGCCAAATCAATGCAAAACCAATGTCACACAACTCACTGTTAATTTACATATGTTAATCTGTCCAATGTTGATCTTTACTGCTTCATGAAAACATATAAACTAAGCTTGTAGTGAACAGAATTTAGCAATAAATTCATTGTTTATTTTTAACCAATGACCATTTGTACTTCCCAGAGAAGAAAGACAGGCTTTCCCTTTCAGCTTTGAAATCTAATAATAATATCACTGTCTGTACAAATTCCCAACACTAGATGATCTGATGAGCAGACTGAGAGCTGACATTATCAACTAGTCTGCTAGTGTGACTGGCAGCCCATACAGAAGAAGAAGTGGAAGAGCTAGAAAAGAAAAAAGGTCCTGTAATTGTCTGGGCTCTCAATAGAGAGCTGGCCATGTTATGTTTGGTGCAGCTATCATGAGAGCCACTGTGTTACATTATCAGCATGGCAATATATATTTTTTTGTTATAAATTGTTTCTTTTTTGTTATGAATGGCTTTTTAATATGTCTACTTTTATTGCTCTAAATTTTCATTGACTTGATTTAACTTGCATTGTATAAAGACATATTTCCATAGGCCTGCCTTATGAATAAGACCATTGCATCTTTCTCTCTATTACACTACCCTTGTAGTGAGTGCAAAATAATAACTCTCTTTACCCACTCTCTTCACATTTGGAAGACAGGGTAAGGAGGAAAATAATTTGCAAGAGATTTTTATGAGAGTTTTTCCTTTCACAGAAATTGACCTATGTGCTGAGAAGAAGAAAGAAATTTGTGAGCCAATGTGAAATTGTTTTTGGACCAATGAAAACCTTGCCTTCACAGAAATTAGATGGTCAGCCAAGAAGAAAGAAAGAAAGTAGCAAGCATATGCAAAATTCTTTTTGATATAAAATAAGGAAAAATATTTAATTAATCAGAGAAGAGTGTCTGAAGTCATGTGAAAGGTTTTGTTTCAGTTCCTCATGATTAGCAGTGAAGTACTTGACAGTGTAAAATTACTTGCCAATTATATTATTGGCCTCTAACCAGCATGTGGTACTTTAAAGAATTTTCTCTCAACAATCCAAGAAAGCTAAGTATTTCAAACTATCTCTCTTTGTCTACTTTTAGACATATGCAAGCCATATATACCTACAGTGAGCAACGAACCCTCTTACTATGTGTCTTAAACATTTTTTAATATTATTTTGCGTCAATCTATTTAATCTGTTTTATGATCATTTCCTCTTCATGACATGTTAACACAACGGACTTTAAGAATTCTGATTTATTTTCCGGAAACAAGCTACTGACACTACTTTAAGTATGTAAAAATCTGTGAATAACTTCCTTATCTTCTTTTCTTAAAAATGATCCTTGTGTTTCCTCATCATTATAATCCTTCATTAATTTTCTTGGCATGAGTAAACCAAATGTTCATTTTAACCCCTAAGCCCCACACCACTATACCCTTACACCATTTTAATGACTTGTTGGAGATTTGAAGGCAAAGTCTGAAATCATGCATGTGTACAAAATATTGTATTTTGTAAATGTCAGTTTTCACCTTCAGCACTGATTCATGAAAGATCTGGAAAGTCTACTATGTTAGTAAATGGGCTTGTTATATTTTTATTTATTTATTTTACCACAAGATCTGAAATGCAGTTCTTATTGTCAGTAAATGTTTTCATTGATTTAGTGCAATTCAAAGTCAATTAATCAGGTAGAATTGTTGAATGTTTCTCTCAGTTTCGCGAGGGAAGCTTGATTTCTTATCAATCGAATATTTAGTGATGAATAGTGCAGGTATAACAACACCACCACCGGTGGTGTTGGCTATTCAATTTGTCACAAAGTAACTAGAATTACCTCCCCCTACAATGTCTACAACAGTTCCGTATACTAGGTGACATAAATATCAGGGCAAATTCATCTGTCCTCATTAACTTTTAGTGAGTGAAGGAAATATAACTGCCCTTATATCTATGAACAATATCATTCGCACGTTGAATTAGGCGCTTTTAACGATAACGAAACGCCATTATTACAGCCGTTTAAGTCTCGATAAAATAAACATTTTCTTTCCTAGCATTTGGCGTAAAATAAGTGTTACCTGCAAAAGCTTAACATCATTTTAATGTTATCACGAAAATGATTTCATATATTTATCTTAAATAATTTTTTTACGGTTTCTTCATTTTTCAGGCCATTGCAGTGCTTGTGCTCCTGTTTTTCTCAAAAAAAGAAAAACAGATTGAAAAACAGGTTTGGAATTTTAAAAACTTATACCAATCGACACATTAGGGAGTTAGAGTTTATAAGTTTTTAAAAAGCCTCATAATTATTTATTAATTCCCCAAATATCTATTTTTAACTTCCAAAGAACTATTTCCCTTGGCTTTTTTTCAATACCAGTCATTGAATCTTCGAGAGGAGTGCTGAAAATATTGGTAAGTAAAAAAACAAAAGCTTTTTTTTTTTTTACCTAATTTCTTTTTCTTGTACTTAAAATCACTAAATAATTGCAAGCCCTTCAAGTTTCTTCTTATTTCTTTTGTGTCTACTTCGAATAGGAAGAAGATTACATTCTGTTTTTAATAAAAATTATTTTGAGGCAACTCGGTTGTTTCTAAAACTAAAAAAAAGTGATCAGTAAGAAAATGATTGTTTTTTTTTTGTTTGTTTGTTTTTTTAGGGGGCACTAAAAAGTATGTAAATTAACTATCATTTTGCTTTTTTTCTTATTCAGTGAATTCTAATTAAGATTAATGAATTGATCTAATTTCATATATGATAAGCTAAGCATTTGTTACAAATTGTATTGTTACATGAAATATATTTTAATCTTATTAAATAAATTTTCATTTATTTTATTTTACAATTCCGGTTTTTCTTTCTTGCGAATTGAACTTTATTTTTCTTTCATTTAAACAGTAAAATATTCACCAGCACAATCACTTGAATATTTTTTTTTAGTCTGTTTATGTCTTCTGGCTTAAAGAATTAAGGACTGTTGTTCGAAATCATTTTTAAAAGCCTTTTTTCAATTGTTTTTCAAATGCACTGTTTCGTCAGTTAATTTTGTGCACCCAACACTCGGTCAGTTATTTTTCGGAAAAACAGAAATAATTTTGCTTTTTAAAATTTGATTTATTTTTTTTTCTTTAAATAATGATTTTAAATGTTTAAAATCGACAACGAAAAAAAGTAATAATGCTATTTTTTTCTTCTCAACGTGAGTTTTGTACTAGAAAAAACTTTTATTATTCTCTATGGATTACCGAAAAAATAAAAATTTGAAATATTTTTAAAACGCCTAAATAAAACCACTCAAATTTTTTTTTTAAAGTTAAATCAAAAAACGTTTTAGTGCGTGTGCGTTTGATTTTTATTGTGGTTGAGTTTGTTTTTTTTGTAGAGAAAGAAAACGAAAAATGTTACTTTGTTTAAAGAAACAAGTTACAAATATGTCTTTTAGTGTGAAATTTAATTTTAAATGCAAACTTTTCATTTTTATACACGTGCGTTCAAATTGTAAGTGATGGAATGGATGAAATTATATTGAATGTAGAAAACACATGCACTTTTTAGCCCAGGATAAAAAAAAAAAAATTTAAAAAAAGATAGGCGCTAAAATTATTATTAGCGGAAAGAAACGTAATATTTTAACTTTTTTGTATCTCTGGCAATTTAAATCACTGTCAGAGTCATAAGACTGGTATTTACAACTACTTGGCTAATTGCACTCATTTGTCATTTATACTTTTCTAACCTTAATTAGTAGAACTATAAATTATTTTTTTAGAAATCATTAAAAAAACGTTCATTTCAATTAGTAATTATTTTAAATATTAACTAAATAATACACCAATTTTCATGATTTATCACTAAAAAAAAAAAAATGAATAACGATCCAAATTTATTCATTTTCTAAAAATGTTTTCTATCACATGTCCTACATCTATGTAATCACCTTTTGAAAATATTTTCATTTTCAAGTTAAATTAAATTTTTCACTATGGTGAAACACTGAAAATTATGTATTCTGTTGCCAAAAAAAAAATATTCTGTGCAGAAGTATTTCAAGACTTCTAAATTTCTTCATTTATTCTATTTTTCTGCGATAAAATTTTTATTTGTAAAAAAACAAAAAGTGAACGATTTTTTTCTGATGATCAATTTAACATTGAATCCAGGGTAGCGTCTTTTTTTAACATCTCCGAAGTCCAAATAAGAAGAAAAAGAAACATATACTGTTAGTGTTTTTAAACTTAAGAATATTTATTCTAAAATTTTATTTATTTTTTTCAAAACTGTTGGGTTAAATGTAGGTGCTAATTTTTTAAATAATCTGTCAAAAAATTTTCTGAAAATCTATCATTGATTACCTTACCTGGAAACATGTTTCTTAGTTACATTTGCTGAAATTACAAAATAACTCAGTTGTGCAATATTGATAAAGATGTAGTTTTAATACTTTTAATCCAGCTATCTTCACAAGACTTCATTTATGTGCTTAGTTAATAAAATAAAATTAAAAAAAACTATTTGTCAATTTGACATAAAGTTACAAGTTGGGTAAGAAAAGTGTTACAGGGAAGAAGGAAGGCCTATTTACATTCAAAATCAGTATCATTGACATTATAACTTGAAATATACCTTCCCAGGCTGGTATTTAAACTCCAGTAAAAAGCTAGGATCTTGAATGCTGATTTCAAAGTCAAGCAAGCCATCTCTACATAAAATGTTGGTTCAACACAATTTTCTTATCCATCTTTTAATTATTTGGCTTTACAAATCCAAGCATACTAAATAACAAAAACAATTTGGGTCAAATACATAAATTTGAGTTTTTTACTGTGCATTTATTATAACAAACAACTGAAATTAAGTTATCACCCCAAAACTAGTTCTTTTATTTATAGAAAATGTGTAATTTGTTTTTCTTAACTTATATTAGCTGTGAAAATACATTTTCTTTTTTCCACTACTCTCATCTCTTAAATCTGAGGCCATAAAAGTAATAAAAAAAAAGTACTTAAATACCTGACTGCTACAATTAATATCATAAGAATAATTCTTTGGTGTTTGATTACAAGTAAAAATGAATTTTACAATAGTTTTGCAGCTAAGCTCTATAGAAATCAACAGCAAGAATAGAATTAAAGACTTTTGATCTTCATAGAATAACATGGTTAAATTTAGTCTTGTGTTATAAAAACATATTTTCTCTTTAATCATTCATCGAAAATGAATTTTCTTTGATGTACATGTGTTTCACTACCAGTATTAAGAACATTATGGATTTTAAATTCTAATAAAACAGTCATAACTACTATCTTTTTCTATTTTTACTATAAGGAATGACAAAGTGAAAGTCTTTATGCCAAGATCTTTTAAAAATGTAATGCTATTTTTTATTCTTCAGTTGTGTTCATCATGCAGTCTGTAAGAGTGGTTACTAATATAGGGGAAAGTCGAATGATCATCCATCGAATAATGTCTCAAGAACCATGTATAGTTGGCTTTGACATGGAAGGAGAACGTTTTACTTGTTATGATGGTCAAGTGACTATCATCCAACTTTGTGATATTAACCTTAATGTCTATTTATTTGATATACTTTCAAATAAAAATCTCATGACTCAAGGCCATTTACTTAAATTGCTCTGTTCCAATCAAGTGAAAAAGGTTTGTACCTCTTTACTATATAGTTTTTGTGTTTTTTATTTCTATAGAATTCTCTAGTAATTTGTTTTCAATGGCTCTTAATGGTAAATGTTGGTAGAATAATAAGTATTGTTCGAATATTTAGAAATGGCAGTATTATTATATGGATTCACAAATTCATATAAGTTGGGTAAAACTGAAAATTTCCTAGAGAATTTTTTTTTTGTTTACCATAAATCTAAAAATCAGTAAGTGATGCATGTTGGTTGTTTAGAGCTAATTGAGTTAAATCGGGTTCCCATAAGAATTTTCCATGAAATAGTATAGCATTATGTTCATTATTTACATTTGGTCTATTATCCTCATCTTTGTTGTTATTATTACAGTGTTTTGGCTGTTCTGCAATGGCATTCTTTGGGTATCCAGATAACCTCCAAGAAATTTTAAAATTAACTCATTATTTAATCTATGGGTGTTCTCATTCTGCTGTCCTCATCTCTGAATACCTTATTTGGTACTGCTCATTTATTTCTTGCTCTGTTTCCATTGAGTTTAGATCTGTACTACCAGGGATTGGACTCACAATTACTATGTCACTATATTCATGGACCAATGAATCCACTATGCTATTGTTCTATTGTATTATTCCCATGAAACAATCCTGATCTTGGAGCCTAATGTTCTTCCATCCTGCCTGCTGCATGACCACATTCACTGTGACTTTTCTTTTCTTACTGCTGTTGAAACTTTGCTGTCATTTCTCTCCCTTATTCTTTAATTTATTAATAGCTCTCATATGGTATTTTATTCTGCACTAGCCCTCATAGCTTAGCAAGTGTGTTTATTTTTCAGATGTCTAACTCCCCAAAGTTTTTTTTTTTTTTTTTTTTGTCACTCCTTTTTTTTCCATCATTCCACATGGGTAAGTGACCACTTTTTGTTCAGCCATGACTGATTTCATTGTCTCACTTTTAATGATGGCTTTTCAATATCTTGAATATCTGGTGGCTGGTTTCACCTTTGTATTTTTTCCACAATTGCAAGGGATAGAATACACACAATTCTTGGTCTTGTTTGACTTGGCAGAGATGTCTGTAAGGTCGAGCTGCTTCTGAATATTGTCCTCTTGATGTATGGACAGCAGATGTTTTGAATCCTTTCCAACAAGTCCTTGATGTAAGGAAGACAGACACCATGGCAGTTTTTTGATCCTCCTCAACTCTTCTATTTCTGCCAGCAGAAGTTGATGCTATGTTTGCAAGGTAGTTGTGCCTACAGCTCAGTCATTCATGATCCAGCTTTTTGAAGTGCAGATTTCTTCCGTGGCAGCATCAATCATACACACATAAAGAAATTATAAAGTTTTTACATTTGACAACTTGATCTTAATGTATAACTAATTGAAGATGAGTGGCTACTATCCAGAATAATTCCAAAATATCCTTGAGATAGTTTTCTCCTCTTTGATTCCTTCCAGTCGCCTAATTGTAGAGCAGGGGCAGCTAACATAATATTAACCTATTAATGTAGCAGAAGATTTTGATAATAGCAGTTGATTTCTATGGAACTGCAATGACAGAAATTCCTATTATCTGCAGTTAATTGGTTGAGATCATGAACTCAGTCTCTGAATCTTTGAAGGTTAATGATTAAAGTTCCACAAGATAAAATTTCAAAAGGAGATTAGGGATATTCATGAGAAGTTGTATCATATTTGTGACATCATGAAGGAAAGGAACATTTTTCTTTGTTTGAACACTGTCCAAGGAGTGTTTATTTTCCCTTTTGTGACTTTTGGATGTTCTCCAATACCACAAAATTTTCATCATTGTATCTCTATATAAATATCCATATAAATCTATATATATATAAATGGTGCCACTGATACTTGGACCATACACCAATTACAGTATATTAATGAATGTAGATTATTGAGATTAGACAAATGTTCTTTTCTTAAAGATATGAAGTTTGTTACAATAATTTATCAACTGAAAATATCAAACTCCAAATTTGAAGTAGATTAAACTCTTGTTTACTGTAATGCCCACATAATTTAGATGTTTCATGTTAAAGTTATGTTTAAGAATATTCATATACATGGATTTAGAATTCAACAATAAATCTTGTAATATCCAATAAAGTGATATCAACAAAGAGACCCCACATATCAAATATACTAAATTGAGTTATTTTCATAATTGATTCAAACTGATATAATTTCTCTTTTTGCTATCAAAAGTTAAACTCTTTAATTCTTCTTAGTTATATTTTTCTTTTCCAGATAGAAAAATATAAATCTGCTTTTCATATTGTGTTTAAAAAAATTGTATTGTTTCCACCAATTTCTTTTCTAGATTGCACATGACTGCCGGCTTGATAGCGGAGCTCTGTACAAGCATTACAATGCTGTTCTGAGCAATGTTTTTGATACACAGGTAAAGCTATGCATATAATTAGAAGTAGTGTTTTATTATTATCAATTTTTTACTAAGATATCTTTCATCTTAACTTCTGTTGCTAGCAATCATGGAATAATTGCAATAAAAAGCAATTGAAATTACTTGAATTTTCAGCTCCATATTTTTGCTATTTAAATGACTGATAATTGATTTTATTTGTAAAATAACACAAATTATTTAAGCCATTTTTATTCATTGAAATGAAACCCTTTAAACCTGCTTTTTACATGTATAGTAAAGCTTCCTTTTTAATGATCAAATCCGTTATCAGGAACAATTATCCAGACAAGAAAAACGCCATCATGATTCAAATAACCAAGGTTCCACTGCAATTTCTCAGTAGCTTGTTTCATTCAGATATAATAGAAAATGACATCAAAAGATATTTGCAGAAGCAATAAATATAAAATTGGCTTCTTTTTTAATGTTTAATTTTTATTTAATTTTTTTCTTATGAGTTATTAAAAAGATTGCTATTAGTGCACCTTTATTATGAAAAAAATACAAAAAGAATGTTTTTCTTTCTGGAAAATATTTTAATATGATTTAATTGATTATAGGTGTTAGATAATTTTAGCTTTGTAATTTACTCTCCATTTATATTTCAGATGGCCCACATTCTAATCAATGTCAGAAATGGTAGTGACAGTTGGTGGGACCCTGCACGTGCTTCTCTAAAGACACTCTGTTTCATATATAATGTTCCTTTGTTGGCATCACTTAAGGACTCAGTAAAATACTCTATGACACAGAATGATTCCTTCTGGTCAGAGCGTCCCCTTACTGATCGCATGGTAAATTATGCTGCTGCAGATGCTGCACAACTTATTCCTTTATACAGTAAGATTTTGCCGTAAGTATAATTTTCTTTTATAGGCTGCAACACAATTGAGAATATATTTGTCCATTGAGCAGTTTTCTTCTTTTTTCAAATGTTTCATAATATGGACAGAACCAGTACATGTTTATATGTCACTAATGAAAGAAGCATTAGTTAAATGAGGTCATTTGACGTTTTTCCTTTTACAACATCTCGAGATATGTGTTTATGGGATTTTGAATGTTTTGTGGTGTTTCTTTGAAGTTAAAAATTTACCAAGTTTTCATGATGAAAGAAAGAAATTGGCAATTAGAAAGATTGAATGTCATATTAAAGAAAATATCCACTGTAATAAAAACAAACTTTTTCTTAAATTTCAATTGTCAAACAAATTTACTATTAGTACAGAAGGATTTTTTTTGTTTTCTGCTTTGGCATGAGAAGATAGTAAAATGTCAGAAGTTGCAGGGTGTCGTGTAAATAGATGCTCAGTGATAATAGACCAACTGATGGCTATTTGTTCACAGAATAATTTTTAAATTTTAATGTGGCACTATTTTTTGTCTTCAAACAAATCAGTGTAATTTGCTTTGATATATAAAGTTGTTCAGTTACCAGATTTCTAAAATGTCCTAATGTAGTGTATCTGTAATATCCTTTAAAGTGTTTTAACTTATTCTGAAAACTTATCATTTGTCACATCTTGTTTTTCTTGTTAAGATATTGAAATTTGATTTGTAAAATCAAATTTTCTTTTGACCTTGTGAAATCTGATTAATTAAGAATTACTGAGGAATTATCTTTTGTTATATATAAGCATAGTTACATGGTTTGTTTCCTAGATTTTATTAAAAGATTTGAGACCCTGTGTATAATGTAAAATTCATCATTTGAAGAACTGTGATTCAGCATTGTGGGTTTTATAATTAATTTTTAAATTTTAGTTCTTTCAAGTCCTATTGGAAGATGGTTTGTGTTCAAATATGTTATGTTTTTCATGCATCCTTCTCACTACAATTGGTATGTTCATATATGTGTAAAATTTACAGTAGTTAAGGATAAAGATCCAATTATCAATATTAATATTATCTTACAACTTCTCATTTTTAGGCTTCTTTCTGAATCTGATCGGGGTTTAATGTGTCAGCTGAGTAAGGAACAAATCTACACAATGATTGATGGAGATTGGGTACGTAGCATCCAAAGCTTTAGGAAAGGCAAAGAACTTCATGAAAGGCTCAAACAGCTTCCAGATCTTCCTTTAAGTAAGCAACAAAGAAAGTTGTTAAACCGCTACAGACATTTAGTTTCTATTCCTCAGGCTCCACCTGCTCAACCAACTTTGAGGTAAGGAGTCATATAAAAATTGCTGTAAATTTGAAATTTGTCATTTAAAACTTATTTCATTTACCTTTTTTTTTTCTTTTTTTTTTTTCATCAAGAAATCAAATATTAGGACTATTACTGTAGGATTATCTATTTTTAAAAAGCCCATTAATCTAACAACATTGTAACGAGCTGATTTTAATGTAAACTAGAACAATTTACTAAACCTTTTGCTTCTCTCACTCGCTCTCTCTTACAAATCAAGTATTTATTGATCCGTTTGTTCTCTTGGTTTCCTTTAATCATTTTACTCTTGTTATCAGCTATAAAAACTTGAAATTTCATCATCAATGACTGTTTACAAAGATAAGATACTCGTGTTTTTGTTTTTTTAATCTGATACTTATCATTAAAACTGTTTCAGGCATGCTGCAAATCAATGCGATTTCTCATTCTTCAGCAACTTTGTAAATAACTCTTATCAGTTCTCTCCAAATCTCCCTGTCCTTTGCTAACTCATGAAAATACTGCAAGTCTTCCAAGCTCTGCAAAGTTTTTCTCATTACTATAAACATTATTTTAGTGGGTACACGTCTGAGTAGACCTCCCTAGATAAGATGTTAATTTCACCGTTTAGGAAAACAAATGTTTACACATGTACTCCCTAAA
This sequence comes from Acanthosepion esculentum, assembly GCA_964036315.1. Taxonomy (NCBI): domain Eukaryota; kingdom Metazoa; phylum Mollusca; class Cephalopoda; order Sepiida; family Sepiidae; genus Acanthosepion; species Acanthosepion esculentum. The sequence goes on along the minus strand of OZ038483.1, from coordinate 87,565,133 downwards.
ATAATGTTTAATATACAAATATATTGACCCAGCAAATAGAAAAAAAGCATTTATAGGAAGTAAGCAGCAACCAACATTTTTATGGTATACTGACATGTAAACAAAATGAATATACATTATTTACATGCAGATATTGTCCTCATCTTTGTCATTATTATTAACACAATGTTTCAGCCATTGTGACTTCCGCCTTGATCTGGGTAACTTTTAAGGAATTTCAAACTGAACCCTTTATTTAATCTACAGGGGTAGATTGTTCTCGTTCCACTGACCATGTTGAGTGATATCTTATCTAGTACTTCTGTTATTGCTCAATCCATTTCCACTGAGTGTGAGTACACCCTATCTGGCCCAGGGATGGAACTCAAAATTACTATACCACCAAATTCATGAACCAGTGCTTTAATCCACTAGGCTATTGTTCCACGGATTAAAGTGTTTGGGAATTTTGGTAATACAGTAACTGAGTTCAATCCCTAGGTAAGCAATAACTGAGCAAGTACTAAATAAGAACTAGATGAGATATCTCTAGATATTGTCAGTGGAATGAGAACAATCTACCACTGTAGATTAGATAAAGGGTTTAGTTCAAAATAGCCAGATCAACAAGTACGTAATGAAGGCTGGAGAGCACAACAGCCTTAATAACAACAAAGATGAAGACAATAAGGTAAATAACTCCTCATCCCAGAAAATTCACTTAAAATATTAACTTCAAAAGTATGCCTAGAGGATATTTTTTTCAAAGAAGTAATAGCCCATTCATGGTGAGTGTTGGTTATAACACAAGATGAAGCTCATTCACAGAGCTATGAATGAATAAAAACTATGCTAGTAACATTAACACTTAAAAATGTTATTTAATAACCTGCCAAGTTTTTCATTATTGACCATGTTTCATCACTCAACTTGTATGTTGTGCATTGAAAATCAAGAAGATTGTCTGTGTTCAAGAATTAATGCAAGTGATATTAACAGAATAGCACTGTAATACATAGCAATATAAAATTTAGCAACTGATTTGTAAATTATTTGTTTTTCTTGTCTCACTAAAGATTTCTTGTTCTAAATTCCTTCAAATCTAAAGATGGTTAATAGTTTTATTGGTATTTTTAAAAACATACACAAGTAAATTACACAATTGATTTCAATTTGCAGACTTTTCTATTTTAGTGATACATGTTTACTCAATTTCAGCAATGCTGATTCATTATTAGAAATCTCAGCATTGAATATATGTTCCTCGAAATGGCATATACATTTGCATCTTAACTACAAGGTAACCCAAAAAGTTCTGTCCGTTTTTAAAGGAAAAAAAAGAAAACGCTTTACAGTATGTGTAACTTATGTTTAATCTTCAAAGTAATCGACATCCAGCACCTTCTGCCAACATCTCTCCAGCTGTTCAATGCCCTTGCCGTAGAACTCAAAGAAGTCCGTGAGGGCTTTGCGCAAGTCTGCTTCATCAGTGAAGGATCTCCCACAAAGATGATTATCCAGGGAGTGGAAGAGGTGGTAATCGGATGGCGCAAGGTCAGGTGAATAAGGTGGATGGCACAAAGTCTCCCACCCAAGTTACTGTATGGTGTCCCTGACCACTTGCGCGACATGTGGCCTGGCATTGTCATGGAGGAAAAGCACACTTTTGCGATTCACCAATGCCTGTTGCACACGTTTCAATTGCTGCGAGTATAGGTCTCCAGTGACTGTTTGGCCCGTTGGTAGCAGTTCATAATGAACCACTTGACGACCTGTCCACCAGACACAAAGCATAATCTTGCGTGGGTGCTTGGGCGGTCTTGCGGTGTGAGGGATAGCATCCTGAGGAGACAACCAATATCTGGAACGCTTGGGAGTTTCGTACAGAAGCCACTTTACATCACTGGTAAGCACTCGATTGAATAAGGATATGCAGGCTGCCACTCGTTGTCCCTTGTGGACCTCCAACAGCGTTTGTGGAACCTACTTGCTCAGTTTATACATCTTATCTAGGCGGTGCAGGTGAAGTCTAACTGTTTCATCGGAAATGTTGAACTGTCTTGCAAGTTCACCACATGTTAGACTACTGTCCTCTTCAATGGCTGCCTTCAGGACTCCGTCATTCAAGACCTATGGTCGTCCACTGTGAGGCTCATCATGGAGAGACAAATCTCCCGACTTGAATTTTCAAAACCCATGCCTTGCAGTACGCTCATCCACAGCACTATCCCCAAACGCTTGACATATGCGGCGACTTGATGCAGCTGCTGATAAGCCCACTTTGAAGTCGTAAAGCAAACAGCCCCGAACAAGATCTCTAGACACTTCCATCCTTCTCACAACTGTCCGGCTTATAACTGATGGCCAGGCACAGTGCGCGTGTTTTTTATAACGTCTGATGTTCCTACTTCTGGCTGTCCGAATTTGAAAACAATTGCTACACGCATTTTGTATATATTTCAACTTCATTCAATGACTAATCAAAAAACGGACAGAACTTTTTTGGTTACCTTCTATTATTTAAATGTTTATGAGCATTAATTCTCACAATATACTGTTTTAAATGTTTGATATTTATCTTAATGTCATGTGATCTATCATATGGTCAGTACAAACTCATTTTGACATCAACCACTTACAGTGCCATAACCTTTTAGACAAGTGAAAATATTGGTACTCATTGATTTATGCAGGTAAAAATATTTGCTGTTGCAGTATTTGTTTGTTAACTAATTAACACATTGTAGATATCTGCACATGAAATCACTTGAAATGAAGGTTGTGGCTGTTTAAGATATTGATTTAATTTAGTTTTGGAACAAATTTTCCCATCTACATACTTGAAATTCTGCTAGTAGTACCAAAGTAACTAAAACGAATACCCACCAAGTATAATTTAACCGTTATCTGACATATTCACTATTAAGACCATTATTATCGTCTCCATTACTACCAAGAAATGTCTTCTGGCTTATGATTTGACAACTCTGCAGCTAATAAACAAGAATTTGGTTCTTAATTCTACTATCACATTTTACATATTATGTTTGTTTCCTTGTATTGTTCAATGCATCCTAATCTCATTCTATATGAACATTTAGATAACCTTAATGTTAACATCTGAGTTGGCCTTAGGCACAATTGTATGCTTTAGCATAGTAATTACAAACTTGGTTGCATACTGAGCTTATCAGTTTATTTAAAAGAAGTGTGTTTATATGTATACACACACAGTGTTCTGAATAAAATTTAAAGAATATCTAAAAAGAAAATACTGACATATGGAGATGCTGAAAAATTTTTGGTCCAGCCCATTTCCTAAAATCAGTATTTTTATTACCAAAATCACAAAATATTGGTTTTTGGAAGGGTCAAGAACTTTTCTTCAGTACTTCATCATAAAATATCACTAACAGTACTCTAAAATCTTAAAGAATAATTATTTTCCTGTAAACTCTTAAAACTGTGTACTTCTATAAGCATGAATCTATTTTTATGGACCCACCTTGCCATTTGTTTCTGAGCTTTAGTCATAAATTTAAGAATAATGAGAAACTTGATATTCTCAAATCTTTACACAATCCAGATTTTATCTTGGAAATATAAATGATTCTTTCAGCCTCACATATGCTATAAGTTTGCATAACTTTTGCTACAAATTGCCAATTTTTCTTTTCCTAGAAATTCCCATGCTGGCACATACTGCTTTTATAAAAACTTTGTGCAAAAAGAGGTTTACAGGTGCTAATTTTCAGCATTCTACTGCCTAAACATTTGAATATATGATCAAATTTTAGATGTTTTTTTTTTTTTTTCATTTTATTGAAAATGATCATGAACACATTCTTTTACTTACATCATATAAAAGATTGCATTTTTATCAATGAAGTCAATATATTCCTTAAAAATGATACTCTTGAAACTGTTTGCATTATTTTAAAGATAACTGGGGAAAGTGTATAAACAAATTTTATGAATAGAAATCAACAACAGAACAATATTTTTTTTTAAATTGATTTTTAATATATCAAACTGTGCACTGAAAAGAACTTGTTCAAAATACTTATACATTGTTTGTATTGATGTTGATTTACATTGTAAAAATGAAAAAAGGGTAATTATCATGAATGAAATTAGCATTTCTAAATGCATTTGGAACAACTGGGGAAGGGAGATTAGACAAGAAACATATCAGCAGTTATATATTTAGTTTACATGCTGAGAAACTTTCATATGCAATATTTCAAATACTGTGGGTTCATCAGTGACCAAAATGTTAACTGGATTCTGCCAATATTTGAACAATTCAGAAAATTATTCCACCATCAGTCCTTACTACACTTAAATCTTTTTTTGAGGTGAGGGTTATTGTTGCATCACAGCACATTTTTGTCTGTGCTTCAATGTGTCAGTCTGTAAGTATTCAAACAAATGAATTTGATACTCACCTCACCTTTACACGTGTTGATACATTTCAATCCTTATTGTAAATGTTCAGTTCAAAGAAAAATATTAGTTTACACCACCAGTAAACTGCTGCAATGGAACATGATTTCATACTCAATTACAAGTTCAAATTTAGACCAAGCAGGCATGCTTTCCTGTTTTATCAACTGGAGCCAAAGATACTGTCATTGCCACTATCACTGAATATTATTTTACAGTTGCAATACTCAAAGTGACTAAGTGATCCAACATGAGAAACAAATGTTTATCCTGACAAAGTGAGCAGATAAATAATTTCAACTGTAGTTCAATTGTTGTGAGTCCTTTTTCAAGACATATTCACTAATTGAGACATCATAATGTGTAAAAAGAATAGTCAAGCAATTCCATTCTTGATACTTGAAACTCAATGATATGAAAGTATGTATCAGTGCCTCTTCAGTTGTTCTGATTGATGAACAATATTGTTGTAATTATCTGGATGTCAAAGCAACTATAAAAATGTACTTGACATACCTTGTCAGGCCCCCAAAAACCATGGTGGTATCTGCATTAAGGCTTCATGGGCCCAATTTGGTACAATAAAACCAACTGATGCCTGTGTTTTTTGTGAAATATTGTCCATTGCAAAGTCAGTACAACAACCATCATTACCCATCTCAGATATTTGTTTTAAAGTTTCAGAGGTCATTATGTTGTTTTTTGCCATATTGATGGTTTTGTGAACAGAATCAAATAAATGGCAAAGTAAAGACATTTAAAAAAGCAACACCTGAAGACATCATACAGAACTTTGACAGTCCAGCACAACAGGAGTAAAATTTACTGAGGTCATGTTCAGACAGAAACTTTGGATAATAATTGATGCTATGGTTTTAAAATAACATCCCCACGAAGCGGAATACATTAGAAGATACAGTGGGGAAATTATAGTATTCTTAGATTCAAAGGAAGAAATGGGTTTTGAGAATGATCCACTGTGCTATAACTTATGAATGCAATTAAATGATGCTCTGTAGAAATGGTACATAGATGTCACCAATCAAAATGAAAATCCAAAACTAACTCTACTAGTAAATATTTTGCTAGACACCTTTGAAGCAAAGTGATGCTGACATTAACAGCTTATTGCTTTACAGTTGCCAGTGTCTATACAATCATATTGCCTGAATAACTGTAAAATAACTATACAACCACTGTAGATAAATCTATGACCTGATTAATTTTCTTTTAAGGGAGTTGTTCATGAATATCAATTCTCTTGAAAATCTGCTTTAACAATTAGATGCCAAACTTTGATCAAATCATGGAACATACTAGAAAATACAAATGTGTCATTTGGTGATCTTGTATTTTGATTAGACAGTCTGTTTATTGTAAGGCAAAATACTATAACTATTTGATTTTGATCACTGTAAAAGTATCTATCTTGTTGAACAGATATTTGTTACCTCAACAAAATGCTGTATTATTAAACAAAGAAATTTACTAGAACATGACAATTGCCTAACAACAACAAAACTCTTAACATATATCCAATATGCATGTTTAATGTTGCATAAATCACTTAATCAAAATTTAAGAGACTTCTTAAAATCAGTGACATATGGCTTTATTCACTATTAGTGTTATGCTTGAAATAAATTATTCTAAAAGCAGAATATTTGAAATTATTTCTGTAAATACTTTGTTTTAAAATAAAATTATCTGGCAAAAACATTTAGGTTTTTAATTTAGAGTTATATATAGATCATTATACAAGTAATGTAAGGGTATATTTTTCAGTAAAAACATTATAAATTTGAGTATTCCATTTCTTTTGTCAGCAAAAATATCCAAAAGGAAATGATTCTTGGTGCTACATGACCAATATTGATGTTGATATGCCATAAATTAATGCTGTAAAAATCCATGTGGTTACTTTTTTTATTTCTTTTGGTAATGTACCTACATGGAATAATAAACATACAGTAATAAAATAGCCAAGTGACAGACTCGAACCCACTACCATTTACATGGTAGCCTATTGTTATATTGAGCTGATTAGCACACTAAGTTTGGTTTTGTTACTCTCTCTCTCATATATATATATATATATATATATATATATATATATATATATAAAAACCCACATTACAACAAAAAATGTTTGTGGTTTTTGGTTGTAATGTGTATTTTTTTTTTAAATATATATTATATTTTATTTTCTATGATTTTGCTACACATGTTTCCAGTCTTGCAAACTTCTTCAAGCAGAGTTGATATTTCTACATATTATTAAAATGAATTAATTTTCCTTATGGTTTTTGATGAAAAACATTTGTGTCACTACTACCAAAAAAAAAGAGAATGTTTAATATCAAAAACCATAAAGGAAATTAATTCATTTTAATAATATGTGGAAATATCCACTCTTTGCCTGAATAATGTGGCGAGACTGAAAACAAGTGTAGCAAAATTATGGAAAATAAAATATATATAATATATATATAATTATTTCTTGAAATTAGTTCTGATATAAATAACTCCATTCACAGCTACACATTGATGTTTGTGTTTGTTCTACTTCTGGCTACTTTATTGCTCTGCATTTTTATCTATATGTATATATTAAATATTGTTAAGTATTGTAAAATACGTCATTGAGAAAAGTTTTTGTTTCTTTATTTATTGCTCGGTGATATATCATGCATACAAAATGTAATTTTAAGTAATGTTTCACATACTGGTCCTTGAAACACCTTTTTAAAAACTTGCTTTGAATGACATATCCATTTATAAAATTGAAAAACTGACATTCAAAACATCATTTTTTTTTATATTGTAGAAAAAAGTTGAAATATTATAATTTGAAGTTTGTTTTTTCATCATAAATTTTCTTATGTCAAATTGCAGCCTTTAATAAAAACAGAATTTTTAAGTGGCCTTAATGATTTAAAATGAAATCAGTAATCAAGTCCATTGAAGAAAATTTAAGATGAGATTTTTATCTTATTTATTATTCACTGCCTTTTTTCTTTTAATCTGGTATGTAAATCCGGTGTTTTCATTAAAATATACATGTATATGGATACAATTAGACCATTGGGAACCTCTAAATGCCTATCAGCAATATTGACTGGACTATTAATAATAAAGTGTTTTATGAAGGCATTTTACAGTCATGTATTGCCTATCTCTCTTTCAAATTTCATACTATTTAAGCTTGTTTTGGACTACTTTATAACCGCAGTTAACCATGTTAGTCCTTTCATCCTTTTAAAAATATCTACAATTATTTTTTTTATATCCATTTCCTTTGTGACATGAATAATGTCTTACCCAGCTATCAGCAAAAATTGAACCCAGATTCTCTTTCTAGATCAATGTTTTAAGAAACTATTACCATATCTTAATTGTATTACACCATGATATATTAAGTAATGTGTATTTACAAACAATTCACTTGAAAATACAATTCACCCAATTATAAAGTTTACACTGTCTATGATCATAATTTTCAGATGTAATGACAATGGCATGATGATTTATCATGATTAGCTTAAGCCTATCATTAACAGCATTCAGTATAAGTTTTAAATATATGTCCTGGAAAATTTAGTTTTTACATAAAATTTCAGAATTTTATATATATAAAACATATCTCGATTATTGCTTAAAATAAATTTTTCTCTTTGTATGACCACTTTGTTTTGGAAATAAATATTTCAAATTTAATTTGTTTTCTAAGGATGTAAGCTTTTACCTTTTCCTTTATAAATATTACATTTTTAAATACAGAATAATATAAAAAGAAATTCATAACAGATCCTTTGTCAGAAATCTTTTTTTGGGGAATCCTAAGAACAATCTTTCATGAAAATGGTAGACCATTTCCTGGTTAACAAATTATAAATTATATATCAGATACGTAGTGTCATATTTGGCTCCTTATAACTATATTATATTTTGGGCTCAGATTTTTATTTTTAAAAAACGTTTAGAAAATATTTCATATCTGTCAGTGTCAATTAATGTCTGTATCCAGGAATTTATACTTTTACTTTAATTTCCTTCAGGCTAAATTATTTAAATATCTGAAAGAATAATGCAGTTTTTTATCATTGACTTTCCAAATATTAACTAGATATTTGCCAACTTAGCAGCAACACCACCCATTTCCTCTACATGTTTTAAGATTGCACTATAAAGGTTCTTTGCTAAAGCCTAATACCAAATGATTGCTTTCCCTAAAGATACCCATCTGTTCTGATTTTCAAATGATTCTTTTCCTGGATATGTTGTACTGAATAGATTTTTAATAACACTAAAGATTAGATTGATCAGTTTGGTATCCTGTACAATATTTTACCACTGAACTATTGTAAATGCTTTTTTATTATGCACTCTTACAAACTGTGTCTAGTCTAATAAATCAGATACTCTGAGTTGCCAATAAAATATTGATCTGATTTTCAAATTGACTAATACATTGTTTACTACATTGTCTATACAGGTTTCATGACAATAATATGCGTTGAACACTTATATATGTGTGTGCACATGCATGCACACAAAGCACACATATATAGGCATAATTATTTTGTGACAATTTTCTTTTAAATTATGAAAAATGTTGCTAATATTTAGTGAATGCATTGCAATCATTACATAGTCATCTTGCATAGCTTCTGATTATGGTCAATATTGATTTGCCATCTGAAGATCATAGATTTTAATGATATATAATTCAATTAATTTAGAAGTTCTTGAAAATGATTGGAACATTTAGGGGTTAATTTAGAATTTGAAAGAACTAAAGCAGATCACCAGAAAAGTGACAGCAAAATTAAACAAAGTGATATAAATATTTTTGTACCTATCACATTACATAAAAATAGGCCTAACAGACTATACAAAATTGTAAGACAACAAAGGAAGAAACACGTAGAATCAGATATGCATTTGCAATGGAATTAGTATTGAATATAAACTTTTTCTTTTTCATGGAAAAGGATTTTTGTCTTATTTTCCTGTTTTGTGCGATAGAACTAATTTTTTTTTTCTTTATTAAACCAATAAAAATAAAATAAAATTATTTTTTCATACACTTGAGAATTTATATTTGCAATGTATTTTAGGGCAAGATAATTTTTTTTTTGTCCACTTTGAATTAAACTAATTAAATTAGCTATATTGAGTTAAACTTCTAAAAGTTTCATGTTTAATTTCCCTTTACTAAATTCTTATTTGTTCTAAAATAAGCAAATAAAGTTATGATGATAGGAAAAGTAGGGATACATTGTTGGACATAGAAGCTATATACTACTGGAGCTACTATTGTAATAGAATATATATTGCAATAATATTAAGTATTTATTACCCTAGAGAATTCACCAAGAACAAAATTAAATCCAAAAGAAATATTATTTAAGTATTTACAAGCAATTTTCACAACTTATCCACATAAAAAACTACTTTGAATTGAAATATTTTGTTTATATATTAATGTCTTATTAAAAAAAAAAGATATATTAGATGATATGTCACTGTACTAAAATATATTGGCTATGATTAGTTTAATAATGTCTATTTAAAATGTCCGCATTGTGCAATCAGGGATAGAAATAAAGTATAACGGAAAAATGATGTAGCTAAAATAAGCAATTTTATTTTTGACTATATACAAAACCATGTCAATAATTAGTTTTCTTAGAAGCTTTAAAAACAGTTATTTGTAAAAATGTATAATTAATATATATCCACATGCATTTTAATTGTTTTGGTATTTACATTATTCTGTATTCATTTAATATTGAAATATATTGGTAGATTTTATAGTACTAAATAAATTTACATGAATTTGTAATTCAATTAGCTTGTTTTTAATCTTACATTATTCTTTTAACCTTTGAGCTGATCATTTTATATTTCTTTGTGCTTTATATTGTATTTTCTTTAAATCAGTATATGAAGTATGATAATAAAAATTCTAAACTCTGTTTTTTACTTTAAAAAAAAATCAATATTATCTAATTTAAGGTATTTTCCATCATATTATATTTATTCCAATATTCTTGCCATTTTTTAGGAGGAATGTTGAAAGATTGTCAATTATGTGATTTGATTTAATGCCATTGAAATAGACCAGTTCTTTTTAGTATCAGCTTTATGTTGGTTTGTAGAATCCGAAAAATACATAACTAAATATATATAAATAAAGGAAGAAAGAAATAGGAAAGATTTTTTTTCTTTCAAGGGCAAAAGGTTATTGAATATGATTTTAGTTAAAAAAAAAAATTTTTTTTTTTAATTTAAAAAATGATAAAACACAAAAAGAGGTGTCGGTGGAAAGTTCTCTCTTCCCAAACATCAGTTATTTTTTAAAGTACTGTCTTGTTCGGGCCAAAAACCTTTCAGCACACTCTTGTGTGTGGGTTTTCACATGTGCATGCACAAACGAGCAAGTGAAACTCTGCAATGTGATACAAAGTAATTAACTATACTGTAGTAAAACAAAAAAAAAAGTCAATTTGTGATCTTTTCAATCAAATAACTTTTTTTATAAAGAAAATGTTTGACAGTTACACACTCTTCATAAAAAATACTCTCAATAAACATCAACATTAACTTCATATTTGATTAACATTGTCATAAAATGGCTGAGGCTTTCAGGGTTATCACTAGAACCAATAATAATGCAGTGAATAAAATAGGATTGATTTCTGGTCTTTTAAAATTTTCATTATACTGTCGAAAGGTTTGATCAAAAAATTTGAATCACAAACTGCTCTGCATTTGTATTTTTAATAAAACAAGAATAAAGGAAAATAAACCTATTTTCTTCAGCATTGATATAAATAAAGGACTTAATTCTACATTGAAATAATATTTTTCATTTGTACTCATCTCAATACAGTTCACTGCCTTCCTATTGCTCTCTGGAATAGAAAAAATTTGAGAAATTTTTATCACCTATAAAATTGGTACTGAAAAGAGAATGTATAATATTCTTGTGATATAAATTTCATAAAAGCAGCTTTTTCAAGTTTCTTTGAAAATATTTTGGAACTATTATTTCATTTTATTCTAAAGTAAACATTGAATATTGATTCATAATTTCAGATTTTGAATTTCATGTAACTTGCAACTTCTTAATTTGGTTTTGTATAGGCAGTTTGTTCTAATTTAGGTAACTTTTGAAGAAAAGATATTCCTTGTAATTTCTAATATTGCCCACTACTGCTACACTGATATGTTTGATTTGTTAAAATAATTTTTCTTTTTACTTTTTAAATAATTGCATTTTATTATATGGCATTCATGAAATGTGATTAAGATTACTGTATTTAGATTTTGTTTTAAAATTCCAATTGATGGTTTTCTGTAACAAACAGGCAGATTTGACATCAAATGAAATAGTATAATTTTCGTTACAAATATAAAATATGCATCATTTATTTTAAATTTTCCACTTATAAATTTTACTAGAACTTTCTTATGAATGAAAATATTCACAAAAACTTTTTATATATTAAATGATTTTCTAATATAGAACACATTCAAAGATTTTCAAAAAGTAAATTTAAAAAATAAAAAGCAAAAAAAGCCTTTTTCATGATCATGTAATGAAACCCGGTGTTTTCAATACAATTATTATAACTGCAATCAAAATACAGTGGTTCAATTTTATTTTTAATGCATTTTTTTTTTTTTTTTTTTTAAGTATCAGAACAAGTTAAATTTTGCCTTGCAATATAAAACAAGACATTTATTGTAACAAAATAGAGTAATGTTTATTCAGTGGTCCATGCTAACCATTTTAGTTCATGTTTCTATTTTTTTAATGGTATTATAAAATATTACAAACCTGTTTGATCATGTCTATGAAAACAGCAAACTTTTCAAATTGCTATTTGATTTGTGTATTATTTTTACATTAAAATATTGAAAGTGTCACAAGATAATTATGTATATGTTTATATACTACATTTATAATAAGATTTGTTCATTTTAAGTTGCCATACTCATTTTAAAATCTTGTACAGATATACTGGTGAATTATTGGTTTCAAAAATGTTTGGTATGATCATTTTTAATCCTTGTTTCATTTATCAGAAAGAAAACACAGTCAAACAAGCTTTCTATTCATATTATTTTTAAATCCTCAAATATGCATTACTGTAACTTGAACACATGATTTGTTTTTATTGAATATCTAAAAAAAATTCTTCTCTAACCAATTTGCACTTAATTCCATGTTCATCTTTTAGCATTTTTATAAAATCTCACACACACACACGCTCGCTCTTTATCTGTGTGTGTGTGTGTGCGCGTGTGTATTAATAAATAGGCATAATATAAAATGTCTTGGGGGACATATTGCCACAAGCTATCACATGCTAAAAGGGACATCACTTAACGAAACGAGTTTTTCTTGTCTCCCCCTTATCCCACTTCCTTTAAATGTTCTCTTCTCTCAAACCTTGACCTATTTTGGTTCTTCTCGTCTCATAACAATTTTTTTTTTTAGTTATAGTAACATTGTTCATTCCAATAAAGTAAATCAGGCATCATCTTTCCATTGCTTTGCTTACAGGGACATATGACAAAAGCTGACACCCCACTGCATTCTAATTACAATAAGACAGTGTGTCCTCACTCAAAAATAATGAATGGGTGGACAGAGCAGAAATATCTGCTTTTCATTTCTTGGGCTCATGATTTTATTTTCTTCAAATTAACTTTTAACCATGTCATTTTAAATTTTCATACACTCTCTTATTAAATTCTTACATATATGCTATGGGTTCTCCCTTTCCTGATATTTGAGCTGTATAAATATTTTATGTCATCTGATTTGAACTGGGAGAGCAGTTTGCTTGCCAGCCAAATGTTTAACTCAGGCTTGCTGTTTTCCTAACCCCCTGATCTATCTTTTATATATATATATATATATATTAGTAATCTAAGTTTTTGAAATACACATACATTTAACTGCAAAATGATATAGAGCTATCAGAATATTAAAACCTTAAATCTTTCAAAAACACACACACACAAACATGTGTGTAATATTTTATAAAAATGCTAAGGATACATACTTCCTGATGAACAGGCAATAGAATACAATCTGGTTAGTGAAGTTCAGATATGAAATTTCTAATTATTCAATTAATCAATAGTGAATATTGGATGTCTACTTTAAAGAAAGTTTCTGATAATTTTATAAACCATATTTGTACCATATTTCTGAGTTAGAAAAAAAAAAAACAAGTAATTCTGTCAGTTTTGACATGAATGTCAAAAAATATATATTGGTTTAAATAAGTCAATTGCTGAAATATACTTTTTGACTTTGTATGAAAACCTTTATATTGGTTCCTTCTTATAGAGTGTGTGTGTGTATATATATATATATATATAATATATATATATATATATATATAAATAATATAGTTTTAAGGTGTGCTATATTTATGGGATAAAGTGCTCATTATCAGAGATAGAGCATATGTAAATATAAAAGTTAACATAGAAGTCAACACTTAGAGGTGGCTGGCTGTTTCATGATAGACACAATCGTCAGGCCGCAAAAGTTAGATTTTTCACGACTATATATATGGGACAGTGGTGTGTTGTGGGTAATACATTCTGGCAGTTATTTTGTTGGGAGTGGCTTGTTTATTTATTTGAGAAAAATTCAACACTCGCGGCCTGATGATTGCGTCTAACATGAAACAGCCTGTCACCTCTGAGTGTTGACTTCAATGTTCACTTATATTAAACAATTTAATTATGACTAGAATTTACCTGTTTAGCTGTAAAGTTTCTCTGGCCAAATCTGTATAGATGACCTATGTTGGACAGGTTTCTAGAATGTGGGATGCAAACTTGGATCTTATTAGATAAATAAAATTTGTTTAAACTTTTTAAATGTTGGATTGTTATAGCAAGTGGTGGTAATAAAGAATTCTCAGCCCAATTAAGAAGCCTTTCTTCATCAAAGAAAATCTGATGCTTGATTATTTAGGTCAGAAGTGGATTGGGCCAAAAAATCTTCAGTCCCTCATCATATTTTAACCTTAATGTTAAGTCATCTTCATTAACTTATATGCAAACTATCATAGTATTGTTGATTAAATGTTTAAATTTCATAAATTAAAATAAAAAATATATACTATATTGTTTAATAGTTTGCATTGTATCTTATAAGAGTGATACGGTCTTAATTCTAACAAATATATATTATTGTAATACAGAACAATATGAAGAGATTGTTGGAGTGAAATTTTGTTCGTCTCAACATGGGGCTCCAACAATAAATATATTCTAATAACCCTGTTTCTAAACGTAGTTATTTCCCTTAGATTAAACATTTAGTCTATCCTTAGTTATCCTCCCTAGATAAGGAAAATTTTCAGTTTCTAAAATTAAGCTATATTATTGTTGTTTCATATATATCCCATATTTTTGCTTGAATTGTAAACAAACTTTGTGTGTCATTTCATCTTAATGGAAGTTTTAATATGCATCGCTGGCAGGATTTGTAAACTTTTTTGTCTACTTTTCTTTGGCAATTAAAAAATACATTTTAGTTCACTAATAATTTATATTTGTCTTAATTTTCCAATGTGTTCTAATAATTCATTGTTTAAAATTTCAGTTTGTTAATATAGTACTTTGATTTGTCCTCAAAGTAACTATAGCTTTTCCATTTTGGAGATCAGTTTTATTTTATGCTGTTCAGAAAATACTTCATAAGAGACAATGGGAAATAATTTTTCATGTTATTTCTTATATCAAAATATTTTATTGTTCATTCAAAAGTATGTTATTTACTTTTACTGTAATTTACATTTTTATAAAATCACTTTGGAAAATAAAGATTTTCAGGTATATAGCTGTACAATAATCTTAAAATTCAAATGGGTTACCCTTTATAATTACTGAATTTCTTTTGTATGCATGTTTTATTAAAGTTACTGGTGAAATTGATGCATGAAGATATTAAGATAATAAACTTAACACTAAGCTTATCATTGAATTATAATTCTTACTTTTAACTGTAGAATTAATAAATAAATTATGTTTTAACCACTTAATTTTTTTAGTGTGATTATTAATGTGCAGCCATCAAATCCTCTGTCTAATATTGAAAAATATTATTTATATAAATTAATAATTATACAGTTGTTATAATTCAGTATAATTAATGTCATTCAACAAAATTTGTAGAGATTCCTAATTGGACATAACATGAAAGTTCAGATTGATTTGGTTCCTATATTTCTTCTTGTACACTATAACAAAATATATCCTATTATGTTTGCACATTTTGGTGAATTCTCAAGATTTGTATATCATCATTATTATTTCAATGCAAATCTGTCATGAAGTCCCATGATCTAATCTGACAGCTAAATTTATCATGTAGATAAACTTGTATGTCAAGGCATCATAACCATCAAAATTATTTTTAGTATATTATTGGATATTTTAACTTTAAGTGAAAATTTATATCTTTATATTTATTCTAAGTTTACTATCCTACTTAGATTTCTACTTTAAAAGCAATTTTGAATGTTTTTTGTTTTGATTATATTATGTAGATATTAATTCTACTCTGTTATTGCATATTTTATAAGTAAATGTAATAACTTTTAAAATAGCTCCAATTTTCCAGTTCAGTGTGTGGCACCTGCCATAAAATTTGTAATATAGCTTTATTTGTATATCAATATTATGCAATGTTCAAAGTTACAATCAAATAACCTACTTAAGCTCTTATAAAGATTTCATTTAGTCACAGTATTATGAATTTTATTGCTCAACTTTTAATTGTCATAACATCTTTTTGTTTTAAAGTAGATCATGGATATTATCTGTGTCAAAAAGTTTTTCATTTATGGTTTAATATTGATTCTTCTCATTCAAGGTACACAATCCAAAAAGAAAAGTTTAAATTTTTAAAAAAATTAAAATGATTGCATAATTTTAAATAATTAAATTTGTTTATTTAATCTCTTCTATAAAATAAAAAAACCCTACCCTTTGGCCTTCACTTATCAAATCTCCTCCTAACACAACACATTTATGTTAGAGATAACCTGGTTAATTTAGTTTCCTTGCTTAAGTAAAACATTCTTCTGTAAAGAGGAAATATTTACTCCAAATATTCATGATTTAAAAAGTCAAATCACAATGTACCTTCTTTTCTCTACAATGTTCTGGACTGGGCTATTTGGATAAAACAGTAAATATCTAAGTGGAAACAGTTAAAAACAAGTGGAGGAATTTATCAATGTCGCAAAAAAATTTTGTTGCTACTTTATTTACCTATAGATATATTAATCATTTATTCAAACAGTACAATCTGTCTTGTTTCCTACCACTTCAATTTTCTTTAACAAGAAAAGTTTTTCATTCTCACTGATTATTCTTGAGAAAAGATTTGTATTTATATATAATTTTATTGTTTTCACAATGCCTGCAATTTTTGTTCCATTACAAATGTTTATATACTTTATGGTTCTGTATTATAAAACCTTTTTTCCTCAAATAAAGCTTTTACTGAGCCAAGTGAAAAGCTTTCCTAAAATAGAATATTGTTGTTATGACAATTGACTTTTACAATATTTGGAAACTTATGAAATGTTTACCTCTCTTGACAATATTTGAAGAGTCCGCTAAAACTAATTCTTTTTACTGTTATGATGGAGAGCAAAGCTATTTTCACTGCCAGTGAACCAATTTCTACCTGACTAAAAGGTGTTTAATATAGGGGGAAAATGTAATTTATATATAGTTTCTTAAACTTTCAAATGGTTGATTTCAATATTTTTTTCATTTATGGTTGTTTTTATTTGTAAAATATTTTTTCTCTTATACCATGCTTATATATATATATATATATATATATATATATATATATATATAATATATATATATATATATATATATAATTTTTTTTTTTTTAAGTTTCTAATTTTTTAATTAAAATAAATTACCTTTTAAAATTGCATGTGTCTTTTTTGTATTTTACTTGCCAAGATTCTTTTCAGGTGGATTATTTGAAATGTAAATGTGTGCATGCATGCAAGGACGTGATTAGCCCAGTGGAGTAGCTGGGGGGGGGGGGGTCTTCCCCGGCAGCCCTTTTGATCCAGTGAGTTTTCAGAAAAAACAATAGCATAATTTTTGCAAAAAAAATAAAAAGCAATAAGGAAGAAGATAGGCTTGAAATGAAACGAATTTGTCTTTGATATGGAAAAAAAATAAAAAATAAAATAAATCTTCAAAATGTACTGTCAGTTAGTGGAGATAAACCCCAGTTACAAAACACGTGCAAAGTGTGCAAAACAAATTGAACATTTATAAAGGGCTTGATGTGGGTTTGGATTAAGTGAATTTTTTCACCCTATGTGAGAAGTCCATACTTTGGTGTCACTTTTTTGATTTTTCATGTCTGTGAACTGTTAGTGAAAAAAAATAAGTTAACCAATTGTTTGATTTTTTTTTTTTCTTATCTCATCATAGGCCTAGCTTTAATAAGCATATAAAATCATTACTTTTCATAAAATTATAGCATAGATAAATAAATTGAAATAATTCCAATGCTTTAAGGATATCACATGCATTCCATTTTTTTATGGAAATATTGAACAGAAATTTAAAAGAAAATTGAAAATGAATATATTTTTTAACTTTATTTAAAGTCCAAAAATGGGCATTTTTTCCAATTTACAAGTTTTCAATATAGTAAAACAATGCAATGTTTCATTTTTTGTTTTAGAAAATTGAAGTTTTATTAAGCAAAATAGACCAAGAATTATAACATTTATTTCAGTTTTTAAAAGTGAAATTAATTTTATCAGACTTTTAATTAAGAACTTCAATTACATAAAAAAATTTAAAGACATTGCATTTTTTTTGCATTGTTAAAAGAAAAACAAACCGTGTTTCTGTTAATGTTACATTTAATTTATGACTCTTGTTGTTTAAGGGATTAATGTGCATTGCAATATTGTATTCCTTCTGGGGAAGGGCAGCAAAAACACTAGCTATGCCACTAGGTAAGCTCAACATTATTCAGGTTCAATGTTTAGATGTAAAATAAACTCTAAGTCTTTAAATTTATATGATTGTTCAGAATTTAACATTCTATCAAAAATAGAATTTAATGAGAATTTATCTAATCCAATTGCCTTAGTTGTCAAGATTTATTTAAAAATAGTTAATTTTAGTTATTACAATGGAAAAAAATCACCTGCTGTAGCTAGCAGTGAAATGTAAGTTGAATTTTTTATGAATATCCTTTAACAGTCCTATTTGTTTAACTTTTAAATCAGTTTAGTATATGTTCTTAGTATTTAAAAGAAAAAATGTTTTATAGCTTGTAACTTTTATCTTGTTAGATTTAATCTAAAGTTGGGTGAAAAATTAGTTTGCAGTAAGTTTGGCATCTTCCTATTAATGACTAATCACAAGATGATCTGTAAGATTCCTATATCATTAACAAATACAATTCTTTCTATAATGAGACATTTTCATAGTTACCATCACAAGAAAATGATCTAAACTGTCAGCTGTATACAACTACTTTCTCAGATCAATGATTAAAAGTGGCTTTGAGTGAATAAATCCTGTAGGTCTTAACAAAGATCATCCTTCATCCAAACTTGTGGACTGGCATTACAGAATCAAAGAACTGTACCAAATAACAGAAACTATATCACTTGACTTAATAAACATAACAATTAAAATGGTTAGCTCATGTAACTTGAAGAGAAAATAATGACACAAGAACGATAACAGTGGACTTGAGAAACCTATTTTTCTGAAAAATTGTTTCAAGTCTTTTGTAAATTTCAACCAACAGTAGCACTGACTGTTTGGTTAATGAATGCCAAATGTTTCTTCATAAAAAACATTTTTAAAATAGTATAAATTCTTTGTAACATTTTGTCATTTTACTTTTGATAAATAGAAATAAATTTTTTTGTTTTTAATTTTGTATGAACAGTGACATAAAAATAAGCAGAATATTAGAATATCCTAAAAGATAATATGAATAAGCATCAAATAAAATATTTACAAAATTGCATTCATTATTCAAATAACTTCAGTAGGTCAGTATATTGACAACCATTTCTCTTTGGATTAAAAAAAGATTCCTGTTTCTTTATAAATAGAATTCTTTAGAATAGATCAGATAAACATAATGGTAACAACACAAAGTTCAGCTGAAATGATTATAAATATATCCTATAGAAATACTTTCATCCCATACCAACATTTGTTTATTTTTACTCATCACTGACATTTTTAGCTAGTAGGAATCATGGGTTTAATAAATAAATGAACTACTAAGGAAAGTGTAGCTGAGATAACTTCTTGAACTCTTTTGAAAATACCCACTACTCTTGTTCCTTGTCAGTATCAATAAATATTTACTTATCCTCATTATTACTGATTTTACAAGCACAAAACTGGTCATTGTCATAACCTAGTCTAGCAGCCAAAAGAAAAAAAAAGCCAGGAGGCTATATTCCATATGTTTTGGGCAGGCCTGCAGACATAGTAGGAAGAGATTGGTGTAGACACCAGTCAGAGAGATGTGTATGGGCAGAACAAATCATAGTAGCAAGATAAAATTTCTAGCATGAATGACAGACTAACCCTGATCATAGTCATAGCCATGAATGAATAGACAACCAGATTACCAAACCAACATTTAAAAGAAAAAATGCAAACACACACATGCAACTGTTATTCTAACATCTTCAGAGTTTGGACTACTACATATCACTGATAAGTATTAGAATTAGAGAAAGGAAGTCACTGGTTTCAAAGACTTGTATAATTAACAGCTAAAATATAATTTGTAAAACAAGATCTTTTTTTTTTTTTTTTTACTTTCATTGACATCCAAAAAATGGATTTATGTTACATGCATCTGACATTTATACCAGTCCAGTTGGTGAATAAACACCCAATCTATGGAAAGTTGAGAAAACTTTGAATTAAGAAAATATTAGAACTTGGACACATGCAAACACATTGGTAATGTACAAACTTGTATAAATCATTCATGGCTGCTTTTGTACACATCTGATATAATGGGGGATTGTTCTCCAAATGCTTGTCAAGATGGTCATATCCCACATGAGCTTCACTTGCTCATTCTTAGCAACAGTGGTAAATGCTCACACTACTTCTCTGCACACTCAGTGACATAATTCATACATAGTTCTCAATGTATTTTGAGGGTTATTTAATCATGATGTCATCTGAATGAAGACACTGAAAATTTGTTACACACTCTCGGTAATTTTCCTACACAAGGGTAAATCAGTTCTGTCAATAGAGTACTTGATGGGGTTTATTCTTAAAGCCTGTTCTTGCACTGCACATATCATCTTGTTGGTTTCCTTCATCAAGAACCCATTCGTAAGCCACCTCCATAATTCCAGATCTTCCACCTCTTGGCTTTCTTGTGCAAGGCTTTTTCCTTGCATGCATCATCTTTCTCATAGATTTGCTTCCCATTATCTTCCAACCTTTCTGTCTCCATAATGCACTTCTTAGCATCCACTCCTGGCTATTCTTTAAGTACTCATACAAGTCATCACATTCTAATCCTGTCAAATTTCTTCCACTCTCTTTTTGGGATAGGTAAAGCCTACATTACATTACTTGTTGATGTTTATTATCTTCCTTGTCTTTCTGTCCAATTTTGCTTGGTCCATTCAACAATGCTTGAAACCAATTTTCCACCATTCAACTTGGATCTTATATAGCAAATATACTTTTCTCATATCCATGATTTTATCTTGTCAATGAGGGTCTTGTCTATCTGTAGAACTTCTAGGTATTTGTAACCACTTCTATCTCCTTCATAGATTCACAATTGGGAAGCTCTCTTCCAGTGCTAGCCACCTTCTCCTCTTCATTTTCAGCACACACACTCAAGTTCAAATGATATTCTGGGGTCATATCCTTACAGCATTTATCAAAAAATCCAAATGGTAATTATTGAGAGCATATAACTTTATATTATCCATGATTAACAGGTTGTTGATAGAGTGTTTATCATACTTTGCAAGCTTGTAGCCAGATTTCATCTTATTGAGATTGCTACATTTCCTTTAATTCTTCTTGCTATTTCTGGACACAAGTTCATATTCCTCTTCTCATATTTTGTTGATATTTGAGACAAATCTCATTGTTTAATCTTTTTATATCTTTTTAAAACCCTATTCATGATGATGTAAATCTTTGCATACATTTTATTTATCTATTTTTAATGCATATAAATGTCAAGAAAACTATATTGTCATCTTGGACAATTTCAGCAAATGTATTCAGTGACAGTGACATTAGTCTAGGAATGCAAACAAACCATTTGAAAAAGGAATCCTGTCACTTGTTGACAAAGAGTTAAATTAGTGAAGTTTATTTATTATTCTTCACTTAAGTATCTATAATGCTGAATTAAGACTGCTAGTTCATTTCCATGTTTATTTTTTTGCACTTAGCTAAAACACACGTATCCAACAGATATATGTAAAAAGACATCTTTTAGTCAATCTGACAACTTGTCAACAATGATAAATACATATGAATGATAGTCACATCATGAGTTCTGTAAACCATTAGTCATAGGGGCAACACATGTATTGCAGCTATAGCAGTAGTGGTGTATCTAGGGCAAGAAAGCCTGTCAGAACCCATCCCTCATCAGGCTGGTTTTGAATTCAGTTTCCTTTCTAAACTGGTTATGCAACAACAACTTGGAAAGAGAAATCACTGAGTTGATTTTGAATTCGTTCTGCAAATGATGTTTGTTCTTAGCACTTTTGTCTAATCTATTAGCTATTTGAAAAGATTTTGACTGTTCTATTGCAAATGGTGTGTAGGTTGCTAAAATGCAGATATACATATTTCAATTCTTGAGCATGGCTAGTTGTGTATTAGCAACCTGAATATATATATAAATATATATACATAATTCTTATGTGATCTGTCATTAGCAGATGTACATATATAAAATCAGTTAAAATTGAGAAAGATCAAGATTCCAGCAGATTATCACAGAATGCTTATGTCTGCTCAGCCTTAAGTCAACCTATTTCAGTTTATGCATGTGGATCAAGTAGTAAAACACCAACCAAATTGTTAAAATAAATAAAAACCAGAAAATTACCTCAAATTTATTAAAATATGGAACTTTTTCAAATTTTGTCAGTTTAAGTAGCATCACTGCAGAAAATGCAACAATGTTGCTTACAAAATTCTGTGTATTCTGTGTTCCAAACTAATTGCTAGTCATTTTTTGCTAAAATAAAAACATTACAATTCTTATTAGAAATTATTTGTCAAAATTACCAAGACGTGTTTCTTTTCAAATGTGAGTGTGACCACAGAAAGTATGTGCCTCTTGATAATAATGGTTATGTCAATATGCATACAGTTGGATACAGATCCTATAAAGACTAAGGAAAACTGATTATTCAACATTTAACAGATAACTAATTCAACCACCTGTACCGGTGTTGAGGAGATTTTACTACAAGGCTTACTTGATTGCTGTTATAACAAGCATTTGGTTGCAAAGGAAAGGAACAAATAAGGATTTGGATTTGTCAAATATACATAATATATACATAGTTGTTTGAAATTTGGCAAAAATTGTTCAGTTGCTTTTGGTCAGGAAAGTGATTAGGCGTAAAGGTGTTAGTAAGGCAGGGAGTTGACCGATTTCTTGGGTTGGTTGGCCAAGGTCACTGTTGGAGTCGAAGGATAAGTCTGGAGCGGATTAGTTGTTGTTGGGGGGGGGGTTGATACACACCTTTCTTTAAGGTTGAAATTGACATCTCTGGATCTGGTGATGCGGAGATGTTGAAGCTGAACTGCCTAGTTAGGTGGGTTGACAGGCTGGTCAATTGAGGTCATGGGAGTAAGTTGATTCATGGTAAGACGCGTTGGTTGCCAAGGTTACAGTAGTGGAGGTGCGGGATTAGGTGTAGATAGTGAATGTTGATGGAATGGAAGGTCTTTGTCGGATTCTGGTTGAATCAGAGATCAATGAACAGGGTCATAATGGTGACGATGAGAGAGGCCTCCATTGGGTTGAGCAGAAGGTCTCTATTGGATTCCGGTGAAATCAGAGATGAACAAATGGTATCACCGTGGTGATGACGAAAGAGGCCTGGAGTGGGTTGAGTTGAATGTCTGTTGGATTCTGGCAGTATTGAAGCTGTCTCATCAGCTGCATTCTTCATGTGAAGAGTGGGGTGAGATTAGTGAAGCTTAGATAAAGTCATGGTTGGGATGAGAGAAGCAATCATGGTGGTGACAGCAACAGCGTGCCTATGTATTGGCAGGTGGCCTTTTGGCCCACAACTGTATCGGTCATTACAATTTATTACATAAATCTTCTTGAATTAAAATCACAATAGCTGATGGTCATTCACAATTGGAAGTACAAAAGAAATTACAAGCGAACCACTAATTTAGATCATAGCCACAGTCAACCACATATCATAATGGTAATTAGTTGAGTTCCCTAAGCATATACAAAACACACTTAACAATTCTACTGTCAAAAGACACAAATTTAAAGTTTACTTTTATTATGATAATCTTGTTTTGTGTATGTCATTTTTAAAGTAAACAGTGAAAGGCTAAACAATACAACAAAGACAAGTCACTCATCCTCCATACTTTTTTCACGTGTATAATACAGCTGAAATACCTATTGGATATCGCCACCAAAATATATAAGAACAGTATTTTAAAATGCAACACTTAGACATATGGTGAAATATTAACTTCATATAAAAAATACATTTAAATAATTTGTTTCTTCATTTTAAACTTTGAGCAATGAATGCAGTTGCACCTAATGGAGTAGAACTTGTATAAAAAAAACTTTTGTTGAAAGAGATCAGATTCTAATTAAAGCAAGTATTTGGTATATAGTATTAGTAATGTAAAACATTTGGTAAAAATATAAAATATTTTTTAAAATTTTCAACATTAACTTTATTGAAAGATATATTTATCATTTTGTTCCACTGTCTTCTGATATTTTTCAGAATTTTATTTTCCAAGAACTTACCTTTTCAGCAAATAACTGCTATAAGTACTTTTGTAGTCTTCCAGAGAATTTACTTTTTTTCTTTAAGAGAACTTTATAAAGACTAGAAGGAATTGTAATTTAAAGGTGAAATTTTTGGTGAATATGGCAGTAAAACTTCTCAGCCAAGCTAACAATTTTACCTGGTCATCAAAGAAACATGCGATGAGTGTTATCCTGGTGGAATATTACACTCTTAACTAATTCCAGATACTTTTCCTCAAGTATTGTCTTTAACTGATTTAATTGGAAACAGTACTTGTTTTAATACTTTAGTTCTCCAGAAATTAATAGTAGAGGGTGTATTTCCAATCACACCATATATATATATATATATATATATATATAGCATAATTTTCTTTAGATTCTAAAAAAGCTTTAGAAAAGTGAGATGTTATTCTTTTTGCTTAACCTATGTTTTTTTTTGTATTCACATTGTTGTAAAGTATCTATTTTTCATGTTGTATATCCTATACTACAAGAATGTTCATATGTTAAAGTAAATAATTCTCTTTCTATGTTTTATTTTAATGCCACCTAATACAATATGACTAAATAACTTTGGTGATCTCAGAATTCATTTGGCTAACAATATTTAAATAAGAAAATAATATTTGAAAAAGGTTTCTTTAGAAATATTATCTATTTATTTTTAACTCAAGAAAGTTGTGTATTATTGTCTTACTAATGATTTTATAATGCTAGAATATACAGTAAATTTGTGCTTGGTATTTGAGAAAACATCTTGTTTAGTGGGCCATAAATGGAAGACAACCTAACAATGTTGTACAGCATGGACCAAATTTTAAAATTATCACTTATTGAGAACATTAAAATGACAGGAAATGGAAAGCCACACCATTTTCATGGCACTAGCTGTTCATCACAGTGACTTGGAGATAGCCAGGTTTTTGAAAGTGTCTTTATATTTAAAGTTAGAAATAAGCTGCTGACATCTAGCTGGGATGTATTATCTAGGGACAAAAATATTCTAAGCAGTCAGGTATCATGAGTTTGGCTAGCACATCATCAACCATGACCCCACTAAGTCAATAAGGGTCACCAATGAATAGCTCAAGGTGGTGGAGTCTACTATCAGATATATGGTGCACAAAGATATCAGGTACAACTTAACACGATGAGGAGAGGACAATTCTTGTCCAACATGACCTTGGAGAATTGTATGATCCAAATAAAGTTTTTGCTGAATGAGTAAGAGATTCTTGCATATTGGGATTTGTATATACTGGGATCCTTGGAATGTTCAAATATCCCAAGGATCCAAGAGTATGGTTGTGTTCTTTTCTGATGAAAATAGGACCAAAAAGAGGACAGGAAGTATGATAGAGGATCCAAGAGATATCCACATATGCACACTAAGATTGCATCATTTGTGATATTCCTGCAGGTCATGAGACATGAAAGATACCATTTTGTCCCACTTCTCCCTGCAGGACTTCAGGGCCAATGTCATTGCCTGCACCAAAATGTTAGCCATACATGTTTCACCAGAACTCTGCTTCCTCCCACAGAAGTAGCTGGCCAAGAATGTTTATGATCACATCAACATGACTTCATTATAATCCATTGTGCTACTACATCTGAGGCATTGTCAAGGATAAACTCAAACTGTAACCTTACAATACTAAGCATTCATTTAAAGCTGCCATTGCAAACATAATGGCAAACTGAATGAGAACCGTCTGAACTGAGTGTGCAGTCATTCCCCAGGCAATATTGATGCTGATTTTGAGGCTTGATAAATCAAATTGACTATTTAGCAGTTACTATTAAAGGGGCACATATCTGAGCTTTTGTAATTATGAGATAATTGATTCAAAACCTTGTCATTATGGTTCTTCATTAATATACTATCAGTACACAATATGTGACATCTATCCCATGATATTTGGTATGTCAGTGGATGTATGAAATATCTCCATCTGTCAAGATAAAATAAAAAAAAATTCCATTTCAAACCAATATTGGTGAAATTGGTAACTGATCAGTGATATATTTAAGATTTACTTTAAATTTCACAAAAATAATTAAACCGGTCATCTTTTTTAATCTACAGAGTAAAGATATTGATCTACTTATCGAAGATGATTTTTTCCTTAGGAATTTTGGACATATTTTAATAATTATATCCATTTAGTAAAGATTTTTATTTAAGTATGCAGTTGTATAAAAATTTATGTGGAAAAAATATAACTCTTTGCTCTTTACCATTACCTGGTATAGAGATGGTGAAACTTTGATAGTTACCAGGTCATTTTTGGTATTTTTAGTATTTCAGCAATGAGAAGAGGATCATAGATTTTGAAATACCACATGACCAACAAATAAATCTGGGTAACATACAAAAACTAAAAACAAACTATTTTAAACATTTAAAACGAACCCACTAAATTTGCATTGGTGATACAACTCACTGCAAGTATAATTCTTCAAGGCTGTACCCACTTCTACACATTTGCCACAAATGACATTCACTTGGCAACTCATTCAATAACAAACACGCCTGTAACTATGTTGACCTCAGTCAGTTAAGTGCTGTATATGATACACACTTGGGCAATCATGTCTCTTTCGATTCATGACTGACTAGGCACAAGATTTTCCCAACCTTTCTGTTGACCCTAAACAGGTGAGAACATTAACAGCACCTTGTGAATTTTGCCGTCTCCCTCTATCAATTGGGGATTTACATTGATTAGTTACTAAAGTTAAAAAAGCGTTAGCAACGGATGTAAATCCAGAGTTTTTAATAAGCATTTTCTCTACCTAGCTTAATTTTTAGATGCTGACAAAAATATTTTAAGCAATCTTATACACCCTTTTTCATTTCACATAAATTCCATGTAGTGCTACTTTTTTATTATGCGCCTAAAGAGGTAAGTTTAAACTGGTTAATTGGTGGTGAGGGGCATTTTTCAGTTCCAGACCAAGAAATTATTTTAGAAAATAATATACTTGTGAATAAGCCGACTTCATGTGTAATACAACCCCTGAATTATTTACATGAATTTTTAATCCCTCGAGAAAAAAAAATTACCTGTGTATAATTATGCAACTGGTCACAGAAAATGCATGATTTTTTAAAACCTTTCCAAAAAAACATTACCTGTGTACTGTGTACGTTGCGCCAACTTCTTTTTGCGTAAAATAAATATATATATATATAACTCGCACTACTCAAGTGGCGTTACGGTATATAAACATAAGATTTTAGAACACATCATTGTCAAATTTGGCAAAACTTTTAAATTAATTCATCATTTCAATTTAGTAAATTAAAAGTTATCTCAGTCAAAATATCAAATAATTCTTAAAAAACAAAAATAAAATTAAAATAGAATTCTTAATCAGTTGAATAGATCAGCAGAACTTTGTGGAAAAAAATTCCTGTTGTGTTATAGGAAAAAGAAAAGCATAATGAAATTAAAAACCACTACTGGTCTCACAAGGAAATTCTGAATAACATGCTTGTATGATTAACAATCAAAAGAAGATATGATTGAAGACAATCTTATCTTCTTTTATTCTTTAATCTGCATGAAAGGTTTTAATTAACTGAAAGATGTTAATAAAATAAAAATAAAATTGATCGATGTACAAAAAAAAAATCCTGTTTATAAAATAAAACTATTTTCAAAATTAAAAAGAATGGTAAATTTTCATTTTGTTTCCCGAGCACTAATATCCCTTCAAATTTTACCAAAATAGTCTTATTTCCGTGCAAATGTACATGCTGAACTCAAATCAACAATTAGATCATGAAGAAACCTACCTTTTTGGATGTTAACGACCAGAAAAAAATCGGACTTTTTCTTGGTCTTTCGTCAGCCATTACCGGCTTATTGAGAAGTAATTCACTGCGGAAAATTTTTTGGCGGAGTCATAAAATTCGGGCCTATTCATTTACAGAAATTCCTTGCAGAAATCACTACACGCTTCCGTAAAGTGATTTTTTTTTTAAGAAGAAAGTTAACCTTCAAATATATGAAAATATCGACCAATAAAAAAACTCACTAAAAGAATAACAAAGTAAGTAGTACGGTAAAGCATTTTTTAATAGTTAAAAGTTTCATATCTATGGAAAAAATGACATTGACAATTTTAGAAAAATGAAAAATTTGAAGGGAAATAAAATGAAAATTTATAATGAAATAGTTTTAGGGTCCTGGATACAATCTGCTCGCCTCTCTCAGGAAAACGTGTAGGTGCTGACTATGTTCCGGGATTGCTTTTAAAAACAGAAATCGAGCAATATATTGTTTTAAATAAGCAGTTCTGTGTCCCGATCTTTTAATTATACCCTTCGTCATCCTCCACATCCTTTCAAACATTTGTGTGTGGATATGTTGGTCTGTTGGATGTACAAAATGTTCACTATGGTTTATTTGCTTGTGCGTGTATCCGTGTTCCGATATCCGCACATACGCCGACCAGCAATCACTGTAGTGTAAATGATTGATCCTGGTTGGATGTGTCGCATAATCAAGAGGACCAGTGTATGGGCATCCCTGGCTTCTCCTTCTCCGCAATCAGACGTACTAGAAACGTCTTCTTCAGACTCTTTCGATTCCGCCAAATAGCCAAACCGTTTTCAATCGACGTCTATTTGCTCATCCGAATACTATTAGTATTCACATCCTCATCTACACTTCACGCTACCGCAGAAATGTCGAATTGCACAAATTGTTCCATCACTATGTACGAAGCAATTCAACGCTTTCGAATAAATGAAGAGGCTTTAGTAGAATTTCTTTGACTACACGGAATATTACGGTCTTCCGTGGAATGCCCTCGATGCCATTCACCTTTACTCGTTGCGTGCCAACCTGAAAGTATGGCGTTGCAGAAAACCTGTCTCCAGTCCTAGCAGTTCGAATCGTCCTAACAGCTGGAAAACAGAATGTGGCTTCAGTGTTGGTGATAGGAAAATTACACTTGGAGAAGCCACGCTTGTCTGCGTGGAAAGTGCTACTTTTTGTGACACATTTCCTTGATCTTAGCTGGTGCCACAGGATAATGTTAGAAAACTTGGACATTGCGAAAGTCATTTCAGTGAATTGGCGCTCTTTCTGCAGTGAGGTGTGCCAGATTTGGCTAGAAAATGTGCAGGAGAAGTTGGGTGGACCCGGTGTCGAGGTAGAAATCGACGAAACAGTTATCTCAAGGCGAAAATATAACCGGGGACGTCGATTGAAAACGGTCTGGCTATTTGGTGGAATCGAAAGAGTCTCGAAGACGTTTCTAGTACCACTTACGTCTGATTGCGGAGGAGAAGCCAGGGATGCCCATACACTTGTCCTCTTGATTATGCGATACATCCAACTAAGATCAATCATTTACAGTGATTGCTGGTCGGCGTATGTGTGGATATCGGAACACGGATACACGCACAAGCATATAAACCATAGTGAACATTTTGTACATCCAACAGACCAAAATATCCACACACAAACGATTGAAAGAATGTGGAGGATGACTAAGGGTATAATTAAAAAAAGATTGGGACACAGAACTGCTTAAAACAATATATTGATCGTTTTCTGTTTTTAAAAGCAATCCCTGAACAATGACCATAGTCAGCACCTTCACGTTTTCCCTAATATCCCTTCAAATTTTTCATTTTTCTAAAATTGTCAATGTCATTTTTTCCATAGATATGAAACTTAATGCTTTACCGTACTATTTTCATATATTTGAAAGTTAACTTTCTTCCTAAAAAATTAAGTAAAACTACAGTACACTTATTTTCATACATTTGAAAGTTAACTTTCTTCTTAAAAAAAAAATTACTTTTTTCTTTTATTTGTCGATATTTTCATATATTTGAAAGTTAACTTTTTTCTTAAAACAAAAATTTGTTATTCTTTTATTTGTCGATATTTTCATATATTTGAAAGTTAACTTTCTTCTTAAAAAAAAAATCACTTTACGGAAGCGCGTAGTGATTTCTGCAAAGGAAGTAAATAGGCCTGAATTTTATGACTCCGCCAAAAATCTTTCCGCAGTGAATTACTTCTCAATAAGCCGGTAATGGCTGACAAAAGACCGAGAAAAAGTCCGATTTTTTTCTGGTCGTTAACATCCAAAAAGGTAGGTTTCTTCATGATCTAATTGTTGATTTGAGTTCAGCATGTACATTTGCACGGAAATAAGACTATTTTGGTAAAATTTGAAGGGATATTAGCGCTTGGGAAACAAAATGAAAATTTACCTAAAGAACTATTTGTGACTTTTTTATTTATTTAAAAACTTTACATAAATAAATCCCTATCGAAAAGGAAAATTTCACATACACACATTTTTACACAAACGGTTTGTGAATGTACATGCGCCCGGGCCGCAGCACATAAGGCATGTGTATTTGGTCACGTGGTAACTTCTGAAAGCCGCCAGGAGAATTGGTTATTAGTGGACGTTTAAAAAAAAATCTAAAAGAAATTATAAATACCAATAGAAACAAAATTTTCAAATATTTGTAATTAGAGGTACGTTACGATGATGGGATTATTATCCAATTATATAACCAAGAAGAAAAGTACTGAACATCATATATTTTCATATCCGACATTGAGGACGTACTTAAAATATGACAGCTTCACTTTTTTCTTTTTACAGAGAAAAATCATTCACAATCTTACTGAACTCACTTTATTTCGTACATACTAAAATTCTATTGAGTAGAATTTATTCTTAATAAACTAAAATCCAGCTGAAATGATCAGTCAAGAAAAATTCCCCCCAAATAAAATAAAAAAGTCTATGGTGGGTACGCTGTACGCATAATTATCACTGATTTTAAAGTCCTTCACACAATTTAGTTTCCTTGTGATAAAAGAAACTTCATATTAATCTGGTAAAGACAGCTGCAATATTTCTACCCTATTCGGGTGTCACTGATTCTGATTCATAGGCACAATGCTCATAAAATAAAACACACATACCGCGGAATAGTCACTCTTAGCTTTGGTTTAAAAAGAAAAACGATACTCAATTTGATTAGGTCGATAGGTAAAGTAATAATTTTTAAAAAAATTAAACATGGGAAGATAAAAAAAATAATCACGTAAAGTTCACTACAGATTTTTCCAGTTGTAAACTGCTTAGAAATGGAAAAATAATGTAGTATAAGACTAAGAAGCATAATCACATGTGAGTGCTGAAGTGACAGTAGCCAAGATTAAAGAAAGTACTGAGAAACACGTGATATTCAAGTTAAAGGAGATATAATGTTACTTGATGTAACTAACTTTTTTTGTTTGTTACATTTGATTTTGTAAATAAATAATGCAACGGTTTTTAATCGTTTTACCTTCAATGAAAGAATACTAAAAATGTCTTACACTATGAGCTGACTTATTCACTCTTAGTCTTAAACTTTGTAACTCAAAATAAGTTTTACACATTATTTAGTTCACCGCTTTTAAAAAATGTTCACTGAAGTGTTTTTTGTACCTCATTACTTTTCCGATGTTTTTAAATTATTTTTTTTAATTCGTTTTATTTTCTCCACTTTCTATCCAGTAAAATTGAAATATCGAGATGACCACATTGTTTTGTTTCTGTTTAGAATTTGCAGTTAAGTCCTTTCAAACACATTTCGTTAGAATCATCACTTGTTTTCCTTTTCCCTAGACCAAAGTCAAGTAGTAATAATAGCGATGTGTGTAAAATCTGCTTTCTTCATTTTCTTTAAACTTTAAAGTTGGTTCATCTTACTCACCATATTTACTTTTTTTTTTTTTTTACTCGTCTTTAATTATTTCTTTCTCATTTCCACATCTGGTTGTTATATAAATAATTTCTCAGTTACTTAAACGAACGTTATCACAACTTTTCTTCTATGAATTTGAAACGTTTTTGTTTTTGTTTTTTGTTATAAAAAGCGAATGGAAGTGTCTTGCTTGTGCTGAAAGTTGCTCCGAGAAAATGGTTTTCACGCTTTTTTACACCTGTAAAGTTTTTTCATTTCTATCAATCCAAATAGTACGATGACAAAACAATTCTTAAGAAAATAAGTATTTATTTCCTTGTTCATATGAAACATTAACGAACCTGTTTTTTATGATCCTGAAAAAAAAAGTTTGGTTAAGTAAGTTTTATTAGAACAAGGTAAATAAAAAATAAACTTAATTCGGTTTCAATACCTTTACCATACACATTAGAGAACCGAAATGAAAAGATGACATAAAAAAAGCAATTTAAACGCGTGAATGGCGGAAAGTACGAAAAGTTAACACAACCAGGTGCTTTTTGCCTCGCCAGTCTTCAAATAAACTTACTACTAATTTTTTTTTTTTTAGTTACGTTCCCCCCCCCCCCCCCACTGTCCCGGTAACAGGGTAAAAGAACCAACTGATGTGTAAAAATCCGGCTGTTGCAGTTTTTTTTTTTTTTTTATAAAATCTGAGATGTCGCAGATTTAAAAATAAAAACTCATAGTCTCATAATAGCCTCCTGATTTTAAATCAGAATTAATGACGTATGTGCGTGTTTTTATTTATCCCATTGTATTTTGTGTCCATGTGCTTCGTCAGGAGATCATTCTACCAAATCAATAAGTTCTTAGATACTAATTATTGTTTTTTTTTTTTTCCTTCTGTGAGTCTGTGCTGCGTACGATACAGGTGGTCCGAACAGGAATGTATATGTAAGTTGTTAAAGAATGGAAAATTAGTCATTTTGAAGGAGGAAAAATAGAGATAATAATTATTGTGTAATTAATTCCATTTTTTTTAGCTTTCTCGGTATTTTAATTTCTTTACCTAACCTCATATTAAAAACGAGTGCAATACATCTTTTCACTGAGATTTAAATTAAAGTTATGATTTAAAAATAAAATGAAAAATATTGCAATTGCATTCAGGCACTATTTTTGGTTTTATGCAAGACTTTTTTTTATGAAGTCGGTCACATAAGTTGAATTATATTCTATTTTTTATTTATGGAAAAATTGAGGTTAAGTGGAAGAGGTAAAAATAAATAATAAATTAGTATTTTTTTTTTATGTTGAGAAAGTTTCGGGCGTTAAATGAAAGAGTCGAAAAGCGTACTCACTGTGTCGATTCCACATTTGTAACAATTTCAATTTTTTTTTAATTCTACTTTATTTCTGTGCTTTTTTTTTTTTTTTAAAATAACCTCATACTTTTCATTCTTTAAATTCTAATCAAATCCTTAAGTTCACCTTTGCTTTGAGGATTGCTTCTAAGTAACCCTGAACCCAGAGTTTTTCCGGTTTTCAAATCGCAACTTAAAAAAAAAATAATCAAAAAACAACAACCACCCGATAACCGTGGTGTTCAATGTGTAGTAACCGGCTAATCGAGAATATCAACTGATTTAAGAAAATATTTATTTTTTAATTTATAATTATCTATAACCCGAAACTAAATACAGTGTAAGTTATTGGTTCGCATATTAGGTCTATTTTTATTTTCTCTTACAATCAGGTTTCAAATATATGGTTATTTGTTGACAGCCCGATTTCTTTTGGTGTGGAGGATGCTGTGTAAAGAATAAAAGTTAATTTAATTAAAATTCCGTTAAATTTATAGTTCATTTTAAAATCAAATCAACCATTCATTAAGCAACTGATAGTGAACGCTCTTGGTAAAAAAACAAGTATGCGAATGTTTTGATGCCCCAGGAATTTTAAACTCACCCTTGGCTTTGTGTCACACTGTTTGCGACGTGGGCGCATGGATCATGAATCCTTACTCCTAATTTTAGTTTTTCGAAATCCGAATTCGTGTATAAAAATTAAAAACAAGTCAATCATTGAACAGACAAAAATCTTAGCTGTTTTCAATTTTCTATGATGAAAATTTTAAAATTTATCAAAGTTTTTATTTTACGTCTTCAAAATAATTTTAAAAAAAATAAGGTAAATTTGCTTTTCAATGCCCAAACTAAATATTTTTCGAAATCGTCATATTTCCGTATAAATGTACATGCTGAACTCGAATTAACAATTACAATTATGATACAACCAACCTTTTTGGAGTTATCGACCAGAAAAAATCGGATTTAATCGCGGTCATTCGCCCACAATTACCGGCTTTGTGTAATTAATTAGATTCACTGCGGATCAGTTACGTTCACTTCCGTAGCTAAATCATAACTTTTGGCCTGTTTACTGCTTTCACTGCTCTTACTCGTCGAAATTACTGCGCACTATCGTAAAGCAATGACAAGGTTTAGGGTTAGGGTTTTCTTTTTGTTCTTTTTATATTTAAATAATTAAATATATATTTATTTATTTAGAGTTTTCTTTTTGTTCTTATATATATAATAAATTAACTGATTTAAAATATGGTTCCTTCGCTACACAAGAATTAACATGTTTCAAAAACCAAAGCTAAAAACTTCAAATTTATATAATTAAATTAAAAGCATTAGTTCTGTTTCATCTTCAAGCGAATTTTGGAACAACTTATTTTTAAATTTACTGAGTTTTAAATGCAGATACAATTCATAATTTTTTGTTTCCAAGGATACAGAGAAAGCCAATCATTTAGACAGGGGTGGTAGCACATTCATTTTTATTAACTATTATTGTATCAATTATGAGTTACGTTCAAAAAAGTGGTTAAGTCTAGGTAGGGTAGGGGTGCATTTTTCAACAAATTATGATATCTGTTCAACGCATATTGTCTTTTTATCAATGACAAAAAGTTTTTTGGCATTTTTTTCCCCATTAAATTTGTACTTGTATACATAAAGATTCTTTCTAAAAGGGGTGTTTGGGTTAGAATACGTTATATTGAACTACAATTTTAAAATATTTTTACTCTTAATTACTAATAGACTATATTTCTTTTTAAAACAAATGTAGTAGAATTACTTAAATTATTTAAAAATTATTATTACATATCAAATATAAGTATGTATATTACCAGCTCCCATTGATTTTATTTTTTAATTATTTTATTTCATTTTTAAATATTATTTAAGGAAAATTTTTGACAATGTCAGCAAAGAATAGCCATTTCATTTCTTTGATTCAGTAAATTTTTATTTTTTATAAACTTAGTAATATATAGTTTCTCATGTATGCACAAAGGACATGGATCATTTAATGACCTACATATTCTAGCTTTTCTTATTAATTTCCATTTTGCTGTAGGTGTTTTGGGGATTGAAAAGCAAATTTACCAAAAATAGTGTAAAAGTTTTCTTAGGTTAAAGGTTGATTTAAATAAAATGATTTTTTAAAATCTCTACGATAATACACACTAAACCAAGTAGTAAGTAATGTACATTAGTCACTGTACTTTTGAAAAATTAGTTAACACTAACAGTAACACACACTTTGTGGCAACAACTTAACATGTAAGGAAACAGGTGTCATGTTATTCATATATACAAATAAATAATTGGTTGCAGTTGCTAACTAAATACTCTTAAACTTAAAATATCTAGAAGGGAATAAGTTACAAACAATTATTTGTTTTTTATCACAAAATTAAAAAGAGCGAAAAAAAAAAAAGCTGGAAAATAAAAAATGTGTAATTCTCTCACGCAAGTTGTAATATTCATTTATATATTTTAAAGTTATTTAAATTGATAACTTTTCCTTTTTGCACAAAAAGACATGTCTCTAGCCAAAGGAGTGCATGAAAGACAAAAAAAAGTGAATTTTAGAATTTTTATTTTTATTTTTAACAGTTCAAAGTAGACACAATGCTAATATGAATTAATGAATTAGATAATTGGCCACAGACACCTTAGTCCTCATTAGTAGAGACAATCAGCATAAGAGAAAAAGATAATTAAAAATTATAATTTATTTGCTTTGAAAGTACTTTGTGTTTTGTTTTATCAATAATTGTTACTTAGTTGATAATGCAAAATGTTATTTTATAAAACTTATGCCCCACTTGATTAATAAGATGACATTCATTAAAAAAATTATCGACAATGTCCAAGCTACACTGGAAGTGTGTCTCTTTTTTTATGTTGTTTCAGTTCAGTTACTAAACATGCAAAAAAAAATACTATATTTATAAAAAATAAAATCATTGTCTTATTTTCTTTATTTTGCTATAGTTACAAATTGAGAAACTTCTATAGTTTAAACCTCGCTCAAATTGAGTTTCTAGAGTAGTGTTTTCTGATGGGTTTTTTTTTTTTCGGGATGAAAATTTTAAAAATAATTTTTGATATCAGATAAAAATTTGGTTTGAATGTTAAACACTAGTGTTTCCTTTTAATTCTAAAAATGAATAACACATTTTCAAATCGATGCTTTAAACTTGGAAACTAGTGTATGATGTGCATTGGCTTATGATGAGAGAGATAAATAAAATTTTGCAAAAATAAAATTCTAAAACATGAGCTTAAAATGCTTTTTGGAGATAAATCTCTAATGTTAAAAACTTTCCTGTCTTAAAACAGGAGGAGATGCATTTGATGGCAAAATTCACTGAAAAATTTGTTTTTTTGTAGATTTTTCTTTGTGGAATGTTTTTAAATTTGTCCCTTCACTGACTTGGTGTTACTAGATTATTGGGAGGAAAATTAACTTTATTAATCCCATGTTTTTCTTTCTGTCTCCACCCCCATAAATGACTTTTTAGCAACTGTATTATATGCACCTTGAAAGTATTATCAAAAAATAACTAGCATTATTTATGTATCTAAATATGACTTGTACTTGGCTCAATTTTAGGACATTATTTACCATATTTGATGGTATACATAGGCCACAAAAAATGCTATTCTTTCTTCACAACAGGGAATATTTAGGAAATACTAATATTTTCTGGTTAAATATGAAATTAAGGAAGTGTTTAAACTTCAAGTATTGGGAAAATTATTTTTCACACATTGGAAAAATGCATATAGTATGAAAAGCAAAAACTTTCATATTGATGATTTCATCCATAATATTGAGATAAGTATAAAAATCTTTAATATAAATAACAATTAAAACTCCAATACTTGAAAAGGTAAAGCATTTGATATTAGACAAAAAAATGTGAATAATTATAATAATCAGTCAAGTTTTAAGACAATGATGGTTGTT
The DNA here is from genome assembly GCA_964036315.1 of Acanthosepion esculentum. NCBI lineage: Eukaryota > Metazoa > Mollusca > Cephalopoda > Sepiida > Sepiidae > Acanthosepion > Acanthosepion esculentum. The sequence continues at coordinate 87,527,538 of OZ038483.1, read as the reverse complement.
TTTTCACTAAAATCCATAAAGTATTTTGCAAGAATTTACAAAGCAACTGTTTCTTTATGGATGCAACTGTTTCTTTATGGATATAATGATTAACCTGATTAAATCTGTACTTATTTTTACTTATCCCTTTCATACAAATGTGACACATTTTTAATTAATACCTAGTAGTACCTTACTATTGAACTTAATTTTCTATTTTAAATTCAATAAAGGTGGTGTTATTTAAAGTATTCTCTCTGACAGGTGTAGTCTCATCAATAGAAGGTAACACTCCTGTAGGTATAGCGATACTGCCTTTTATACAGTACCTCATTTACATATCACTACACCTCCTTGAACATGTTTTAGTTGATCTTTGACTTCTACAAACAACCCTGGGAGACATAATCTCTCAGAGTGAGTCTCTTGATTTCTTTTTATAGGAGATCTAGATTCCCCTTATTTGAATCATCATGATATCTCCGGTCACTCTCATTCACAGATTGTTCCTCACTACTTATTCTCTTCTCCCTCTCCTGTTCTTCATTTTCATATCTCTGCTGGTATTCCTGATCACTCTCAATCCTCGATTCATTCATCCTTTTTTGCATCATTTGTTCTTCTGCTTCGTCTTCCTCTTCCTTTTCCCTTTTCATAACTTCATGCTCTTGTGTGGTTCTAAATTGCTCTTCATAGGCCAGTATGCCCTGTCCATTCTTTGTTAACACAGCTGTGTTAAATCCCTTCTGCACTACAAAATTCACCTTTTCAGGACTTAAATCCTTGTCCTTTTTGTACCACACACTTTCATACGTTGCAAATAGCATGGTAATCATAGCTCTTATTTGTCTTCCCATCAATGTAGATGGGCTTTGTCTTCTGCATGGATGCAGAATAGCTCTATAACTTAGGAGTATTCTGGGTAAATAACTCTCTGTATCACAATCCACTGGAGAGAATGCTTTTAATCCCATTTTCACCATTCCCTCTGCAATTCCATTTGACTGTCGGTGGTAAGGGGGTGTTTTGTATGCAATGCAGCCAATATGTTTTAGCCATGCACATAAACTTTTTTCACAAAACTCAGGTGCATTGTCAGAGACAGGATTTGGAACTCCATTTCTCAAAAACACTATCCTCAACACCCGCTTTTACAGTAGTGGCTTTTCTATCCATGACTTTAATAACTTCAGGCCAACCTGAATACAAGTCAACTAATGTTAGAAATAGTCCTATACCTCTAATGTAAACATGATTCATATGTACTTGTGTCTACGGTTCCATTTCCTTTTGATGAAGAGCAAATTTTGCCTAAATTTCTTTGTTTCTGCACACTTTGGGCATCTTTTTAATATACTCTTCCATGTCTCTGAAAAAAGCCTGGCCACCATGCTTGTGACTTTAACCTCATTTGCATAGCCAATATACCTGCATGTATACCATCATGCATGGCTTTAATTACTTCTTTTCTCAGAGCCTGTGGAGGTACTGTGATATCTCCATTATATATAATTCCTTTTTCAATTGTTAATTTGTGTCTTGACTCTTTATAAGGCCTCTCAGCTATAGAGTAATTACTTCATGCATTCGTTTTTATTCTACCCATAATTCTATTCAATACGAGATCTTGTTTAGTTCCCAATCTAAGCTGATTTAAGGGTAATACGTCCATTTCTATCCAGTGCAAAATCCTATCCTCATAATTTCACTTGCTTCAACATTTTTACCCTCAAAATTTAACCAAGATAATGCGTCCATGTACAGATTAGTATTTCCTTTAATATATATACGATGTCAAAGTCAAATGCCATAAGCTTAATCGCCATTTTAATATCCTAGCAAATGTGACCTTTGGCAACTCTCTTCTGGGGTTGAATATAAATTCCAAAGGCTTATGATCAGATTTTAATAGAAATTTCCTTCCCAGCAAAAAATTTCTTGCTCTTTCTGTGCTCCACACAATCACCAATGCCTCTTTCACAATATCTGAATAATTCACCTCCACTCATGTTAGTTTTCTAGATAAGTACATTACATGGCGATCCTCCTGCAACAATATTGTGGCTGTAGCACAGTCACTGGCATCAGTAGTTAGCATCATTTCTTTCACTGGGTCAAAGATTTTAACAACAGGTTTGTTCATAAATGCCTTTCTTAATTTCCCGAAAGCAATCTCTTGTCTTTTTGTCCATTGAAACTTAGTATTCTTCTTCCTTATTTCATTAAATGGTTCCACAAGGTCACTATATTATGGTAGATATCTGTTATAGAAATTGGTTAATCTTAAAAAGATTCTCTTTTTTATTTCTGGGTGCAGATATCTCTGATATCTTATTAATGAGTTCATCATCTGGCAAAATACTGTCTTTGGATATTTGATATCTGTGGTGAACAGCCCCGTAGAAGCAAGCGAGCCAGAGTGGCTTGTGTCTGGTGTATAGGAAAATAAGGGTCTTACCTTAACGTGAGGCACGTGACATCAGCAAGTTTGCTCCGTGAAAATGGCATTACTCTCCCCTCCAGACATTTTAGTAGTACGTGCAGTAATGAGGGTTTTTGTACAGTTTGGCGTGCTTCCACCGATAGCAAGTCGTGTGCTGATTGGTCAAACTGGAGGGGGCAATTTGCCTGTGTAACTGAGAATAGAAGCAAAGAACGCTGATTGGTTGGCCAACCGCAGTGCTGGCCTGATAAAAGAGGGCTGGAGCAGTGAAAACGGGAGGAAGCGACAGTTTTACGTAGTGACGTGTTCAGAAAGATAGGACGGTGAATTATACCAGCGGTATTTTGATTGGTCCAAGTGACATTGCAGCAATACAGACTCATTTGACTTACAATATCCTAGGTACAAATTTTTTTCACAATTAAACTTGCATTTATTGCAATTAATCATCATACTGACACTATTTAATTTTCTCAAAACATGTTCCGTTTTACTTTTGAGTTCTTTTCTATTGTGCACATCAATGCCAATGTTGTCCTGACACATAATTATATTTTTCATCCCCTCTAAAACTTTTTCAATGGCTTTTTGGAAAATGTGACTTGACATTTTTACTCCAAATGGCAGATGAGTCCATTTTAGTAATCCAGTAATTGTGTTCATTGTGGTGACTTCTTGAAACTTGCTGTCAATTTTTATCTGATTAAATGCTGACTTAAGGTCAACTTTAGCAAAGTATTTCATACCAGCAAACTCATGGCACACTTTAAATATTTGGCAATGGGAATGAATCCAAACAGATCTGGTGATTCACATCCACCTTATAATTGCCACATATTCTCAAAACCCAATTGCTGCCACCCTGGCTAACTTTTTCTATTATTCCTTGTTTCACCATTTTGTACAGCTTAGCAGCCACTAAGGATAGCATGTGAACAGGAACATTTTGGGCTTGGAAATACATGGGTTGACTGCTTTCTTTAAGCTAAATACTCACCTCATATCCCCTTAATAATCCAATATCTGATTCTACAGACATTATGGGATTTACCAGTTTTGAAGTATCCACTCTTAATACATTAATTCCTAAAAGATTGTGGCTTTTGATGTTTTCCACCACTATGATGGATATTATTTTGAATTTATTTTTGTCTCAAACATGTCTTCAATGCATCCTAAAATTTTGATGATTGACCCATTGAACAGTTTCAACTGGAGATTATTTTTTCTTAACTTTGGTCTATCTATTCTTTCCCCAAAATTCCTCAGAATCAATGTAACATCACTTCCAGTATCCACTTGTATGAGTAAAGTTATTCCATTCATCTTCACTGTTTCCTTACTTTTATTCTGTGCTTTATCTCAAATACTTTCAATCAGAGGATCTATATTTTACACTTTTTCTGCTCGCTTTTCATTTGTGCATACTACCTGGAAACAATTCCTCTTTTTACACTTAAAACACCATTTCCCAAAGGCTGGACACTTACTTTTACTCTTTTCATGTTCCTTATTGCAATATCTGCATACAAGTAATCTTTTAGTAGCACTGTAAGTCTCCATGCTGTCTTTAGAGGCATTAAATTTTTGAATCAATTCCAATTGTTGTAAGAACTCCACACATGCTTCCAGATTCATATTATGAGCTTGAAGCCACTCAAGAATTTTACGCTTGTACAAGATGTCAAACATTCCTTCAATCAGTTTTAGCAAAATTAGCTTGTCTTCAAGAGACATTTGTTTTGAACCCATTCTTTCAAACTCAAAATATCTTGGTACTTCTTTCAATTGCTGTACATATTGCATAATAGTTTCATCCAGTCTCTGTCTACTTTCAAGAAATTTAGCTCTTTCCACTCTGACCGATCTTTTTGGGGGTTGTACACTTGCTTTTATGATGGCAACAATTTCTTCATAGGCTAAATCTTTGAACACTTTGGGATAGACCATTATGGAGATATTTTTTATGGCCTCATACCCTGCTGAGGCCAAAAGCAAATCAATAACTCCATTTTCTCCTCCACTAGCTTTGGTGTCCTTTAACATTTTTATTCTTGCCAATGCTATGAAACACCTAAGCCAGGTTTCCACATATTTGGGATCCTCCATCATGGTTAAGTAACCGACTGTTGACACAATATTCTTATGATAAGTATTCTCTCTGACAGATGTAATCTCGTCAAGAGAAGTTAACTCTCCTATAGGTATAGCAATACTGCCTTTTATACAGTACGTAATTTACATATCACTACAGCTGGTTTCGACAGTTTCTTTTTGTACAGTTTCACAAATAGAACTTTTAGGACATTTAAATTATAATTTTTCTCCTCAACATTTGAAAAAAATTTTCAACAGTTGTTTAAATGACTCTTCATTTGATAATACTTTCCCCTGATTAATTAAGATTTATTTTTTAATTAATCATAGTTTTCTTATTCTGGTGATATTAATATTAAAAACGGAGGAGCTTAAAGCTGAAAGTATTGAACTGTAGGAATTGTGGTCTCCAGCCCAATGCCTTAACCACTGAGCTATTCCTAGTGGATCAAGAAAAATTACTATACAAATAGAACTCATTGACTTGGAGTAATATTTAGTCAGTTGCTTAAGACTAGTACTTGCTAAAAGTAGATATATCAAAGAAATTGCTGATATATTTGGCAAGTGAATAAAAGTGTGAAGTTGATTGGATTAAATATCTTCATTTAATAATGTATAATAAATATAACACATATTAATTACCTGAGTTAAAATGAAAAAGTATATGATCTATATTTTGTGATGTTATAAATTTAATATATCAAGATATTTTTGATACATTTATTTTTTATAAGAATCATTTATTATATTAAATGATTTTATTCACAAATAAAATATTTTTAATAAAATATCTCTTAAAATCATTTTAAATAAGTACTATAAAGATATTAGGGATATATAAAGCTCATTAATGTTTGTTTCTAAGGTTTTACAATTATTTAATAGTTTTGTTTTTATTGAATTATAATTTTTATTAATTATATCTAGATATTTTTTTAATAATAAGTAATTTAATTCAATTATTTCTTGATATACTTTATTGAATTTCATGCTGGGAATATACTTTATTGAATTTCACGCTGGGAATAGGCTTGTTATTCCAATTACTAAATGTATCATGATGCACTGTGCATTTCCGTAGTAACTTCAGAGTCAAGAATTAGATGTAGCACTATAGTTGGGAGTATCTGTTATCCAAGACACTGGTCTAGTGATGTTCTGGACAGAAGGCTCCTTCATCCACATTATGTTTAGATAAAATATGAAAAAGTCTCAAGCTCAGGGTCAAAATGTCATAAGCTTGCATCAGCCAGAGGTGGCACAAATGTTGATTGTTTCTGGGTTTTGATTACAAAGGAAAAGAAAATGCAAATTACTATAACAAGATTTTAACATGACAGTTTATTCTAGTTGTTGGTTACATAGGTGTTCCAAACTAGCATCTTCCTTTCTCCAATTTTAATGTTTGGCAGTTGTACATTGTAGTCTGAACTCTAAGTTGCTTGTTTACAAGTATGATACTGATAGAACAACAGTTGCATGTGTCTACCTGCTCATTCTCCTCAAAGGTTTAGATGGTGAACTGTTTATTCACAGCTGCTACTGATTTGCTAAAACCCGTATCTCTCTTCTACTTGCATATTGCATATATCTTTTCTCTGCCAACCTCTCCAGAACTAACTAAAGTGCTCTGCACACACATATATAGAATAGCTAGCTTGTCACCAATGCATGAGTTCTAATAACCTGATTTCAGGAAAAATATTCTTCCTATAAAATCACCCCAAGTATGTGTTTATGTAAACAAACCACACAGCCTGTTGGTTAGCTTGGTTTTGTTTTTCAAAAAGCTCTTTCTCTGAAATTATTCTAAATAAAAAAGCACAATAAACCAATGGATAAGTTTTATGTAAACAACTTAATCTCAAGGGTTTTGAGAGATAATTTTGATTTTGACTTAAGTTGTCTGAACAAATATTGCAGTTAGGTCATACCCAATTATACTTTTTATATTTCCAATATTCACGTTCAGTTCCTTAAGAAGCCCATCTACTTTCTCAAAATTAGAGGACTTTCTTAATTACTTCTTTTTCTACATTTAATTCCAATATTCAAACACAATAATCCCACATCAGTTTTGACTGCAAGAAGATATCATATTTAGGATATAAAATATCAAAAGAAGGCATATCACCTGATAAGAGATTAACAAAGAAAATAACAGAAATAGCTCCTCCAACAACTAAAAAGGAGTTAGAATCCTTTTTGGGGCTGATAAATTTTTATAGTAAATACATTCCAAGATACAGTGACGGAATAGAGCCATTTGCAAAATTCTGCAAGAAAAATAGTGAATTTAATTGGACACAAGAGCAAACTATCACTTTTGAAACAGTAAAGAAATTACTGAGGAGCAAACCAATAGTAAAAGTTTTTGATCTGTGAAAAGAAGTAACATTAACCACAGACGTGAGTGCTATTGTATCGCAAAAAGAACACCCAATCATGTACATATCAAGAAGGTTAACACCAGCCGAGATTAACTACTCGAATATTGAAAAAGAAGCACTAGTGATTGTATGGAGCATGGAAAGGGCACTAAATTTTTTGCTAGGAAAGAAATTCTTATTAAAATTGGACCACAAACCATTGGAATTCATATTTAACCCAAGAAAAGAATTGCCAAAAGTAACATCGTCAAGGATTTTGAGATGGGCGATAAAGATCATGGCATTCACTTTTGACATAGTATATGTTAAAGGGAACATTATCCCTCATGTAGATGCATTATCAAGATTGTATTTCAAGAATGAAGTTGAAAAAAAACAGGTGGAAGACAAAATAATACACTGGGTTGAAACGGACATTCTTCCTCTAAATAGACTCAAAATAGAGACAGCAAGACCCAATATTAAGCAGAATAGTGGAGAGAATAAAAAATAATGTATGGAGCAAAACACAAACTGACAGTAGAAAATGGCATAATATGCAATGGAGATATAATTATAGCTGCACAACCACTGAGAAGGGACATATTAAAAGGTGTGCATGATGACGTGCATTGTGGCATAATATCGACGCAAAAAAGACTAAAGTTACAAGCTTGGTGGCCAGGGTATTCAAAAGATGTAGAGGAGTATATTAAGAGATGCACAAATGCATATATCAAAGAGAAGGGATTGTTCTTAGTATTAGTGGATTTGTATTCAGGGTGATCAGAGGTTGTCAGAGTAAAAGACAGAAAAGCTACCACAATAAAGCAAGTACTAAGAATGATATTCTCAGGGAATGGAGTACCCCAGACACTAGTCAGTCACCATGCACTTGAATTTTGCAATGAGAACTTATGTGCATGGTTGAAACAGATAGAATGTATCCCATACAAGACACCACTGTGTCATCCACAATCTAATGGCATTGTGGAAAGAACGTGCAGGAACATCTGTCCCAGCTTTCCTGCGTCAAGGGGTTGAGGTTAAAAAATTGCGATTAAAAAACAAGATTAGAGCAGACAAACTCTTTCTTTTAGGCAGATGAGTAAAGAAAAAACTCCTGCTCGGTGTGTAACAATAAAAAGAGAAGGTGTTTATTTACATATACAGAAAAAAAGGGTAATGGGATGAAAACACAATTAGGAGAGAAAGAAAGGGAGAGAAAAAAAGTCCCTTAACTTTAAATGGAAGAGAAAATGTTTATAACAGAAAAAAGTCTTGCTCAAAATATTTCTCTTAAAGTTCTTTTAAGTGAGTAGAATTTTTTTTAATGCTTAAACACTCACACCTCAAAAATTCTTCACAGTTCCTGTAGAGTAGGAAAATGTTGGTAGATATAGGAATTTCTGCAGATGAGTGAGCTCGTAGGTCAACAACAGAAGGAGAGGTGAAGGGATGCAGCTTTCAATTGGTTTTTAGTAGTGGGCTGACGCTTGTTCTTGACAGCCCATTTTGGTTGAAAGTGGTTCTGAAGTTGACTTGTGCTTTCTACCGTCGACCTCACAGACGGTGGTCAAATTCTCACTGCCAAATAGGCAAAGATTCTCTAAATTTATGGAGATTTGGTAGGCTCTGAAGAATCGGGGACTTTTCCCTCCAAAATTGTTAAACAAATTTCCTGGCTCCTTCCTTGGTCAGAAAATATATTCTTATCTCTGATAAGAATCGGGCTCTGGGAGCTGGTTTTGAAAGTAATGAAAACAGGTTGGAGTCAACAAGCTTTGAGGTTTTCCCCAGGCTTTATGGCACCATGGAAAGAATAATGGTAGTGGAATTCCTTTTTATATTTTCCAGCTCTCTCATTAGTCAGAAAATATATTCTTATCTCTGATAAGGATCAAGGCTTTGGGAGCTGGTTTTGAAAGTAAAATGAGGTTGGAATGAGGATAGAAAAAATAGCGAGAATGTGAACTTGTAAAATATTGTTCTCAAATTAAATTCCAGCAAATGGTACAAATGGTGAAAATGGGGTTAAAAGCATTCACACCACTTAATGAAAGCCTAGAAGCTTATTTACCGAAAATGCTTCTCAGTTATAGATCCTTTCCACATGCAGGAAGAAAACTGAGCCTTTCAGCATTAATGGGCAGACAAATCAGAGCCCCCATAACTATGTCCTTTTCAACAAAAGAAAAGGTATGGTATAGAAAGAATAAAGAGGCTGATCCAGAACAAGTAAATTTCCTGATACAAAAAGGAGACAACATGGCTGTACTAGAGAAAAAGGGACAAAATATAATAGCACATGTGGATCAATTCAGGAGTAGAAATGAATTGGATGATGTGGAAATGGAAGATCAAGAAGAGACAAAAAGTCACAAAAATGGAACAGAGCAGGAAATGGAAGAAAGTGAGAGTGAAAAGAAAGACAGGAGTGAAGAAGAAAATGAAGAAAGACCAAGATCACCATTAAGAAAAAGAAAAGAAGGAGGAGATCACAGTACAAGAGTAATCAGAAATAGTAGTAGAAGAAACAAGGGTTTCCGGCCTTTTCAGTTCGGGGAGGTGTAGTATCATATACAAATAAGAATGACAACATAAATAGAGAGCAGAGGGTGAACAAAGGGCAATCATCAGCAAACACATTTGCTAAATGTAAGGTGGAGAACTATGCTACAATTGATACTACTCAGAGAGAAATAGACAACGCTTACAATAACAAATTTAAGCAAATTCCAGATAATAAAGTATTTGTTTACTATTGCACTTGGGGCATATGTAAGTCAATGACAAGCAGCACTGTAAATAAAGTCTGTTTATTATTCTAATAAGTGTTCAGTTCTTATTTTTAACTGTGATTTTGGTAATAGTTGTTTTTTATCATGAAAAATAAAGCAAATCTTAACCACCTACAGATTTCTCAGTACACATTGTGCATACTCTTAGGCATAGCATGATGCAGTTGTTATGGGATGCCTTTTGTCCCTCATTTCATCTGCTGGAGTAATAGTTGGATATTCAAAATGGTACATTGATCAAGTGGGAAAACATCAAAGGAAAACAACATTAAACAGATCCAAAGAGAATATGTTTTTTTAATGAAAGCAGTATATGGCATGTTACCTCTTCAGCACCCACTTTGTGCATGTGTATGTATACTGCTTGCTATATATATATATATATATATATATATATGTATGTATTTATGTGTATATGTATGTATGTATTTATGTGTATATATATATATATATGTATGTATTTATGTGTATATATATATATGTATGTATTTATGTGTATATATATATATATATATATATGTGTCTGTGTGTATATATATATATATATATATATATATATAAAATTGAAGATATAACTAAAAGTATATCTGTAAAAGGACAATATGAATAACAATAGAATGAAAACGGATCTTATCTGATGCATTTTGCCAACTGATGGACTTTATCAAGGCAAATGTAAGGATTTTATTTAGTTACAAGTATTTATAAACAAAAGTAAAAATGTTAGTTTTTCAAAAGTTTTAAATTTAAGAAATGCTTATAAATATTCATCAGGTTAACGGAAAAATCTAGGTAAATTATGGAGGATTGTAAGTGATGTAATTTAATCTCTAATAAATGGTGTTGACTTTTTTATGCAATTAATATTTAAATTATTTTAGTATGGGATAAATTTATGTAGTATATATTTTAAATAACAGGAGGTTATGAATTTAACCATTTTCTTTCAATTATTAACATTTTTACACTCATGTATGTTGCCTTGGGAAAGGAGTAATTATTTGGGGGTGCAGATTTGTATTTTGATAAAAAGTGATAATGGCACTCTTGAGAATTTTCCGTCTAAGGAAGTTACTTTCTCTTTTAATAAGTGTGACATTTTTTAGATCAATGTTGTGGTTGAATTTATTTTTTATATATAACTAATGCATTTGATAAATTATACAAGATCCTTTTTGGGTTCATAGATACATTTTTTTAAATTTCTGCAAGTTTCCCCAATGTACTGTGAAGAGCAGTTTTGACATTTTATATATACCTGCTTCACAATTATTATTGTTATGGATATTTTTGGTTCTGGTCATATCTATAATAGTATTGGATGTGGTTGTAATTATTTTGATAGTTAAGAATGGATAAATTGTTCTGGATATTAGATGTCAAGGAATTTATAGATAGTATTATATGTCTGTTTTCATCTAGTCTATTGTCAAAAATGTTTATAAAATGTAGAATACAACTAGTTAACAAACAATGTATTCCCTAATTGCTCGAAATAAAAAATATTTAAGACAAAACCAGTATGAAAATATTTTCTTTCTCACAGTAGAACTCACTCATTTTAAATAAATTCCAATCTTTTTTTTAAGAACGAGTATCCCAAAAATTGAAAACAATGAATAGAAAAAATACGAGGGGGCATTGAAAAATTCTTGGACCAATGAAGAATAAATCCTTCAAAAATACTGATGTTTGGTCAATTAGTCAATTAGTGAGATTAAGTGGACCGGGCTGAGAACTTTTCAGCAGCCCCATTACACACACATACATATATATATATATATATATATATATATATATATACAAATTTCATTAAAGATGACTGATATGAAAGCGTTAATTTCTAGTACAATTTACTCATAGTTATTGGAAATATACACAAAAATGTGACATAATTTCTTAAAATCTGTTGCATAAGCATAAATATGTATTGACTACTTTTGATTAAAATTTCAATTTCTTTGTAAGAATTTTCTATTCCAGATGTCATTTTTATTAATAATCATGAAATATCTTAAAATTATAGGTAAAAGTCAATGTTTTTAAAAATATAATTTTGAAAAATATACAGGTTTCATTTTTTTTAAATTTTTGTAAGCTTTTATACAGCTGTTAACATTCAGACTATTGTTCTCATTTTTGTTGTTATCAGAATGTTTCAGCTGTTGTACCCTCCAGCCTTCATCAGGTGTATATCAATCCAGATAACCTATAGGAAATTCTGCACTTAATTGTTTATTTAATCTACAAGAGTAGACTGTCCTCATTTGACTGCCCATGTCTAAGTATATCTCATCTATTTCTTATTTTTCTTTTATTGCTTGCCCAATTACACAAGTCCAAGTACACACTAGGGATTGATCTAAAATTGTCACCAAATTCACAAACCAATGCTTTAATCCACTAGGCTATTGTCTCTAGATAATTCTCTGTAGATAACTTAGAGCCTCAAACATAACCTGTCTGCTGATGAGTGCTGTGGCTTGTCATGTTTGACTGCATTCACTGAAGCATTTCTCTTTTGTTATAGCTGCTGCTGTTGTTGAAATCTTGCTGTAATTTGTCTTCCTTTTATTCTTTATATACACCTGATGAAAGCTGGAGTTCACAATGACTGAAACATTGTGATAACAAAGAAGATTACAATAGTCTAAATAGTGTAAATCTAGAAATTCAGACAAGCTATTTAAATGTTAGAAAATCCATGTATTAGGCATATCTTTGGTAATGTCTGTTAAACTATATGAACAATAATAAAATATACAATGTGTGGCAGAAATACCTCCCACATATACCTCTCACATAATAGTAAAACATTAACTAGATGAAGACACCACTGTCACTAATGTTTTACCATTATGTGATGAAAGAGAAAGTTACTTACAGAGAAAAAGGGCATGTGTGTTCTGTATGATGTGCCAAAGACAAAAAAAAACAAATAGAAACAAGTCAGTTGCAGCTGTGGCCATAAAGGCTGTTTGGATATGCTAATATAGTTTGTCCTCCCCAACAGTTGACCAATGAAAAAATTGTTCCACCAATAAAAGTGGTTGTCGTTTTACGAATTTGCGGTAGTTTATTTTTCTATCTATGTCTATCAACTTGTGAATGACTGCTGCATTGTATGTTGGATTTCAGGCCATTTACATGTATTGAGATTTTTGACATTTAGACCTGTGAGTTGTAATTTTGATATTCCTTTCTATCCTTGGATCTTTGACTTTGGAGTTGCAAGTTGTTTATTTTGTTTTGGAATTGAGCTGCCATATCAATTTTTGAACAAAAGCTATTTTGGCAAGATGGCAGGTGGCAAATTTGATATGAAATTGCTTTCTGAATTTGATGGCAGTGGGTCAATAGTAAAATGGTTTGAAAAAGTCAAACTGGTATGTGACCTCTGTGGTGTGAAGCGGCTTGAGACCATCATTCCTTTCTGATTGACTGACTGGAGGGACATTTGCAGTGTATCAGCAATTGACCAAGGAAGAGAGAGCAGATAAAGCATGAATTAAGGATGCGCTATACACTGCTTTTGCTTCAGACAGTTTCTCTGCATACAAACAGTTTGAAGATCATGTAGTTGTAGTAGAAACGACAAAATTGGGATCACATGTCCAATCTTCACTTCTCACCAGCTAAAATGTGTATTCGTCCCACATTTCAGTAGACACTGGTAAATATACAGCTCACTCTATCGGTAGGTTGAAGCTAGCGTCCAGCTTCCAGACAAAAATAAACAGAGTCGTAACTTAATACGAAACTCTATAATAGTGCACGTCACCACAGTCCCGATCGCACTGCCAGCCAATGTCCCAGACCGTTTTTATTGACTGAAAATATGGCCAACACAACATTCATCGCTGTTGGCCTCATTCTCAATCAGAGTCCCCAGCTTGTCCAATCAGCATGCAGACCGCCACTAGACAAATCATGCCAAGCAGCATAAAATAACAAATGTCGGAGAATGTATTTTCCTTTTACAAAACAGCAGCCTGACAAGCAAAACATCTTGGGCACTTTGACTCCAGGAAGTGTGAATATTTATCGTCACAGATCAGAAACTGCACTCAGGTAAAACTGTAGATGTTTACTTGGCTGATTTGAGAAAGTTGGTGGTACTATTCAGAGGAATGCTTGACTGCATGATAGCATGTGCATTTGTCCATGGACTCTTTGTCTCTATACAATGACATATTCAATCTGTCTCCAGGATGGATTCACTGCCACTTGAGGAGTTACTGCCTGAACGCTTATGAAGGAAGAGTCAGAAGAGGAACTGGTGGTGCAAGGTCCACCCAAAGTGAACATGTTCTTCCAACTGTGGGCCGTTCTGTGAGAATTAAGTGCTGCAGATGCCCAAACCACCTAGCAAGGGACTGCCTCCAGAAGTGGGCATGTAGCTACTGCTGCCATAGGTACCAGGGCACTTCTCACAAGATTGTCCGGGAAATGGGTTAGAAGATGATGCCTCAATGCCAGCCTAATCCCCCTCTAGGATATAACTGCAGCGATACCAGTTATGATGCCTCTCCTACCTGACAACATCAATACCAGTCTCTCTTCCCCAGAAGTCATGAAGGAGATGCTCTGCATAATTGGCATATGCATTGATGGGATGAAACATACCACCCTTATGGATACAGGTTTTTGCATTCACTTACAAACATACCCAATTGTTGTCCATGGAAAAAACAAGAGGTGGACATGCTGACAGCTGACAGCAAGGTCGTCAGAAGTTGAGGAGCCACAAGCATGTAAGTCAACATAGACAATTGTGACCCTATCAATAGAAATGTTCTGGGAGTGGAGAGCAAATTGTTAGGATTTGACCTGCTTCTTTGCGATGGATTACTGCAAGCTAAAAGAGCATGCTGATGCATACATGCCTCATGCAGATGTTTGTGCTGAAAATTGAGGGAATGGCAGAGAAAAGGGCCCAATGTTTCTGTGCTTGATCTTCGCAAGGTGTCCCTACAGATATGTGTGTATCAATTACTGTGGCCATTTCAAACTGTCATTTATAAGGGGCAGAGGTACTGCCTGACAAGAATGGTATTTGGGCTCAATGTGGCATTGGCTATCATGAAAGCCATTGTGGATACCATGCTGGCAAAAGATAAGTCCATTCTCTAGGCCACTTCAGCCAATATTGATGACATCTCTGTCAATGAAGATGTGACATCGGCAGCACACATAAGACAACATCCCACTGATTTTGGATTGACATGCAACAACTCAGAATGATTGGAGGACAATACCTGAGTATTCAGCTTTCAAGTTTGTGGGGAGCAGAAACCTTGTACTGGAAGTGTGGGTGTGAAGTGCCGAAAAAACCCAAAGTTTTGACTTGGCAAAAAATATTTTCACAATGTGTAAAATTAGTAGGACACTTTTCTGTCTGTGGCTAGTTACGTATTGCAACTGCCTTCAGCAAGTGAAGAGAAGCTGAGGTCATGTCTGGTCAGGATGATGAAGTAACAGACACCCATCTCAACAACATAATTATGAACATCATTACCAGAGTACTCCAAGATGACCCTGTGCAAGACAAGTGGTGTGTCAACAGACATGAGTTTGAAGTATAGGTCAATGTGAGCTCCTTTGCAACTGCCTCAAGTTAAATGGGGATGTTCAGCATATAAACCTAGCTAAATTGGATGCCATACTCAATGGAAGGCAAAAAGGCTGCTCTTATTCACAGACTCTGCATATGTGTTCATGGATGGATATCTAACACTCTTACTGAAAACGCCAGAATACACACAAAGGTCTCAAGCGAGATGCTCATTTGAAGGAGGCTCAGCACCTTAAAAGAACTGTTCAGTGAATATGACTTATTGGTGGGCATAAAGCTGGTGAAATCCAACCAGAACCAAGCAGACAAGATACTTTTCTGTGCAGCATCAGTGAGCAAATGTGGTTCAGACAAGATAAGGTCGGTACACTGTCAAAGTGAGCATTCTGCCATTAAAAGGACCCTGTACTTTGCAAGGCAGATTGATCCAGCAGTCTTCAAGGCAGCAGTTAGTACCATAGTCAGAGAATATAAAGAGAGTCTATTGACCCATCACCAGTACGATGACCAAGAGGAAAGTTAAATGTTAATGATGTATGGACCCGGGTTGGGATGGACATCACTCATTACGATGGTAAACATTACCTGATACTGATTGACTGTGGACCAACTTGATTCACAATTTGGCGATAACTGCATCGACAAGATTCAGTCAGCGCCATCAACAATTTAAAGGCAGTATTTTTTGAATGGGGACCTCCTGTTGAGCTTCTCACCAAAAATGTCATTGCATCTGTAGTAAACCATTCAAGGAGTTTTTAGAAGTGTGGGGAAATTCATATCTGTTTCTGCTGCACACACATCCCTTTCAGTAATGGGATAGTTGAACATTGTCACCAAAGTGTAAAGTGAATTGCTGTAAGGAGACAATGGTTAATGATGGAAGACATATATTGGCACAACATTACACCCAAAGATGATGTGTCACCTTCCACCATGCCCGCCAATAGGATTTACTGTTATAGAGTCTAGTCATTAGGTGCTGATGTTTTATCAGTACCTCATGCCCAGACTCTATGACATGTCATCTTTGATGTCCACCAAAGCAAGAATGTGGATAATTGACATATGTGTTAGGGGACTGTGTGTGTTAAACCCCTCTCAAACAATGTACAACTCAATATCAAGAGGGATATGTCACAGGGATTAGAAACCTGCACACAATTTTTGTTGATGGGATGCCTTGCTATGTGAGGGATCTTCACCCATTTGTCGGTTCAAACACATCAACAAGTGATGTCGACAGTGAATCCTCTAAGAATAAGGGACTGGTCAAAATAAGAGATGCCTCTAGTATATCCTTGGAAGAAAACTTTGCTCAGCCTAGTGAAAATACGTCTGATGTCCCTTTGGGAAGCAATTTATCAGGAGAGGAGATGGTAGTTGTTCCTTTGAGAAGAAGACCCACCCCTGGTTGTCACCAATGTGCTCATGAAATCAGTTGGGAGTGTGGTGAAAGAGAAAGTCACATACCAAGAAAAAGGGTACGTGTGTTCTGTACAATATGCCAAAGACAAAACAACCAAAATAGAAACAAGTCCATCACAGCTGTTGCCATTCTTGAATATGCTAATTTGTCCCCTCCGGCCCTCAACCTGCTCTGTTGACTGGGGCTTCAGAATACGTGGACTTCACCTCTGTAAAGGGGTGCCAAAATGAGGCCACTTGTTTGCCATGAGTGGGGACACATAATGTCTGGGGATGGGATCCTGGTGGTTGAGGGCTTCAGGAGTCAGGGTTAGTTACTTCTGATTCCCAACACACCATTTTGGCCCTTACTTGGACTGGACGGATGTTTGGAGAGGCCCAATCCGATCAATTGGCTGGTCATGAGAAGCCCTAGCACCTATAACTACATCAATTTATGGAGTACTCTATAACTAAATACAATATCCCAAATATACACCTGGATAAAATACCATCTTGATCCAATTTATAGGTGTTAGAAGATGATGACTGAGAGTCAATCTGTTTGATCTAGACTTAGACATGGCTGTGAACCTGCCAGTTTGTACACTTATTTGGGAAGTGCTACAAATGGTTTAACAGGTGCTCAGAGTCTCTCTTGAATACAAGTATACTGGTTTGTGTAGCTCTGACCTGTCAAGGTGACTGGGTTTCATTCTTGCCACATCCCTCATGCAAGACTGAATACTTCTAAGGGAGTCATTAGAAGTAAGGAGCTGTTTCTGGCTACACCTGAGAAAATTACATCTGCCTTAGGAAGCCAAGGGGTCAGCAATTACCATAGTCTAAATTAAAAGAAAAGAGGAAACAATTATAACTGACACATATATCCTTACTTTTGGTACACTTGAAATCCCTCCCAAAATAAAAATAGGGTATAATATTGAGCCAGCGGAATAATATATCCCTGCTGCACTAAGATGCTTTAGGTCCCAAAAATTTGGACATCATAGGGATAACTGCAGTAGTTGCCCAACATGTGGAAACTGGCCAAAGGGATTCAGATCATGCTGAAGAAGAATGCCAAGATGAAATAAGATGTGCTAACTGCCAGCAAAACCATCCAGCAAACTCAAGAACATACAATTTCTGGGAAAAGGAAAAGGAAATTGTCAAAGTAAAATCTAAAAGAAACATTTCATTTATAAAAGCAAGGCAAGAAGTAGAAGGTTGCATGAAAGGTCCTTCCTATGCAAAAATAACGGAAAATAAGACTACAAATAATGCCAGTCAGCCTGACAAATACAGAGCTCTTATTGAGAAGCTTGTAGACTTGGGACTAAATGATTGGCCTAAATTTCAAGCCTAAAAGTTTATATTCCAAGGAAATGGAGTAGGATGAACCACAAAAGAAGGACAATGAAAAAACTGAAATAATAAATAAATAAAAAAAATAGCAAAATGACAGCTCAAACACAAACCACTCCTACCAAAAATATCAAATCTCCTACCAAACAAAGGTCACAGTGATCTCCTATCCATCCACCATAACCCAGGAAAGATAGACTTAAAAGCTTATCTCTCAAAAGAACAGAATCAGCCAAACAAAAGCCAGAAATCCATAACTACCAAACTCTTATGCAAAAATGATTTGACAAACTTGAAAAAAATGGCGGTGGAAAGCCAAAAATGCTTCAAATGGCTAAAAAATAAAACCTCAAATGGCTAAAACCTCCATAATGAAAACCTAGGAAAAAGAAATCAAAACTACATAAGCTAAAGGCCAGAAACATTTAAACAGCCATGCGTAAGATACTTCAATGGAACTGCCATGAAATAAAAGCAATAGATTTATCCATATGTGATCCATCAATCTATATGGATTTCTCTTCGAAGGTTCTGGTAGACACATGTGGAAGTGATCATTTGCCAATTGTTCTGCAAAATTCATAATGATCAAAATCCTCTCTGTTGGAAATTAGGTGGTATGAAATGGGACAAATTTAAAAAACAATGTCCTGACAAACTAGCTGAAGGTAAATGCAACAAGAACTTAGAACAGTTTACAGAAATCCTTTCATCTATAGCAAAGGAATGCATTCCAAAAAATTCATTACAAAAAAAACATAACAGACCTTGGTTCATTGATGAGTGTAATGAAGCTATCAGGCTCAGAAGAAGAGCTTTGAAAAATTTCAACAAATAACCTTCAACCTCTAATTTGTTACGATTTAAGCAACTTTGAGCAAAAGCATGGAAAACAAAGAAAGCAAAAAAGAATGTTGGAAAAACTACATCAGTAGATTTAATTCTGCTACAAAAACAAAATCTGTACGGGATATGCTAAGGAAAATAACTGATAAACATCATTCTAATGCTATAAAACATCTCTCGATAAATAACTCTAAAATAACAATCAAAAAGGATATCCCTGATCAATTAACCAAAAGAATCTCCAAAACCTCATCTGGCAAGAATGGTAGTCAATAATTTTTAAAGCTTAAACAAAAAGCAGAAAAAGAAAAATTAAACTTTAAATCAAATAACACTGAGAGCTACAACCTACCATTCACTTAGAGAAAAACTAAATGAATCTTTAAAGAAATCCCACAATACAGCTGTGGGACCAAATAATATTCACTACCAATTCATAAAACAGTTGCCCAACAAATCATTACAACTGTTACTAAATCACATCTATATGCAACTTCCCAGATGTGTGGAGACAGTCATTCATCATCCCTATTCCAAAACCTGGAAAGGATGACACAGACCCTGAAAACTACAGGCCAATAGCACTAATGAGCTGCCTATATAAAACTATGGAGAGAATGGTCAACAACAATCATGACCATAATGGCCTAATCAATGACTACCAATGTTTGTAGGAAAAAAAGAAGTACCATAGATCACTAGGTCATCCCAAAACCTTTGTAAGAGAAGCTTTCATTAAGAAAGAACATCTCATAGTAGTCTTTTATGACTTAGAAAAGGCATACGAAAATGGAAATTTGGTATCTTGAAAGATCTGCATGAACTAGATCTAAAAGTAATGCTGATTCAATTCATAGGAAGACTGGAGTTTTCAAGTCCATATAGGAAGTACGTTATTGGAACTGCAAGATCAAGAAGAAGGGGTTCCACAAGGAAGCATTCTTTCAGTGATGCTTTTTTGCATAAAAATGAACTTCATAGTTAAAACCCAGGAGTGAGAAGCTCTCTATAAGTTGATGATTTTCTAATTATGTACAGATCTCAACATATGAATACCACTGAAATACAGCTCTTTTAATGTCTCAATAAAATACGCGTATGAGCCACTGAAAATGGGTTTACATTTTCTAAAACAAAAACCAAATGCCTACATTTCTGCAAATTAAGAAAATTGCACAATAAACCTTGTTTAAAATTAGACTAACATTCTCAACACAACCTATCATCAAGGCCTCAGAGTAGTACTTGTGGCTTTCTTGGAATTAAAACTCTTTCCTACTTTTCTGGACTAGTAAGGATCTCTGCTTCCAAGATATAAGGAAGCATCTTCTTGACAATTAACCATGTTCCATTACAAAGCTTTGGAGGATGCAGATTTCTCAATAGCATAACTGGCACATTTTCTTTTACTTCCAGCTTGTGTGATGGCATTCAAGGATTCAATGAGTTCAGGAACTCTATTGGATAATTCACTGCCACAGTGTCAATGAAAAAGTACTTCATGCTTTCTTTTGGAATTTCTTGGAGAAGTTTCCAGTTGATGCTATCCACACTTTGATTCTTGGGAGCTAATATGGCAAAGCCAGTTTAAATCCATGAAATGGTGTTTAATGTTTTGATAAACATGATTAATCAAGTCTTGGATATTTGAAGCTGAAACTTCACAACCTTTTGGAAATGAAATATCTCCATTTTGGCCCATTTTGATGCTTCCATTGCCAATCTGCAACATCAAAGCAGCAAATCTTCCTGCTTCAAGGTCACCTGTTTGTTTTCTGGCTGAGTCTTTGAACATGGCTCCAGATATAAGAATTTTTCAGTGAGTTATGTCCTTTTAATTGAAAAAGTGTGACACACACAGACATTTTTGCATTTATTACACTGGCCTGCATTAAAAATTTTTTTCCAAAGGTGAAAGGTTTATCAAGTGATATTGTATTTGGTCAGGTCTGGTTTTTAAGATCTACTTGAATACTGCACAACAAGTTGTACACAATAATAACACTTATTCAAAAGCCTGTGGGCTCTACTTGTCACAGCTGATCATGTATGAGTATGCCATTTGCCATTTGAATGGTCTGGGGGGAAGGAAAAGATCACATTATGGACTGCTATTTCTGCATAATAAATCTAAAAGGAATAAATTGCAAGAACAAGCACCATGTCCAATACCTGGATGTTCCTTCTGCCATAAGACCAATCCCTCATGGCCCAGACCTTCCTGTTCCTGAGTCAGATGGTAACATGGAATATAGCTCTGATTCCGAACATAGTGACATGACTGTTGTAGCTGAGGATGGTGCATACAAGCCAGAAGAGGATGACCAGCCAGCACCCTTGACACAAGCAGAAATGACCTGACACAAGACCTGAACCTTTCAAAGGAGTCTGCTTAGCTGCTGGTTTGGTTTGGTTTGTTTTGATTTGTTTTGTTTTACGGCATATCAACCTCAATGGGTCATTTAATGCCAACAACATTTTTTTTCCTGGTAATATTTTTGTTTTGTCAAAAATCCATTTCTGTTAATAATTTTTTTCTCAAAAATGTATAGCTGGTAATATTTTTTCAAAAATGTATAGCTGGTAATATTTTTTTTTTTTTTTCAAAAACGTACAGCTGGCAACATTATTCTTTCAAAAACGTATTATCAGTGGCCTTACTGTTGGACGTAGTTTATTGTCTTACCCAGGACGCGGCTGTAGTTTATCGTCATACCCAGGATGCGAATGTAATCTGAGTGTTAACTATTTGCCCATAGCTGGGACCCTAACAGGTGCTACCACCCTGGGTCAGGGTGGACCAGGGAACGCCATCAATTAAGAGGTGGTTCCACACTCCACAAAACCTCTTGATCAGAAGCCTTGCTGTTGGATGTAGTTTATCATCTTACCCAGAACGCACTTAGCTGCTGGATTCATGTCTCAAAGAGAAACATCTGTTGCTGTTGGCACCAGGAACAATTTTCTACTGGTATCAAGACTGTGAGAGAATTAAGACAGTTTTTCATGTTCCAGGATAAGTCATCATTGGTTTATTGCAACAACATTGCTGGATTGATCAAATCAATGGGCTTAGAGTATGATGCTACAGAATGGAGACTTTTTATTGACTCATCCAGCAGAAGTCACAAAACAGTTCTTCTACATAATGGGAATAGTTTTTCATCTGAAAATCCAGCAGAAACAAAATGAATGGTTTGAGAAACAACAACATTTGAACCAGAATTGCTCTGAAAAAGAAAACGGTTTGGAAAAATGTTCAAATTGATAGTGTTGAAAAAGTGTTATAGTGAAAGACACCTTGTCTAGGTAAGAGACCCTCCCACCTATTATAAGTAGGAGTCAGGAGTAGTCGAGAGAAGGAGTAGTGTTCAGCGACCATAACTCGATTACTCTGCGTAACACTTTATTACAAGTTCCTAACGTTTCTGTACGTTTAACCTATTTAGGATGCATTTAGTCCGAATACAGTTTCTATTGTGGAAATAACTCCACAACAACTTTTGGCAACGAGAATTCGAACTCATACGGGGGAGACGAAAAAAAAAATTTCGTTCACCAAGGCAACTTTTGGCGACAACGATGATTCGTACTCATACAGAGGCAGAAAAAAAAATTTTTTTTCGTTTGCCAATACAACTGTTGGCAGTGAGATTTGCACTCATAAGGAGGAAGAAAAAGTTTGTCTGCCACAGTGGTTTTGACGACGAAATTCGCACTCATAGGGAGGAAGAAAAATTTTGTGTCTCAGATTTACACTTTGAAAAAAAAAAATGGAGGAATGCAAAAGTCTATTCCAGGATTTTTTACAGTTCCAATTGGAACAACAAACTAAAATATTAAAACAACAAAATACTTTCCAGATGCAGTTACAGGAGGAAACTTTCAATAGACAGATGCAATTCCAACAAAAAATGGAACAAATGCATGGGGAGTTTCAAAGAAAAATTCTGGAAATAACCGAGAACAGGAAAGAGAAAAGTCTACAAAATGATTCCTTCCCAGAGAATACAATATGGAATTCAATTGAAATATTCACGTACAGTCCAGATGAAAAGGTAACTTTTGAAGAATATTTTAAAAAATATATGGACGTGTATAATGAGGACTGCCACTCGTGGTCTGAAGGAAAGAAGGTTAGGCTTCTTTTAAGCAAATTAGGAACTGCTGAGCATAACAAATTGGTAAACTACATTTTACCGAAAAAAACTAATGACTTGACATTTACCGAGGCGGTAAATATATTAAGTGAGCTATTTAGTCAAAAGACATCTTTGTTCCACAAGGGGTGGAAATGTTTGAATTTGATAAGAGATGACGAACATGACTATATAACGTACGCAGCCAATGTGAATAAGTATTGTGAAGAATTCAAGCTAGCAGAGTTAAGTGCAGACAATTTTAAGTGCTTAGTGTTTGTTCAAGGTCTGGTAGCGGAAAAAGACGCAGAGTTAAGAAAATTAGTACTGGCAAAATTGGAAAGCAATCCAAGTATTACGGTACAGAATTTGGCAGAAGACTGCACAAGATATGTTAGCGTAAAAAAAGACGCAAAAAAGATAGAACAGTCTGGCATCTCA
The DNA here is from genome assembly GCA_964036315.1 of Acanthosepion esculentum. NCBI lineage: Eukaryota > Metazoa > Mollusca > Cephalopoda > Sepiida > Sepiidae > Acanthosepion > Acanthosepion esculentum. The sequence continues at coordinate 87,504,070 of OZ038483.1, read as the reverse complement.
CATGTAAGGAAAATATGGTACAAAAAAGAAAGTCAGTCTGACAAAAAGAATTATAAAATTGCAGATTATCAAGCAATAAGTAAAATACCAGGAAAAAACAAACAAAAATGCCCAAAGCCATATTTTGCTTGCGGTGAACTACACTGGTACAGATATTGCAATTTTAGGTATAAAAAATGTTTCAACTGTGGAAGAGTTGGGCACAGACGCACACATTGTCGTTCAAAAAATAAAGGCAATAAAATAAGAAAATTAAAATCCAACGAGGTAAACGATGAAATAACTAGAAAATTCGTTACCGTTGAAATAAATAATAAAAAAATAAAAATGCAACTTGACACTGGTTCGGATCTCTCTATCATAAATTTGCATACGTGGAAGAAGTTGGGGAAACCAACTTTAATGAAGACAAAGAAAATCGTGAAGTCGGTGACGGGAGAAAAAATACAATTTGTTGGAGAACTTGTTACAAACGTCACGTTAAATAAAAAAACGCGAAAAGTTAAACTATTTGTCATGGAAAATACCATGAACTTACTTGGTACTAATTGGATAACAGAATTTCAATTATGGGATGTACTGATAAAGTCTTTCTGTTACAAGGTAGAAAGTTTAAACTCCGAAGCCCAAAAATTAATAAAGAAACTTAAGGAAACATTTCCTACTGTTTTTTCTCCAGGCTTGGGAACGTGTACCAAGATGGAGGCAAAATTCTTTTTAAAAGAAAATGCTCAGGCGGTATTCAAAAAGAAAAGAAGTGTTCCATTTGCCTCAATAGAACAGATTGATAAAGAATTGGACAGATTAGAGAAATCCGGTGTACTCAAAAAAGTTGACTATAGTGAATGGGCAGCTCCAACGGTATACATAAAAAAAAAGTCTAAAGACATTCGTGTTTGTGCAGATTTTTCAACGGGGTTAAATGCGGCACTCAAAGACTATAACTATCCTCTACCAACAGCAGAAGAAATATTTGCAAAGCTTAATGGAGGCACAATATTTTCGAAGATAGACCTCAGCGATGCATATCTGCAAATACCGGTAGAAGAAGAAACGTCTAAACTCTTGTGTATTAACACACATCGGGGTCTGTATAAATTTAACAGACTACCTTTTGGGATTAAGGTCGCCCCCGCCATTTTCCAACAAATAATGAATTCGATGTTGGGTGGTTTGGATTTCGCAGTAGCGTATCTAGATGACATCCTCATGAGAAGTACAAGTATTGCAGAACATGTGAAACATGTAAATGCAGTAGTTTCCAGAATACAGGAGTTTGGATTTAAACTCAAAGATGGGCTACAATATTGCTAAATTATAACTTCAGCATGGAGTACATACCATCCAATAAATTTGGCTATGCTGATGGGCTCTCCAGGTTAATTCCTAAAAGAAGCGAACCGTTAGAAGACATGATAATTGCTTCACTGAAATCAGAAGAAGAGCTGAAATTTACTGTGTGTAATGCAGTTCGGAAACTTCCAGTAACTCTAGAAAAAATAAAAGAAGAAGCCACCAGGGACAAGTATATTTTGAAAGTAAAAGAAAAAATAGCCAAGAGGGACCAGTACACAACAAATGTGTTTTTGCTTTGCGATTCAGTATTGTTATATAGAGAACGTGTGGTGATTCCATACACACTCCAAAAACAAATATTAAAAGATTTTCATACTGGTCATCCAGGCAGCACTAGGATAAAGAGCCTAATGCGAAGTTTTGTTTATTGGCCGAATATGGACAGGGACATTGAGAACGCAGTAGCAAGATGTAAAGGCTGTGCTTTGGCTGCAAAGGCACCACCAGTAAAATTTAATCCCTGGCCAAAAACAGACCTACCATGGTCTAGGTTGCATGTGGATTTTGCCGGTCCACTGAATGGATACCATTACATCATAGTAGTGGATAGTTTCTCAAAATGGCCTGAGATACAAAGAATAAAAAAACCAACGACGCAAAGTACGAAAAACTTGCTGCTGGAATTGTTCGCAAGGTTTGGTGTAGTAGACACAATTGTGATGGACAACGGAAGTCAATTTACGTCGAAACAATTTAAAGATTTCTGCAAGGAATACAATGTCGAACATATTACCACAGATCCATATCACCCAAGATCTAATGGGTTAGCTGAAAAATTTGTGAACATCCTTAAAAGAGCTTTAAAGAAAGCTAGGGAAATACCTGCAGATGAAGCCCTACAGAAGTTTCTACAGGTATACAGACTTACCCCAAATAACGCAACACCAGCCTCACAATCACCAGCCGAGGTGATGTTTGCACGTCGGGTAAGATCTGTCGTAGACAAATTATTACCAAAAAAGACAAAGCCAGGTACAGAAAAATTTATTCCAGTTAAGAAATACAATCCTGGTGAAAAAGTATACTTTAAAGTATATAAACAGAATAAATCATTCTGGGAGAGTGGAAAAATAGAAAAGCGGATTGGCAACATGATGTACTTCGTGAAAGGTGAAAAATTCACGTGCAGACGGCACATTAACCAGATCAGACGATGCTCGTCAGACGTGGTTGACAGCGCTCCAGTTGAAGAAACACCTATGGAGGTGATTTTTGATACATTTGATCTTCCAACGCCAGCAACGATGTTACCTGAGATACGCCGATCCAAGAGAAAAAGAAAGGCAACTGACCATTTAAAAACAGATCCAAAACGTAGGAGATACGCTACGATGTTGCTAAAAAAATGTAGTTTTTTTGTATTTTATTTTCTCCTTTTTTCTGTAAAAAAAAAAAAAAAAATTAAAATAAAATAAAAAAATTAAAACTTTTACTCCTACGGAGTAAAGTTTTAGGAGGGAGGTGTTATAGTGAAAGACACCTAGTCTATAGGTAATAGACTCTCCCACCTATTATAAGTAGGAGTCAGGAGTAGTCGAGAGAAGGAGTAGTGTTCAGCGACCACAACTCGATTACTCTGCGTAACACTTTATTACAAGTTCCTAACGTTTCTGTATGTTTAACCTATTTAGGACGCATTTAGTCTGAATACAGTTTCTATTGTGGAAATAACTCCACAACAAAAAGGGAAAGAGCAAGGCAATGCAAATTCTTTTTCTCAGGATTCAGTGAATAATTCAGTTAGCAAATTTAAGTACGGTCCTGAGGAGGAGGTAATTTTTGCAGCAATTTTTCAGCATTATGAAGATTCATTATTACAAGGAATGTCCATATAGAAGGAAAGAATTGTTTTAATTTTGGCAAAAAGGACATAAGCATAAGCATTAAAGAAAACCAAAAAAGTAAAAAGGGGTCAAAAATGAAAAATACAGTTAACTCGACTACAATTGAAAAATAAGAAATAAAAAGAAAGTTTGTAAATGTACAGCCGAACAATAAAAATATTAAGTTCCAATTGGATACCGGTTCAGTGTCAGCACTACAAGCATTCATGGGTCTAGCAAATTACTACTGGGTGCATACCCAAATATGTACATGTTAAGAGCTCCTCTAAACAAAAAGAGGTTAGGCATATCCAGGTTAATCCCCAAACTTTGTGAACCATTGAAGGAAACTGTGATAGCGGCCCTAAGAATAGAAATGGAAATAAAAAAGCGTGCTGTGCAACACCATACGGGAATTACCTGTGACACTTGATTGAGTAGATCAGGATCAAAGCAAAAATAGACAAATATGTCAGAGAAAAAGAAACAAATTATGGACCAATAGTACAAAAAGAATGATGATGAAAAGATTTTTTCTATCTCTGATGGAATTTTGATGTATGGTGAACAGTTGATGATACCAGGAGTGCTGCAAAAAAGAATATTAGAAGACTTCCATTCCGGTTACCCTGGTATATTTAGGATGAAAGTTTTAATGAAAAGCTATGTTTTTTAGCTGAATATAGACAAAGAAATAGAGAACAATGTAAAATCATGCAGAGGTTGTGCGATGATGGCAAAGGTGCTACGAATGAAATTTACCCCTTGGCCAAGGACAGAGAGACCTTGGGCAAGGCTGCATATAGATTTTGCAGGTCCAATGAAGGGACAATATTAATTAATTGTAGTTGACAGTTTCTCAAGATGGCCAGAGGTGATGAAATGTAAAAATCCTTCTTGCAGTGGTACAATTAAATTTTTGCCAGATTCGGTTTTCTGGATATGGTTGTGTTGGACAATGGCACACAATTCATGGAAAAAGAGTTCAAAGATTTTTGTAAAGTTTTTTCAATTGTACACATCACTACCATACCATATCACTCATGATCTAATGGCCAGGCAGAAAGATTTGTAGACACTTTCAAGTGAGCATTAAAAATCCATTGATGATATCCTACAATTTTTAAGGATATATTGTGTGACACCAAACTCAAGTACTAATTTGGGGTTGTCACCTGCAGAGTTAATGTTCATGAGAAAAATAAGATCTGTGTTGAATTAACGGTTGCCAAAGGGAAATAAAAAACCAATAAAGAAAAAAACAGGTACAAAATCTTATATACCAGGAGAAAAAATGTTTTTTCAAAGAGTATAGAAACGAGAAAGAAATTTGGAATGCTGGTGTCATTGATAAATGCATCGGGAGTTTAATTACCTGAAAATGACCATTAAGAGACATCACAACTAGATGAAGAAAAGGTACCCAGAGGATATAAATAACCAGAAGGAAGAACTGATAAAGGTTATTTATGACTTATTCGACATATTGATGCCCTTAATAGCTTCCGAGGAGGAACGTTCAAGTAAATGAAAAAGAAAATTTACAGGGACTATAGAGATAAACCCAAAAAGGAAAAAGTACATCTTCCAGAGGAAGTAATCAATTCAAAAAAAGGGGATGTATTGGTTTAAGACTGTTCAAACAGCACTTTCTCTTACTGAGTAAGAGGAGTTAACAATTATAAGTTTATTATATTAGTCTGTGTCTTAACCATGTACCATATTATTCTCCGAAATAAACTACTTCTTATTTTCTATATGTGTGTCAACCTTTCCTATTTATGACACAACAAGGTTGATATGCCGTAAAACAAAACAACCTGAACCACCCATCGACCAATGAAAAATTGTTCCATCGATAAAACCAGTTGGCATTCACAAATTGGTCATAGTTTATTTTTCTATTTACATCCATTGGCTGCATTTGTGACCATTGCATTGTGCATTGGATTTTTGACCATTTACATGTATTAGGATTTTTTACATTTGACCTGCAATTTGTGATTGTGACATTCCTTTTTGCCTCTGGATCTTCAACTTTGAACTTGCAATTTATTTATTTTGCTTTGGAATTGAGCTGCTATATCATTTTTTGAACACATTATGTGGGAGATATTTCTGCTGCACCCTGTATTTTATCTGAAAATGTATAAAAGAAAATACAAAATATTATTCAAGCATGACAAAAACATCATTCATACAATATTAGTAAAGATGACATTTACGAAGTGAACTAATTTAAAATCCAATGAAACTCTCACTTAACTTTTGTATAGACCAAAACTATTTCTGTCAATAATTTTGAGAAGAGTATCATTCCATATGTTGTTCAAATTATTGAATTCATTCTTTTTGTTCCAAAATGTAGTTGCAACAAAAGCAACACAAAAAATAAGTTCACTGTTCTGAATATATCTTGGAAAGAATATGTATGAGATTAATAAATATTTCATATTTTGATTGGAACTACCAAGGTAGTAGCATATTATAAAAGCTCTTAAAGAAAGCTATTCAAAACAAGAATTAAGAAATATGGAAAAAAATTATTCACATTCAATTTTAAATAAACTTTCTCAAAATACTTCACAAAAATCAAAAAGAAATTTGAAATTAAATTTTAAATATAGGTTCATGTTAAAATCTATGACATCATGGTCTATCCACAATCACTAATTTCAAGTTTGTTTCTTTTCAGTTGTCCAATGAATTTAAATTTAATATTCCTCAAGAAATTATCTTTAAAATCAAGCTTTAAAAATTACTCACTTGCAAAAACAATATAATTATTTGATATTCAGCATCTTTAAATTGTATGTTTTAAAATATAACATTTTGATGAGGACCATAACAGTTAGATTTGAATCAACCCACAACAAAGGTACCTTTGTACTAAAAGCCATCAAAATTGATGCATATAGATGTCAGGACATTTTGTTTTTTTCTGTATAGAATATGCCTCAAATTTTCTAACTGAAAGTTCCAAAAACTTTGATGGCTTTCATAAAATAAAAACATGGCATCCCAAAATTTGAACTCAATACCTATGAAACAAAAGGAAAAGGATATAAAACAGTTTGGTTATGCCTAAGTCCATCATTGACATATTTTTGAATAAATATTTGCTGGATATTATGAAAGAATCATGAAAATCAAACTAAAAATAGGTTATGATCCTATTTTTAGTTTTGTTTTCATATATTATACTGAAAGACTGGGCAATACACAGATCATAAAAAGATTGTTTTTTAACAAAGAATGTGCAAACATCGATTCAACATTTTAAAGTAAAAATATTCTTTGTTCACCTTCCTACACAGATACTGAAATGTCATAGCTTATTATTATTCCTGTGCCTCTTAAAAATGATTCAATGCAATAACAAAAAATGCAATTCTAAATCTTTATTCAAAAATCTTAAACCCCACAAAATATGATAATCTGTTTAGGAGCCAATGTAAAAACTTTTCTAATTCTAACCTAAACATTTAAAAATTTTACAAATCTTTCATAAGCATAGGGAAACTTAGTATTTGTTATTTTGAAGTAAAAAAAAAGTGGCTGCTTAGTACTTTTCTATAAGATTGAAAAGTAATGATAGATTTTCTTTTTTTTTTCTAAAGCAATACAATATTCAGTTGTATGTGTAAATGTTATTTTGGATGCACACAAAGTGACAAAGTCTGAAATGGTTTTATTATAGTTTTCCCAGTCTGTACATCCAGGTCACTGTCCAAAGTTCATAAGGTTTTGATTGAATACTATGAATGTGCAAACTGGAAAAATGAAATAAAAAATAAGTTGATTAATTTCAATAAAACATATCTGAATTAATTGTTGCTGTCTAAGTATGTTATATATATTTAATGTTATATATATTTAATTTAATTTGTTTTTGTGTGTTTCCCTCATTTCTCCTCTCAGTCTCTCTCAGCTCTTCTTTTTATGCTGTCCATGTGGATAAAAAAAATGGAATGTTGGTTTCAAGCTGGAACTCATCAGATTGGTTGACTACAATTATTTTAACCAAAAACTAACTCAGAGATGCCTTTTGTCATTTGAGACTTCTATTGCCCAGCTGTTTACTTCAGAGTCCAGCAAATGTAGAAGGTATGACAAGGCCCCCTTTCTAGAAAATTGATTGGTTGAGAAAACAAATCAATTAGTTAATAGTAAATAAATGTTTTATAATCTTTAGGAAATGTAACTTTTCTTCCTGATCTAGTTTGAATTTCTGGTGTATTATTGGTTTGTGGTTTGTATTGTACATCAGGAGAATAATATGTGTGTGGTTGGTGATATTTTGAGTGTCAAAACTGATGTTGTCTGAAATGTTCCCTTTTTGAATTGTGAAATATTTGTTTGTTCTGTTTAAGACTTTAAATGGGCCTTGATAATTCAATGTGAGTAGCTTTTAACTGCATCTTCTCATACAAAAATGTACTCACAGGCATATAGTTATGTTGGTATGTAAGTGTGTTTTGTTAAGTGGGGGAAAACTGTAATTTCAGCATTTGGTTTTCAGTTCTTATATAAACTGAGATGTTGGGGTAGAATGTTTGTCATTTTTAAAGAATTGTCCTGGTAATGACAGGGGTGTACCAAAAACTAGTTTGGCTGGTATACAGCTACGGTCTTCTTTAATAATATTTCATAACAGAATAAGTTATCAATCCATTTGATTGAATTTTATTGTGTTGCTAAAGTTTTTTTGAGTTGCCTGTGGAATCTTTCCACGAATCCATTTGCACATGGGTGGTATGCTGTTCTTTTTATGTGTTTTGCACCCAGTAAGTTACTAAATTCTTGAAAGAGTACTGATCAGAACTGAATGCCACAATTGGTGGTGATAACATTGAGTACTCTGAAAGTGATATCCAATCTTTTAATATCATTTTTGAGACTGTTGTTGTAGACGTGTCTTGTAACGCAGTTGCTGTAGGCCAATGAAAGAATCTGCCAACAATGGCTAAAATATGAGTAATCTTGACCACTTGGTAGTGGTCCTATGATATTTATTAATATGTGATTGAATCTTGAATCTGGGCTACTGAAAGTGTCTGTGTGTTTTGGGGTGGTGTTGTAGCTTATTTTTCTGACAAGGCATGTAGAAGTACAATTCTTTACATCTGATGCCATATTTGGCCATAGAAAATGTTTGCTTACAATTTTTACAGATTGCTTGGATGTGAAAGGTTGTGCAAATGTTGAAATATTTGTTTCCTCAATGTAGGAGGTACATATGGCCAAGGATTAGTGAGAGTAGTATCAAATATAAGGTTTTATTACTGAATAGAACAGGAAATTGTTTCAGTTTTAAGGAAGTGTTTGTTAATACTTTAGTTAGTCTGGAGTCAGATTTCTGCTCATCTGAAATTAAATCATGACTTAATATATCATTAGTAATGGTTGTGATATCAGTGCTATAGTATTTTGATGACCTTTAATGTGCTGAATGTCTGTTGTGTATTGAGAAATAAGATCTAGATTTTTTTTTAAGCAAATCACCCCAAGCAAGGTGGGAGTGCCATTAGAGAGTAAGAGTAAAGAAGAGTGTTTGGGAAAAGAATAAAGAGAAAAGGACAGGAATCAAGGTCAAGGCATCAGATGTCAATTGACATTACGTTTGAATATTTGAAGATTATAGCTATCAGGGAAGCAAGTGATAGGAAGAGAGTTCCACTGATGGGAGTTGCGAGATAAGAAGCTGTTGGAGTAGAAGAGATGGCTACATTTAGCCTTTTCAACAGTGAAAGGGTGGGACCAAGATGATAACCTAGTAGCACACTTAAATTCATGCAGTTTGGGAACCAATGAAAGTAGCTCGTCAGAGCAGTTGCCATGACAATACTTGTAGAAAAGACAGAGGGAAGCCACAGCACGTCTGTGAGAAAGTGACTGTAGATGGGATGCCAGATCAGGACCAATCACATTGCATATCCAGCTCTGGATTTTGTCAAGGACCTCAAGATGAACAGCAGGAGCACCAGAGCAAATATGGCAGCAGTATTCCATGCAAGGATGAATGGTTGATTTGTAGATTTGAAGGATGGACTCAGGCAAGAAAAACCTTCTGGCACGTCACAGTAGATGAAGCTATAGATTCAATGTAGTTGTTCCATTTCAGGTCAGTGGACAGCTTGAGACGAAAACAGGCGCAGAGAGGTGCTCTCATGGAGTTGGGCATCAGCCATCCTGATAGGAGGCAGGGAGGGTTCTCTATGGTGAGTAAATGAGAGCAGTTTCATTTTAAAGGCATTAAACTTTACAAGCTATTTCCTGCCCTAGTCAACCACAGATTGAAGGTCCTTCTCGAGGCCTACAGCCAGGTTAGTTTTGTCAATGATACTGGATTTACTATTGAGGCAGGAGTAAATAATAACGTTGTCACCATAGATGCCAACTTGGGAGTTGATGACATAAGGAAGATCGTTGATGAAGATCAGAAACAGTGTGTGATAAAGCCTTGGGGAACACCAGTGTTCATGTGAAAGGATCTGGAGGAGAACCCGTTTAGGATGACCTTCATTTCACGGTTTGCAGGAATGCTTTTATTAAGTCAAATAATCGTCCTGTAATGCTGTATCCTTGAAGCTTATGAAGAAGGCCAGTGTGCCAAACCCTATCAAACGTTTTAGAGATATCTAAAGCTATGGCTTGAGCTTCTCTGTTATTGTCACGTGCTTGGTATAAATTCAGTTATGGTCATGTCAGTGGTGAACTGGGCAAAGTGGAAACCATATTGCTTGTCTGAGAGTAGATCATGGGATGTAAGGTGCTTAACCTCTTTGTCATTGATTAAAGCCTCAAAGATTTTGTTGAAGAGTGATAGAACAGTAGTTAGATGGATCAAAAAGATCACCAGAGTTCTTAAAGACAGGGACAACAGATGAAGACTTCCAACAGGCTGGAAAGCAAGAGTAAGTGAGGTAATAGTTATATAGTTTGGAGAAGACTGATGCCAGTTCAGGAACACATTTTTTCAGGACAACGGCTGGTATCCTGTTCCCACTACTAGCCTTATGGAAGTTTAATTTAGGGATGATGTCCAAACCTATTGATGGGTTATGTTTATGTCACTCAACAGAGCCTCAATTCTAGGGGGGAAATCAGGTGTGGGTACTCCGGATGAGTGGAGCATTTTGATTTCTCTAGAGGTGTATTTATTTGCACTGCTGTTGATTGCATGAGTGAGGTGTTTGTAATCTATAAGTATTATGAAATTCCTACCTTCAAGTATATGTCTGAATTGTTTGATCATCAGATATATGGCTAACAGTTCCCTGAAGAAGGTACTATACTTCATTTGAGTTAATTTTGCTGAGAAAAACAAAGTAGGTTTCCTTATTGAATCTATCACTTGTTCAATTACTGCTCCTACTGCTGTATTGGATGATTCTATGGTGAAGAAAATTTGTGTGTTTTCATCATTGTTGATATATGAGAGTTTAGTGAATTTTGAAAGTGAAAATTTGGTTGTATGGAAAGCATGTAAGGCATCTTGTTGTAGTGTGATGTTTTTGTTTTTTGTCCGTAAGAGGTTGATTAGTGGAAAAAATGTAGATGACATGTTTTGAATGAAACCACTATAATAGTTTATCAGTCTGATAAATCTTCATAACTATCAGATAGAAGTGGGTGTAGGAAAATTTTCAACCACTTTCACCTTCTCTGGTAAAGGTGAAATCCCATTTTGATCTATAATGTGTCCAAGAAAGGTGATTTGACTGGCACCAAAGGTGCACTAATCTATATTAATTTTGAAGCCAAATTGAGATAGTCTTTGGAAAACTGTAAGTGATCCTTATATTCTTTAGTGTTTTTCCTAGTGATAAGTCTCAAAGGAGCTAAGTCTTTGTTTGCTGATAGAATGAGGCACTATATTGTATCTAACAACTTTGGTTTGTGATTATTAGCAGCTCTGTAATAGTGTATTAAATAAGAGCAAGTTTTATATTCCTCCCCTCTTCAATCAATTTGAGGTGTTAACATCTTCTGCTGATAAAGCAGAATGTTTCACTCATAAATTCTCTTCCAATTCTACTCTTGACTAATCTGGAGTATCTTTGCCTGACTTTTCATTTAGAACTGAATCTCTGTTGAGTGATATGCATATCTCCCATGGTTTCTACTATCATCTCTAATCTGGATCCCCACACAGCATGAGGACCTGATGATTTCCCTGTAATAGTTCTTAAGAAGTCTTCCCCTGAACTGGCTCCTGTTCTCTTTAAACTGCTTTGCTTCATCTTGATTTCTTGCTTGTTGGAAATCCTCATTTGTTGTTCCAGTCTTTAAGAACTCAGCAGCTTCATTGACTATGTTGGAAAGCAACTCTTGTACAATGCTGGTGAACTTCATTTTCTGTGACCAATTTACTCTAGAAGCGAATATGGCCTGAAGTTGTAAAATAACGATTTTTTGTGTTGTAGGGTGTAATTTATATTTAGGCATGCTTCAGTGATATCTTCATATGAACTCATAATTGAAGGAAAATTCTTCATGGAGTGATTGGGTTTGTAGTAGTAGTAGTTCATGGGTCACTGTTGTTAAGATCAAAATCATGTCAGGTGTCACCAGTTGTTGTGTGTTTTCTTCATTTCTCCTCTCAGTCTATCTCTTTTTATACTGTCATGTAGGAAAAAAAAATTAAAAAAAAATAGAATGCTGGTTTTGAGTAAGGAACTTGTCTGATTGGTTGACTAAAATTATTTTACCCAAAGAAAATCAGAAGTGGATTGCATTTTGCCATTTGACACTTCTGTTGCCGAACTGTTTACTCCAGAGTCCAGCAAATGTAGAAGGTACAGCACTATAAAGCACAGAAATTACTAAAATGTACTTTTATGTAATCAATATTTGATTAAAATGATGTTGATCATGCAAATATTTTGATGTTTTTTCTTAAATATTAATTTTTTACAAATATGATCTGTGAATTTCTTTTATCTTCCTCAGCTTCTCACACATGTTTTCCTCTAATAATAAAAAAGATTGTAAAGTTTACAATTTTAATAAAGTTATTTATAGTTTCCTTTTGTTAAATATAAATTTCTAAATCCAAAAGTAACTTTTTTGTTTCATAATAATAACTCAATATCTATGAATGCTGTAGAGCACATGACAGACAAATTGATAATGATATTGATACTCTTACTTTTCCTGCAATTTACTTTTATCATCTTACAAGCACAATTCAATAGCCAAAGAAAGAAAAGAGGATTAAAATCAACTTAGTAATGGTAGTGATGTACAAGTATAGACTTGTCATTGCTCTTTTTAATTCAGCTAAGCATTGACTGCTTGAGTAGTCACTGCTACACAATAACAGGCTGCTCCACTTACTTGTTGTTTCTCCCTGTATGGCATCTACTTGTCCCTGTTAATGGACACAAGTCCTCAGTAATCAACCAAGATTCAGCCAGTTACTATGAATTTTTTTCTCCAAATAAAGAAAATCAGAATGATTCCTTTTCAATTTCTTTAAAATTTCAAAATATGAATGGGGCAGGTTTTTTTAAATGTATTCAATTTTACTATTCAGCATTGATTTTAAGTGTTTTAGCAATAAAATATCAAGGTACAGAATATACATTTTAATTGGTTATGATTATCTAATCATGATAGAAATAATCTGACATAAATATAAAACATATTTTGTCTGACATATAATAATGAAGAAGGTAATAAATTGCAAAGACTATGGCATATGTCTTAATTTTATTTGATTTTAAATACAATTTTGTAGGCTCCTAATTTCAATATATACCATATTTGCCACCAGCTTTGATCCATTTATAGTTTTCCACCAATTTTTTAAAGTGATTTGTCTGTTACTAAAAGAAAAAATATGATTAATATATATTTTTGCTAAATTGTTTAACAGTTCTTCTATATCAGCAGAAGTAGTTTTCAAGTTATTATTTACAGGAGAAAGAAATTACAACATATAATTTTTAAATTTTAGAAAATATAAAATGTTGGAATTTGTTTTGATATTAATGAAGGAAAAGTGAAAACAAAGTCAAAACTGACTGAGAGATGAGTTTTATAAAATGTCACAGTATTGCTTGTAAAATCATAATAGATTTATTGCTGTTTTATCAGATTTTTTGTCAACTTAATAGTTAAAGGATATCTTTCATCCTTAATATTTTTGGAAAAATCAATTTAGATAATCTTTTCAATAATAAAGTAAAGAGGAAAAACTATTTTCCAGTTTTATAATTAATGAAATATTTGCTCAAATGACACTATCTTGTATCTAGTATAAAAGTTCTCTCTGTGCCAGAAAACTAATTGTATTTCCTTTTAGAAATATCTATTAATATTTTCATATATGTATAAAGTAATGTTTATATGTTAATCTGTAAAAGGATGTAAATGCAAAAAATTAAATTTTAAATCTTCACTTTTCAATTAGATGCTTTCAAACTATTCTAAATATTTTCATTGAAGGTAAAAGAAACCAAACATTTAATACATGATTTACACATCACCTTAAAAATAGATTTATTTCTTAAATAATGATTATTGTGTGATTCTCAGAATGTAAAAAAATTATGCCAGCATTTTGACATCCTGAAATACAATAGGCATACTGCAATTGTAGTAAAATTGTTACTGAAAAGAAAAACATTCTTTTAACATGGCTAATTAATAACTGGCTATAAGTGTTATTACAATTGGAGTTATTTGCCCTTTTTGACTTGATAGAGCCATTTATTTGAGAATCTATAACATTTTGATACTAATAGAGGGAAATTATATTGTGATCATTTAAGTTATTTTGAAAATTATGAATGCACTTTAGTGATTAATGAGTTAAATTATTTTTTTAAATATAATTAGTCACTATAATTTATTTTAGATTAGTTTAGAATTATGTTGACATGGATATGATGGAATAAGCCATACCTACCTTTCACCCCTCCGGGATAATGCACTTTACACCAATAATCACCTATAACCAATCAGCATCTTAGTTTCAGCAAACTAGACTTTTTATTGGCTCAGACCTCTAAAACTGTAGCAAGTTTAAGTGAAAATATCTTTTTGTGCCTAACGTTTTTGAGCCGATTTTTAGACCCAAAACTCAATAAATAGAGGCGTCCGAATCGATTCACACCAGTCAGAAATTCACCCTGGAGAGATGCCAAACTAATCCACGCTAGTCAAAACTTTGACCAACTACACTTTTCCCGCACAAACTTCTCTGACTCAACAAACAGCATTTTGCTCTCCCAGGAACAATTGCTTTCGATACTAAAGAAAGTGAAATAACACACTACTAAATAAGTATTCGTAAACATTCAATCAAACACCAAAACAACTAAAGGTACACAACTCTTACCAACTTTGGACATTAATTTAAACAAACATACGCATACACACTATTGACTTAACTCTCACAAGACATTTTTGTACACGACAAAACACTGTTTAATTTCACACACAAACCTTAGTAACAGTTTCACACACACTGAAACTTGGCATAAACACACTACATAATTCAATTCAACCATTCACACTTATCCAACAATATCTGACTTAATTGTGTATGTTAATTTTATATAAATCAATGTTATTGTTAAACTTTTAATTATGTTGTTTTCACTTTGATTTCTCTTGAATGATTTGCCTTCAATATTCCTGTTTCTTAATTTGTTGTGGATGAATGTCTAAGAACACCAACATCACTAACCCTTCTAATAACCTAACCTTCTGATATCTTAAAATACATTTGCCAGTCTGCAACAGATATATAGTTTGAAATAATAATGCAATTTTAATAAATTCTGAAGAATACTTCCAATTCCACATAATCATCCATTTGTATTTAAATGCCTTAATTATTTTAAACAAAATTACGGTTTAATGTGGCAAAAATTGCAAACTTTATAAGTCATAAATGGGGATTGTAGTGTCATCATCATAATAAAAGAGTATTGCTTGTGGTAAATTTATGATATTTTGTGCAAACATATATACACGCATATTATCTGCAAAAATCTTATTTACAAACTTGTATATATGATTTTTTTAATGCTAGCCACAAGTAGATTAAAAAAAACGAATGAATCACTGTTATAAATATAAAAACTTATTTTTATTTATTTAGACCATAATTCTTATGATGTGTGTAAAATATAAATGCATTTTTAAAACATTTCTATGAACTAAATTTAACACTAGATGACAATAATCACACAGTTTCATAAATTTAGATAGCTTGTTTATAATTTATATTGTTGTAGGAAGACCATTACATTATTTTTTAACATGAGCTAATTTCAAAATACTGTTTTCATTTAACCAAAAAAAGTGTTCTGTCAGATAGTACTACTAATTTAAAATAAAGCCTTACTGTTCTGTTCAATAAACATTCCCTACTCTTAAGTTATTTCTCATTGATTCAAATAGAAAAGGTATATTAATATCTTTTCTATTTGTACTTAGAAGCAACTTTATGAATTTTTTAATTTGTGTAAATTTCCTGGTAATAATTGTTATCAGAAATTATATACAAATGAGAGCTATATAAATGTTGTTCTTAAAACAAGCATTTACTCTAGTTTTTAAATGTGGTGTGTTGAAAAGTTTTCTGGAAAAGAGATAATAATCATAAAATAATTTTTACATATTCATCAATAGATTGCCTATAGAGACACACACAAATAAGAAAGAATGAGTTGTACATTATTGTCTTGTCACCATTTATAACCAAGTTATTCACAGTTAACAAATGAATATTAATTCACCTTACAGCTATTTTGACAAACATTACAATTATTTTTATCATTTTCACATTCACTTTTGGTATTAAAGCACATATTAATGTTTATAATTCGAATATTATTTATAAGATAGAGCTTTGTTATATTGCAACTTATCTTTGAAAAGAAAATACTTATATAGAGCATTCCATGCATATATAATATTTTATATCAGTAATACTTCCTTTCTTTTAGCACAAGGCTTCAAAATTCACTTTTAATATAAACATATAAGTACGAGTTTGTTTTTTCTTTACTGTTAGAATTTAAATAAAAGCTTCTGTTGTTGTAAACTTTTGAAGGAACATTTATTGTCTTACTATTGTTTTATCTAAATATTATACAATATAAGACTCAAATACAATGAGTTAAAATTATTAACAGTGATATTCAACTACTTACCTAGTACTTACCTACATAGAATAAATATAACTTTTAAAAAATTACATGCTTCTCTGTTTATCAACACACTTTTTTTGAGTTAGATTGGAAGACTATGGTCAACAAAATAAAAAATATATTCTTATCATATATTCTGGTTGTTGTTATAGAAGTGACCTATAAATTAGAGTGCCTATATTGTTGGCACATATTTTGAGATCATTTTCTTTATTTTTATTTATAAACTAGTAGAATCCATCCCACTTGATATATTTTCTACTAATTCATTCTCTTGTTAGCAATAGTAGATGTAGTTATTATTTATTTGTTTTTTTTAAACTTACAATGACCAGCTTAAAATGAAAGTGGAACAGATAACTTACAACTAACTGCTCTTACTCATTGCCACCATTTTTGCATGTGCAACTTTTCAAGACAAGATAACCTCGTTTTATTTAATCTTGTTATTTCATTTATTTGTGTTGGAATCTTTAATGTATAACTTTGCTATGACTAAGAAAAATTTGATAAAATTATTAGATTAGTAGTGACTCCTTTCTCAGAGTTACTTGCTGATACCTATCAGTGTCTGAATACTTACAACTTTAGACATTATATGTATGTATAATTTATGTCTAAATTAACAACTGAAAATAAAAAATGCATGTTTGATGTCATCAGAAGACAAATAATGAATTAAGAATAACAGCAAAACAAAGATGTTGGTTTAAAAATTCTTAGCCAAAAATATAAAATCACAAGGTTTTTTTTATTGCCTTCAAAAATCTTTTTTTCCATGAATATGATAAATAAATGTTCACTTATTTGTTATGTTAGTATTGGAAGATATATCTTATAAAATTGCTTACATCTTCAATAATAATTATTATAAATTTATGGTTATTTAAAAAAATACACCATAGAAAATAAATAATTACTGAACATCAAATTTAATAATTACTGAACTTGTAAAACAGTAGAACTTAGATCTACTTAAACAGTAAAGAAGTAGTTTCAATTTTTATGCAGATGATAATAAAATGAAATCAATAAATGATTAGATATAGGTATAGTTTGGACAGGAAAAAGAGAGTGAGTGAGAGCAATAGTTCATAAGCTCATCTTGTAGTTCATTGTTAGTGAATTTGATTTTCCCTACACTTAGGTGTTTAATAGATGGAGAAAGAATGTTTATTCTATATTTTTTAAGGAATTTTACAACCCTCACCCCACCCTGAGATTATTAAAACCACCCCACTTATTAATTCACACTTTTTGATCCTTCAGATGATTTTCTGAATCCCACCCTTTTTTAAGAGCCCTCTTTATTGCTTATTCTGAAAAATCCGACTCCTATAATTATTACCCCCCTTTTGCACCTAAGTGAACTATTATTATAATCTTGACCTGACTAATCTCAACTTAGTAACTATCTGCAAATACAATATAAAAATTAGTTTATCATATAAATTATGATTTCATCATTTTATTTTGAATATCTTCTGACAATATTAATATATTCGCATTGGAAAACAACATGAATTCAATTTACTAGACAATACTTAGTTTCATAGTGTATATTTAACTACTGAGTAAAGCAACTAAAGTTCACTATCAAAGAATAAATGCAATGTTTATATTAACATTTTCAATAATTCCTGCTCAGTTTTATGGCAAGAAACAGGTTAAAATGTTTACTTTTAATTTGTAAATTTTTTATTTTTATTCTTCATTTGAGGAGACTTTTTTAATTCTAGAATTTCTTTGTAACACTTTCAAATAATAAAACTTTTAATTTTTCCAAAAAAATTTATGGAAATTTATTGTACTAAGCTATGCACCCTACTAAAACCAACTGTACTTTGTACCCCCTTACCTGTTTGCACTTCTCCCCAAATTTGGTTTTGATTGGTCAATCTATAGCTATTTTAGATGGACTGTTTAAATATATAGATAGAAGAACAGTACAAAAGTCAGTAGTTTTATTAACAAAACATTATTTTGTAAAAAGTTAATACATTATGGCTGTCACATCTTGCTAATTTTTTGCATAGATTTAGGGATTTTCTCTGATGCACCCATGATAGCTTATCTCAAGAGTGGAATAGTGTGTACAGTCAATGTACACATTGCTTGCCATCATTCCCCAAATGTTTTTGAGAGGATTGAAATTTGGATTAAGTGACTTCATTACAGATGAAAAGTGATCACTGATATATAAAACATTTTTCATAATTTCCAGTTCGAATGTATTCAAGCTTCAAATAAACAACATTTTCCAAATAACAATTTTGTTAAATCATCCTTCTGTGCATTCTATATTACAATTTCAAAGTGCATTGCACAGTATTTAGATCAAATTCAATATAAACAAAGAATAATAATGTTATAATAATCCAGAGAGCATCTCTCTGAGGAATAGTGAAACATGATTTTGTATAATTAACTTTATTGTCTTAATAGAGCCACAAGTCCTATAAATATTTTATTTTTTACCCAAATTTTGTTTTTGTATTTATTGTCCAAATTTTGTTAGCAACTTCAATCTACTTTTTTTTTTTTAGTAATCATATTTGTACAAAAAATTTGAGCAATGTATTTATTATACGCATTAAACTGAAGCTTAATTGCAGGTAAAATTGAATCATAATTATTTACTTTAGCAATGCTAATGCTTCAACAATGGCCACTTATAATAGATGGTATCGAGTCATGGGAAATATTCTAAAATATATTGCAAATTATCATCCTCTAATAATTTGTATCTCATTTAATTTAAATGAACATGAAAATGTATTCATATTTTGTATCAGTTTCATATCAATAAAATGTTTAAAAATAAGTTTGAGTGATTATATTTAAAAAGCTAGTTAAAGTTAAATTCTTTCAAATAATATTTTAATTTCAGTAAATGAAACTGCAACTAAAGAGTAAATGTGACAAATATTCTTCCAAGTCATAAAAACTGGACCATCCCTAGCCACAAACAAAATTACTGCATGTTACTATATGCAGTTAAGGGTAATGGAGATGTTTTCAAGTTTCAATATTTGAGAATTTTTAAATTTAAAAAAATCAGTTGGACAAGTTTATTGTGATATAGTTTGGCAACAGAACAGATTATAGATTAACTTCAGCGATGTAGAACCTAAAAAATGACAAATTACATTTATTTATCTTGTGAAAGAAATTAGCTAAACTTTTGTAAGGAAGATATTTAAATTAGTTTGAGATATTTGTGCATTTCAAATTTTGATTACTTATTAGATTTTTGTACATGATTTCTGATAAGTTTCATTATATAGTGTTGTTGGAGGACATTGGCTGTGGTATAACCTGGAGAGGGATGGACTCTACCAGATCTACTTGTACAAAACATGTTACACATGAATGAATACCTATTTTGGCTTTAAACTAAGAAATGTTAAGGGAACTGGTTGTGCTCACTTGTATAGCAACCCTATGACCACACTCGATAATAGGACTAGTGATGATAATTGGTAAGCTTTTCAACATATCTTTCATGTTCAATATATGTATTTGTAAAAATGTGCAAGAATGTTACCAAGTACAACAAACAACTGGAAAAAGTTACAGAGTACAATGACTAAAATGTTGCGAGTATAACAACTAAGACAAATATACTTATCCCTATTATATAATAATGATAATTCTGAATAGAAAAGTATACAATAATGATAATTCCTTATGTCAAAAATGTTGACATAAACTGAACTTGATACTTTCACTAATACTCACTTAACATTGAGTTAAAAGATGAAAAAAATTATGTTGAAATTTTGTAATGAAAAACCATCCAAAATAGTTAAAAATTAACAGATAAATAAAAATAACTAATCATGAAACATCATTAATAAGTAAACATGCTTAAAATCTTCATAAAACAAAATATATATATATATATATATATATATATGAAATTCTATTTGAGAGTTAAACATTATTGACTTATTTTTCCATTATGTAATAATGTTTACTAATTTCAATATTATTGTTATTTATAAATATATACAGAAATGACTGTACACTGATAAAAGCTACATGGATTTTATTACAGTTTCAATATTCAATTTAATTAAATATTACATTAAATTTATTATTCAAGTTAATAAAAATCATATATTTCCATAACAATTCTTTTATGAGCTTAATCAATCTGAAACTGAGTATCATAATTTTATTCTATTAGATTCAATAAAACAGGTTCTTCATAGTAAAAAGTGGAAAGAAAGTTTATAAAAACGGATTTTATATGGAGTACATTCAATTTTATAAATTCATTTCTATAAATTAATGTACAAGCAGATCAGATGGAGAATCTATAAAATATGCATCATCCATATATATATATATATATATATATATATGTTATAATTATTTTTAAAAAAATATGATTCCATCATTACATAAGAGTTCTCATGTTTCAAAAACAGGAACTAAAAACTTTAATTATAAAAATTAAATTAAAGTATCAAGCTCTGTTTCATCTTAAAGCAAAATTTTTTTGAATTTTAATAAGGGGTGTAAGGGTTAACATATTGTATCAACATATTAGTTACTTTCAGAAAGAGGTCAAGTCAAGGTAGGGTCGGGGTGTCTATTTTAAAGTGAATGATGACATTCATTAGACGTATATCATCTAGTCTGTTTCAGTGACAGAGAGTTATTGGCATTGTTACGCCGTTAAATGCCTAAAGATTTTTTTCTTTCTAGAAGGGTTGTTTGTACATAAATGCATTGTATTGAACTACAATTTGTTTTTTTGATGACTTCATAAAAGGTTTTTTATCTTATAATTGGGTTAAGCTTTTAAATCTTTTAATAGACTATGAAATTTTAAAATTTCTAAGCTAATTATTTAATGTGAAAATTTGTTGATGTCGGCAAAAAAACAGTTAACTCATGTCTATGGTTTAATAAATTTTCATTTTTTAGAAACTTTAGTGCCAGAGAAAAGCAATAATAACCACAAAAATTGCAATATGAGCTTGGGTAAAATCATGCAATGATAACAGCAAAAATTGCAATATGAGCACTGGTAAAAAAGATTGCTGAAGACATTAGGTTTATAATACCCAGAAATTCATACACAGATGTCCTCAAGGACACATGGCACAGTGGATAAAAGTGTTAGTTAGATCCAGTGACAGGACCCAAGTTCTTCACTGACTTAACCAGTTCAATACCTGGTTAAGGCAGTGAAGAACTTGGAGAGGGGAATTAACAGGAGATACCTGACAACTGACATCCATTAAAACATGGCACGTGGAACTAGAACAGTCTACCCCAGTGAGCGAAATAAAGGTTTGGTTTGATTTGTTTTGTTTTACGGCATATCAACCTCAATGGGTCATTTAATGCTGACAACCTTTTTTTTTTTCTGATAATATTTTTTTTTTGTCAAAAATCTATTTCTGTTAATATTTTTTTCCTCAAAAACATATAGCTGGTAATATTATTTTTTCAAAAAAGTATAGCTGGTAATATTATTTTTTCAAAAACATATAGCTCGTAATAGATATTTTTTTTTTCAAAAATTTATTTCTGGTAATAATATTTTACAAAGTATTTCTGGTATTAAAACCTATTTTTACAATTTTATAATGCTTTTTCCTTAGTTTTGGGGGTTAACTATTTCCCATAGCTGAGACGCTGACAGGTGCTACCAGCAATTAAGAAGTGGTTCCACACTCCTCAAAGCCTCCTGATCAGAGAACATGCTGTTGGACATAGTTTATCGTCTTACCCTGTATGCAGATGTAATCTCAGTTTCAGGGTTAACTATTTGCCCATAGCTGGGACCCTAGCATGTGCTACCACCCCAGGTCAGGGTGGACCTGAGAACACCAGCAACTAAGAGGTGGTTCCACGCTCCCCAAAACCTCCTTATCAGAAGCCTTATTGTTGGACATAGTTTATCATCTTACCCTGGATGCAGATATAGTTTATCGTCATACCCAGGATGCCCCATTGGTGGGAGGTACCCCTCTGCAGAGGTGCAGTCAGCGTATTCTACAGCCCCAGCCAACAGGGCGGGCAAAATAAAGAGTTCAGTTCAACATTCCAATCACCTGAAGAAGGCCAGAGCGTACAATGGTTGAAATGTTGTAATAAATATGGCAACAAAGATGAGGACAATAGTCAGAATAATGTAAATAGTGTACATAATCTCAGAAATATAGACAGAAACTTTAAAATGTGTAGTTTTCATGTAGGCATAAAGGGCATGGGTCATCCCAGGTTCTACAAGTTCTATTTATTATTTTCCATTTTACTTTTGGGGTTTTATTCATTTCTTTCAAATGCCAAAAATATTTGGATAGGGATGTCTGATTTCTATTTCTAATATTATTGAAGGAGCTTTTGTGTTGTCTTCATCTAATTTTAAATTCATTTTTTCTCATGGAACCTAATTTTAATTTAGGGTTTTTATTAATACTATTTTGGCATGCGTGTTTTTCCGGGATTTTATTATTATGTTTTTATGATTCTTTCTAGATATTCAGTGCAACTGTACCTTAATTTTAAGGTATTTTTATTAAAGATCTTTATATATATATATGTGTGTGTTTTTATTAAAGATATTTATATATATAAACAAACTCTATCACTTTGAGTTAATAGCAACTTTCTAAATAATTTTTTTTGCTCTTAAAACTTCAATTAAAATCAATAAGGAGTTGAAAGAGTAAGTACACCAGCATTGACCAAAATCTCAGATATTAGTTAAAAATGACATTTCATTATTTTTAAACTATTATAACAACAAACTAAAAAATTTATATTCAGTACTTCAGAATAAACTTAAAGGTTACAATGTTGAAATAATAAAATTGTGACAGCACAATCAAATGTCACAATTTGTTATATGACTGATAGCAGATGAAGTGTTTCATTATATTTCATAATATATTAAACTATCAATTACTGCATTTGATGGCCAACAAGACATTTTATAAGGTCATTTATGAATCTCATTCAAAGACTTAAGTACAACACAAGCCAATTTTTTTCAATCTGCTATCCATAATATTGGCTAATATTATAATTGTAATATTTGGATCCTTTTTTGAGAAAGTATATCTTATAGAATGATGAATATGAAAATAATCACTGGTACTATATATTAGGAGTGAGCAAAAGTTTCCAAAATCTTTTTATTAAAATTAGTTAATATATTTATTATCAAAATGTTTTCTTTTTTTTCTATGACCTTACATCAACATTAAAACATTTTTCACATTCCATTTTGATAAAATGACTGGTTTGGGCATAAAATGATATTGTCAATGAAATTTTTGATTCGATATAGCCTGTTACATTGATTAAAACAAATGATAATCCAGTGGCACACAATCTGGTAAATATGCTGTATGAAGGAGAATTTCCCATCCCAACTCCATTAGGAATATTTTTTGGTGAGGTGTTGACAAAACAACATGTAGTTAAATGTTGTCATACAGCAGTATGATGTTTTGTTAGTAAATAACCTTCTTTTTTTTTAATTGCAATGCTTGAGCTTCAAAGATGGTTAAAAGTAAGGTTTACCAGACTTCAGAATTTCATAATACAATATGCTTTTCATATCCCACCAAATCGAGAACAATAAATCTTTTTCTCAAAAATGTTAAGTTTTGCATTAAACTGTTCTGAACCCAACCATTATTTTCAATGTTTTACATTATTATTGTGAATCCACATTTTATCTTACACAGATGAAAAAATAATGTTTTGCAAGCAGGGAAATGTAGGTGTTGAAACACTGTCCAATGCAGAAAGGAACCTATTTTCCTGGGGTGGGGTGTTTTGTTTTTGTATTTTTTTCCAATTTCTGCAAATGTCTTACAACTGCAGAGAGACTGCCACTAAATTTTTCAGCCAATTCTAATGCTGATTGATTAAATCATTATCTGAAAGAATTTGCAAGTCATTACTTCCAAATTCTTTATCCTCAAAATCAAATCTACTCTTCTTGGATTTTGAAAACTATTCAAGAAATTTACTGCTTCCAATTAAATGATCTCAATAAGCTTCAACAATCATTTTTTCTCTCAACACAAGATACATGAATACTGAATATAGTATACTCAAATCTGGTTTTCAACTGTCTAGATTTCAAAACAGAGGCTGCTGAGAAATGTTTCATAAATACAATCTACCATGTGGTGAATGTCAGTACATATTAGTCTCAGCTTTTCAAACAACCATTCTTGTTTTAAAGATGTGGAATCAATCATTTTTCTAAGTTTACAAAAAATAAGAATTATCATTTTTAGTGGAAAGACTATTTTTGATGCCTTCATTTGAGTTTCAGGTGCAATTGTCAGCCATTCTATATGCACAACACTTAGAGGACATTGAAGATTGTAAACGTCACCT
The DNA here is from genome assembly GCA_964036315.1 of Acanthosepion esculentum. Lineage (NCBI taxonomy): Eukaryota > Metazoa > Mollusca > Cephalopoda > Sepiida > Sepiidae > Acanthosepion > Acanthosepion esculentum. The sequence goes on along the minus strand of OZ038483.1, from coordinate 87,479,337 downwards.
TCAAGTTAAAATCCATTACATTCTGAACATTTTATTAAAATATAAATATATTAAAAGCTGTTATATTTAAGTCTTGGTGTCACTATTTACACTAAGCATTTACTATAGGTCAGCACAATTGTGTCCTTTAAAGTTTAAATATCCATTACTCTGTGTTTGTTAGTTCTTTACAGAAATGTATTTCAGGATAATTATTAGCAAAATAAATGATACAAGTCATACAGAACCAGCTAAATGCAAATTTACTGGTCTCATTTATGAACACATGGTTTTTAAAATTGATACTCATCAGCTTTCATGAAACAATTTAAAAAGAATTAAAGTCTGTTGGACTGAAAGATTTTATTACTTCACCATTCTCCTACCAAGGCCACCCCTCTCCTACCAAGACCACCCCTCCAGAAAAAGCCTTCATCAACTAAAAAACTAAGATCAGCAAGTAAAGAATATTGATAACGTGTTAATTTTTTCTCATTTTAAAAATACTGAAACTTTATAGTATCAAGAGTAAGCCTTTTGGCTAGAACATTTGATCTAGAGAAAATGATAAAGTGTTAAACAATGGGCTTCATTTTTGTGTGTTCCTCATTTTAGATAATTCAAACCAAGAATGAAAGTGTTCATATATGATTAATATCCTTAATATAAAAACCTAGAATATGGAATTCAAAGCCTTAAATATTTTACTCATAGAAAAGTTTTCTTTTAAAAAACTTGTATCTTCCTTCAAATATAATTATTAAAATATATACAGTTGAAAAGTGAATCATCTTTTACTTAATTTTATTTTACATGATTACTATTTTTTTCATATTGGTCAAATAAAAAGTGATAATAAACTGAAAAGGGAAAGATTAAGAGAGATAAAAAAGAGGCATAAAGTGATAAGAGCAAAGAAACATAGAAGACCTACAGCTTTTTTTAAAACAGTATTCATTCATCATTAGCAACAAGATAAAATTAGATGCACATGCATATTGAAACCTTTTAGAAGTAACAATTTACATTCTATGTAAATAAGTTAGAACAGTTATTTTTAAAGTGGTGTAATGATTTTATTGATGAAAGATGAAGCCTTTTTATAAACACTAAAATGTTCAGAATAGCAAATCTTTGTGTGATATCTCAGTGGTTACAGTTATTGTGCAAGGTCAACCAATTTCCAGTGCTGATCAACTCTTTTAGTAAGAGTAGCAACTAAAAAAGCTAAAAAACACAAATTATTGTTTTGTAAAATAGGCAATATTTTTATATCACATTTAAACTTAGTTTAATAGTAGAAAAACAAGGCAGCAGTTAGATGATCTGAGATTACATTAGAAGAGTCTGGCAAAAACTCATCAAAGAGAAAGTAAGCTTTGATAATCAAATTCTTCTGTCTTCAGTATGCAGCTATGTTGATTGGAAAAAGAATTAGAAGCTGTGCAGATAAAATTATATATAATAGATTAAAGAAAGAGGGAAGTTTAAGTTATAGTTGATAAAATTTGTTGAAGAATGAAGTTTTGTTATAGACTACATTGGTCAAAGTATCAAAATCACAAAATCTAGAGTTTATTCATGGTACTTATAAAGATCAATCACTACTCCACAGATGTCATATAGCTTTTAGGAAATATAAATCATAATTTTTTTTCATCTATTGTACAGAGTTTGGGTCTATACAGCATATGGTTGTTTCTTTTTATTGTTTTGTAGTAAAATTCACAACAATCACACTAAAAGCAGAAAGACAAAAATAACTAAAAATAAGACCTTTTAATTATGACATTATGGCAGATATCACATAAAAAGAAAAGATTTATATCTTTTCTTTTTATTTGATATTTTAATATATATTTATCTCACAAAATGTACAAGTACTATACTGATTTTCCTTTCAAAATGGCTTTTGTAATAGTGGGGCAGATTAAGTCAGTATCCCACAAGAATCTTTCAATGGTACAAGCTGCAAATTTGGTATACATGTGCTCCAGGACCCATTCTCTCAGATAAGTACATTACCCATGTTGAAAAAAACAAGATGGCTGACATTTTTCAAGATGGAAATAGGAAAAAAATAAGATAAAATAGGAAAAAGGGCTTTCAGTGCTAAACATCTATAAATAGGAACATGCTATTGATCCAAATATTAAGTAGATTGTATTTTGACTGGAGAAATATATTTTGGCAGTAATAGTTGAAAATGGTTACCGGTTTTCAAGATGGTAGCCATTGCATGACTTAAAATCAGTACTTTTGTAGCTGTCTTATCACAGATATTGCTGGGCAACATCTGTGATCATGTATTGAGGCGATGTGGTCAAGTTCAATTACATTATGTGAATAAGAATCATGTTAAAGCACAACCATGGCACACTGGTGACATCACTGCTGTGAGACTCGGCATGGGGTTCAGTGTTAGCTTATAGTGTACTATCTGGAGTTTACTAACCTAAACTGTAGTTTGTAGTATACTTGAGTGTCCCAAATGTTATCTAATAAGCCCCTGTATATATTTCAGCTAGATGTATAGCTAGTTGTAGTATTACACTATTAGATAGTCATGCCTGAATTAACAAGATGTGCCAGTGAAGAAGAGCCAACCCAAGGGTAACGAGGCTTCAGATACCCGGAAGGTGTACAAATCACACAGGACTTAAATGGCACTGGATGAACAATTGGGCTATGTGTAGAACCTAGTTGTATCCCATATTTCAATATGCTTATGTATTTTGTATGGTTAGGTGGTAAAAGGATAAACCACTAATAATCTGTTGAGTTGTACTCCTAAAACTGAAGTGTTGCCTCTGTCAGACTGATACAAAAGAAGAGTTGAAGTTTTCCCCAACCCATTACAAGTGTAGTTCTGATGGTTATTCCATGATAGCAAAAAACCTACCACAATTTTATGCAATCTACCAGTTACTGATCAGGTTAGATCCATCCAGATTGGATGAAGAAGGTGGTATTGAGGATACACCGAGGCAAAATAGTGCCAAGTATGACCAAAATTGTTGCAAAATGTTTGACTGCTATAAACTTGAGTGTGCCACTAAAAGAGCAGCTGAAATTCAAAATGATCCAGGAGAAGGGTAATCAAAAATACAAAGAACTAGCATGGAAGTGCAATGTTTTTTCCTGTGTGAAAAGATACAACCAAAGTCAAAGTTGCGACAAGCCATAACCATACAACTAAATGAAAGGCCTAATGAATGTGCTCGCAATCTTAATGATGGCAAGCTTTTGGCTGTCTTGAGTGGTGGAGATGTGGTTGCCCTGGAACTGAAATACCACTAATCTTGCTTAACAGCTCTATAGCATAGAAAGAGGGCACACATTGCAGCCAAGAACAAAGAAAAAGAAAGTCTAACCTTTGGGGTTCTCCAAACTTCTTACCTATGCCATTGAGACAAGAAACAGCAGTGATGGCCCTGTTTCGTTTCAACTTGCTAACTTAGTGAGTCTTTACAATGAAAGACTTGAACAGTTTGGAACAGAAATAGCTGATGTGAACTCTACCAGACTGAAAGAAAAGCTTTTGGCAGATATATCTGCATTGGAAGGATGGACGTGATGTTTATCTGACATTCAAGAAGAATGTAGGTCCTGTCATGTCAGAAGCATTAACCTACTCTGATGTGATCATTCTTGCTAAAGCTGCTAAGATATTGTGTAGGCACATGCTTGATCATAAATGTAAATATGAAGACAATCTTCATGAGACTTCAGTATATGATTCATTACCTCCAGCTTTGCTCCAATTCGTCTGCAAGATTGAGCATGGAGCAGACATAAAGTCTCAACTGAGGTTTGGAGCAACAACAACTGAATTGGCTATGGCTCAGTTCCTTTAATACAACTGTTTTGCCAAATACAAAGAAGTTGCTGCCACACACAGGCATTCAAGAGACAGAGAAACCTCATTTCCGGTCTACATAGGAATGTCTGCTTATGCTAAGGCAAGACAGAGACACCTAGTAGAAATGCTCTATGACCATGGTCTTAGTATTCCATATAATTGAGTACTCAACATATCAGCTCAGCTAGGAGATGTAGCCAGATATGTAGAGGAAGGTGTGGTTTGTCCTCCCAAACAGAGGAAAGGTCTTTTCAGCACATCTGCAATGGATAACACTGGCCATAATCCCTCTTCAACAACAGCGACCACATCATTCCATGGAACCATCATATCCATCTTCCAACATACAACATCAGGATCTCAAGAAATACAGGAACCAATTCTAATTAAACTAAGCTATCTCAAGACAGCAATTTTACTATACTGATAGCATGTGTGAGCTATTCGAGAAGGTAAATGTGGATGATATAATATCATTTCTAAAAGTGATCGGCCTCTACAAAAAAATATAAAACAGAAGAGAATAATGATAAAACAAAGTTTTTATAATAATAAAAAAAAAGTTTCAAAAATATCTATGAAGCCAGACTCTTAATAAAAAAACCCTCTTTGCAGAAATAAAACTAGGATACCAGATGTGTAGAGAATAAATATTGTCCACAATTCTTTATTGAAGGAAAGAATAATACCAGCAATATAATTGTCTCTTGACAGAAGCTCTCTTTGTAATAGTGTTAATAGAACTTGATTTACAAAGTGATTTTGTTACAAAGAATATTTTCTTATTCATATGTATTTATATATATTAAAAAAAATTGTTGGCATTAAATAACCCTTTGTGATTGATATGCCATAAAAAGAAATTTAAAAAAACAAGATGAAATTATCAATGCATTTTTTTCAATAGAAAAAAATTTTAACGAGTGAATAAAAGATCAGATCTTCATTTTAAAAAGTTGCAAATATCCAACCATTTGTGTAACCAAGATCTATTACATATATCTTGCTATCATGTCTTATATTAGGTTCAGTCATAAATAATTTCCGTTTTTGTTTATCAACTTTATTTTTCAAAAATAAAGTACAACTACATTTTATTCAATTATATAAACAATATTATTTGCAATGGCTTTTGCAGCTCAATACATTTTTCAGTAAAATTCTACAGGTTACAATGCAAAAAAGGTTTTGATAAACTCTTGAATATGATTTTCATTAGAGAAAGATTTCTCCATCAAAGTGTCTCACAGCAATCAACAAATATAATAATTGGTTGGTGCAAGGACGGGTGAATATGGCAGTTAGGGTAGAACAGAGCAACTAAGTTCTGAAATCTTTTCCTCTGTTAATATTACTGGACGTAGACTTGCATTGTCATGGAAGAGAACAACATTTTTCTTTTAATTCACTTTATATGCTACCATTGCCATGAAAGGTATGTTAGTGTACACCAAATTTATTCTTGACTGCCATATCTAATTACTAGTTAGGCTCATATATGCATCATTACAAGTGTGGGCTGAAAAGTTCATAGACTGATGATGAAGAAGTGATGCTAGGGGTGTGAAATCTTTCATGCATTATGTTTAACTCTTCTTATTAATAACTGCGTTGTTTCTTTCCAGGTAAACTGACATCTGATTGCTCAAAGAGGACTTCAAAAGTAACTAGTAGCAACTTCTCTTGAAAAAGGACAAAATTTGGTATTATGGTGTTAAGTACTTGCAGGAGAAGAGTTTAACCCTCAAGAACATTCATGATAATATGGTTCCTACATTAGGAGATGGTGCAAAAATGGGTTGCTGAATTTAGGAAGGGAAAGGAGAGTCTTGAAGATGACCTAAGGTCTGGATATCCTGCAACTGCTACCACCAAAGAAAACACTGATCATGTTCACCACATGGTGATGGATAACGGGCGATTGACTATAAATCAAATAATTAATGCTATTAACATATCCCATGAGAGAGTTGAAAATGTTCTATACAATGAACTTGATATGTCGGCAGTTTCTGCTAGGTGTGTGCCATGTCCTCTGACATTTGATCAAAAGTACCCCAGACAGATCACATCATAGGAAAATCTGACATTGTTTAATGCAAATCCATCTGGTTTACTTGAATGTTTCTTAACCCAGAATGAGTGTTGGGTTCATCACTTTGAGACAATCCTTACAGTAGAAAACCCCTCTTCACCTGCTCCAAAGGCCAAGATTGTTTCATTTTCAGGGAAGAAATTTTCAGTTTTTTTTATTAACTATCTTGAAAAGGGCCACACCATCAATGGAATTATGCCAACTTACTGAGGCAATTATGAAAGGCTATCAAGACCAAATGCTCAAGAAGATTGAAGAAAGGGGCCTTGTTTCATCAGGACAATGGTTTCAATGGCTGCTCTGCATGACTGTGGTTTTGAACTGGTTGATCACTCTCCCTCTTCTCCTGATTTGGCCCCATCTGACTATTATCTGTTCCCCAACATGAAAAAACAGTTGGCTGGGAACCAGTATCACAGTGATGATGACATCATATCTGCTGTTGATGACTTTTTTAACCAACAGAATAAAAGCTTCTTCACCAATGGGATCCAAGCACTGTGACACTAATGAAAGAAGTGTTTGGACTGCAAGGGGGACTATGTTAAAAAACGAACCTCATTTGGTCAGATTCCATGAGAGTATTTTAGTCAATCTATGAACTTTTTAACTGACTCTTATACAAATGACTTACTTTTATTGAAGAGATATCAGTGAAATAATTTCAATAACAGGGATAGTTATGCCTTTAGTAATACTTTCTTCAAATCCTCAACATTTTGAACTTGTAATGAAGTAAAAAGGTCAAGAAATTAAGAAGGAACTGGTTTCCTCAGTCCAGCTATCATTATTTCAGTATAGATGCAGACTGACAAAAAAATTATTGTGGGTCGAAAGTCTTCAAACAGTAATAATGCATATTTCCTGTAAAGTTCAAAGATCCAAAATATGCATTTATTTTAGATTGTTTTGTTGAAGTTACTGAAATCTAAAATTTCAATGTGGTATTACTTTAGTAAACCATAAATATGAAAACTTACTTTTTCATAAAGAAAAGGCCACTATTTACATTATTTGGACTATTGTCCTCATCTTTGTCGCCATATTTATTCCAACATTTCAGCTATTGTACGCTCCGGCCTTCTTCAGGTGTTGGAATGTCGAACTGAACCCTTTATTTTGCTCACTGGGGTAGACTGTTCTAGTTCCAGGTACCATATTTTAATGGATGTCAGTTATCAGTTATCTCCTGTTAATTTCCCCTTCCAAGTTTTCAACTAGAACAATCTACCCCAGTGAGTGAAATAAAGGGTTCAGTTCAACATTCCAACCACCTGAAGAAGGCCGGAGTGTACAATGACTGAAATGTTGTAATAAATATGGCGACAAAGATGAAGACAATAGTCTGAATGATGGAAATAGTGTACATAATACTTCATCTCAGAAATATACACAGATACTGAAAGTAAAGGCCATCCAAAAGTATTGTTTCTTTTCCTTGCAGCTTATCCACTGGTTCAGAAATTTATAGCAGTTGAAATTTTTATACTCAGAATTACAGATATTTGCTCAAATCTATGTGGACTATCAACTATAATAAGCATAATGTTATATATTGAACAGAGATGTAGAGTTGCATCCCTTTGTATCAAGTGACCTAACATGTTGGATTATCTGTCGTTTACCCCTAGGGGGCATCGTTTCATGAATAAAACAGTCAGTGATGAATGGCTACCATTTTGGATGGACACACATTTCTGCTCTCTTAAGTAAATTTAGTCTTTTGTGGTCTTTATCAGTTTCAGTATGTTTGAATAGTACACTACACATAACAGTTTGACAAATGTATTTTAATGAAGTTATATGTAAATAATAATAGAAAATTAAACAAAATATGCTTAATGGATAATATTGTTTTACATGCTTGGTACACCAGTTGAACTCAGTTAGTAGGAAAGAATGTGTCATTCTCATATGGCCAATGTGTAAGCGGACCATTACGACCTCCTCTTTTCGAGACTTTCTGAAAGATACATTACTTACTCTCAACTTGGGCTGGATTTCATAGAGTTTATTACATGGATAATCATCCCAGTACTCTTGCCATTTTTTAAAAATATATTTATCTCCCCCTTAAAATCTGTATATGGGACCTTGATCCCTGTATCCACATTCATATCCAAAGCCGATTTGGCTGCCAGGTCTGCTCTACAGTTACAATTTCAATATGGCTAGGGATCCAACATAATATTATATTTCTCTTTTTGTTCATTGTCTTGATTTTCTGTAATATTTTAATAATCATTGGATTGTTGGATTTGTTCCCCTCCAAAGCTGATAGGACAGAGAGTGAGTCTGAAAGATTTAGGAAGTTCTTTAGTTTGCTCTCAGTGATGATGTCTAGAGGTAACTCAATTGCATAAGCCTCTGCAGTGAAAATTGAACTTCCCTTTGGGAAGCATTTCTTTTCGGTAATTTTTTGGCTTACTGCTGCACATCCTATTTTGTCCCCACTTTTTGACCTGTCCATATAGATTGTTGTATAGTTGTAAAAGTTTTCCAGTATTTCCTGGAATTTGTCCAGAAATGGTAGGTTTTTTTCCTTTGGAAAATCATGCATTTCAACAATGACTTTAGGATGTTTAATCATCCATGGTGGAATACTGGATACCGTTGTTTTTGTATATTTGATAATGAAGTACATAATTCTTCAGCAATGGATTTCATCCTAAGTCCATATGGTTGTATAGCATTTTCTGCATGGCAGAATTTATTGCAATAATTTGGTTCAAATATAGTTCTATAAGGTGGATTAGTTGGGCACAATTTAATTTTTGCATAATACTGCAATGCTAGTTTAATATGCCATAGATGTGGTAGGGTTTCACTGACTTCTGTATATAAGCTCTCCACCAGGGATGTTCTAAAAGCTCCAAGCACTAATCTGAGCCCTTGATGGTAAGTTGTGTTGAGGATTTTTATATATGACTTTCTGGCTGCCCCATATATATAAAACTAGCATAATCCAGTTTGGAACGGAATAGTGATCTATATAATTTGATCAAGGTATGCCGATCTGCTTCCCATTCAGTATGAGCCACTACATGCAGAAGTTGTAGGACTTTGCTACGTTTTGTTTTCAAATATTTCAGATGAGGGATGAAAGTTAGTTTCCTGTCAACAATGACACCTAGAAACTCGTGCTGTTCCACTACTGGAATTTCTGCTTCACCTAATTTCAAACATGGATTATATGTAATTTTCTTAATTTGCAGAAATGTATACATTTAGTTTTTGCTTTAGAAAACATAAACCCATTTTCCATGGCCCATTTCTGTATTTTATTTAAGCATTGCTGAAGTTGCCTTTCTATTGTGTTCATATGTTGAGATTTGTACACGATTAAGAAATCGTCAACTCCTGGGCTTAGGGATTTGACTGTGAAGTTCATTTTAACACAAAAAAGCATCACTGACAGAATGCTTGCTTGTGGAACTCTTTACTCTTGTTCTTTTACTTCCGATAGTGTACTTCCTACTCAGACTTGAAAATTTCAATTTTTTAGGAAGTTCCCTATGAATTCTGTCAGTCTACCTCTTGGGCCCAATTCATGCAAATCTTTTAATATTCCGAACTTCCATGTAGTATCATAGGCCTTTTCTAAGTTGAAAAAACTGTCATGAGATGTTCCTTCTGAAGAAATGCTTTCCTGACAAAAGTCTCCAGCCACACTAAGTGATCCATGGTACTTCTTTTTTTCCTGAACACATTGTTAATCATTTATTAGGCTGTTCTTTTCCAATTACCAAGTCTATCTTGTTGACCATTACTAGTTTTACAAAGACAACTGGTTAACACTATTGGCCTGTAATTTCCAGGTTCTGAGTCATCCTTCCCAGATTTCAGAATAGGCATGATAAAAGACTGTCTCCACAAATCTGGGAAGTGGCCACTTGTCCATATATTATTAAATAGTTTTAACAACAGTTGCAACGATTTGTTTGGCCGTCACTTTAGGAATTGATAATGAATATCGTCTGGTCCCACAGCTCTATCATGGGCTTTCTTTAAAGATTCATTCAATTCCTCTATTGTAAATGGAAGATTGTAGCTTTCAGCATTATTGGATTTAAAGTTCAATTTTTGTTTTTCAGCTTTTTGTTTGAACTTGACTACCATTCTTGACTGATGAGTTTTTTGAGATGGTTATTGCTAATTTATCAGCGATATTGTTTTGATGTTTATTTTATTATTATTTATGGAAAGGTGTTTTACTGCATTTGTATGAAATTTATCAGCTATTTTCTTTATCATATCCCATACAAATTTTATTTTTGTCGCTGAACTAAGTTTGCTGACATAATTTTTTCAACATTCCTGTTTGTTATCTTTGATTATTTTCTAAGCTTTTGCTCAAAGTTACTTAAATTTCAGCAAGTTATTTGTTATGGGATCTTGGTTAAAATCCCTTCTGAGCCTGATAGCCTTTTTACACTCATCATTAAACCCAGGTCTACTACATTTGTTTTTGTTTATTTTACTCTTTGGGATGCATTTCTTTGCTATAAAGACCAGGATTTATGTAAACTGTGTTATGTCCTTGATGCATAATCCTTATTCTAGTTTTTCAGAACATAACTTCTGAAATTCCTCCCAGCTTGCTTTACTCAATTTCCAACACTGGGGATTTGTGTCACTTTGCTCTGAATTTTGAAGAACAATTGAAAAATAATTGCTATCATATGTGTCAAACAGTACATTCCAGGAAAAGTCCATAAAGATAGATGGATCACACAGAGATAAATTGATTGCAGAGTAACTGCCAGAGAATGAATGAATATATGTAAGTTGAGAATTTATCATTATAAATATGGTGCTGTGACAATTAAAATCCCCTAGTAACATATAGCTGGTAAGATTATTTTTTCAAAAATGTATAGTTGGTAATATTATTTTTCACAAACGTATAGCTGGTAATATTATTTTTCACAAACGTATAGCTGGTAATATATTTTTTTCAAAAACGTATAGCTGATAATATTTTTTTTTTTTCAAAAACATACATCTGGTAACATTATTTTTTCAAAAACATATTATCAGAGGCCTAGCTGTTGGACATAGTTTATCATCTTACCCAGGATGCGGATGTAGTTTTATCATCTTACCCAGGACACAGATGTAGTTTTATCATCTTACCTAGGACGCAGATGTAGTTTATTGTCATACCCAGGATGAGATCTCGGTTTGGGGGTTAACTATTTGCCCATAGCTGGGACCCTAAAAGGTGCTACCACCCCGGGTCAGGGTGGACCTGGGAACACCAGCAATTAAGAGGTGGTTCCACACTCCTCAAAACCTCCTGATCAGAGGCCTTGCTGTTTATCATCTTACTCAGGACACAGATGCAGTTTATCATCATGCCCAGGACAGTCCTGCAATTTGGTTTCATTATCTCTTCATTTGGTGAAATTTACACCCAAGTATATGTTAATTGGTCTGTGTAGCATTATTTATACAGCAATCACCTATAAATTTGTTTTTCAGTTCATCTGACTTTGTGGAACATCATTCCTGACTAAGATGGATGTACCACCTGATGTCTGAAGACCAGAGTCATTTATATAATTGTATTGCTGGTACTCTCCAATAGTCATTTTATTATCCCTCTTAAGAAAGGTTTCCTGAAGGCAAATAACTGCTGGAGTCAGGTCTGTTATCAGCATCTTGTTAAATTTTGTCTTCACTCCAAGTCAGTTTCATTGCATTATTTTATACATACTTGTACTCATGTATTTATGGTTTATTAGTTTTGAATTTGTTTTAATTAAGTTTTAGCCATCTGTGGGTTTTGGCTCTCTACCTTCATCTCTTCCAACTTATCAAAACAATTTTTACTAAGGACTTGGACTTATGGATTTCCAACTTTTGTTTGGTCGTTTCCGTTCTTTTTAGTGATGCACTTAATCTAACGTTTAGGGACTTTGGTGGACATATAGACGATCTCTGTGGCCTTTGTCATGCAGATAGCTTAACATTTTTGGGAGGAGAGGTCTGGGTCTGAGATGATGTTATACTCTTAACTTTTCCCTTTTCATGTCCCAAATCTTTGTAATATATTTCTTTCAAATTTAAAAAAAAAATTAGGCCACTCACTCAGCCCCAAGTGTACAAGTCTCTCAATAAGGTCCCTATACTTGTCAGTCTGATTGAAGTTATTTGGACTTGTCCTATCCACTATTCTTACGTAGGAAGTGTCCCTCATGTACTCTTCAACTACTTTTTTTGCTTCTGTAAAAGAAATATTCCTTTTATATTTCACTTTTATAATTTCTTTTTCTTTTTTCCAGCACTCATAAGTTCAAGAGTAAGCTGGATGAGTTTCCTGGCAATTTGTGAATTTAATTTCATCCTGGCCCTCATCTTCACCATGATCAGAGTCTTTTTAGTCACATTTTGTGCATGTAGAGTGACTCCTACAACTATCCCTATGATGTCCAAATTTTTGGCATCTAAAACATCTCAGAGGAACCGGGATATATAGCTCCACTGGCTCAACATTGTAGCCTATTTTGATTTTAGATGGAATCTTAGGCAAGTTATATGTAAGGATGTATGTATCTGTAAATAATTTTTCACCATTTCTTCTAATAGAGATCCTTCGGTAATCAGAGCGTCCCTGGTTACACAAGGCAGATGAAATTTCTTCTGGTGTGGCCAGAGAGAGCTCTTTATTTCTAATCACGCCCTTTGATGTTTTCAATCTTGTGTAAGGGAAAGTTTTAATATTCACATTGTGAAAAGTCTTCATTTTCATTATTAATTCCTTGTGTTTTCTGGTTTCAACCTCCACCATCAAATTGCTGTCTCTAATCTTTCTAACTGATTTCGTATTAATCTGACTTGACAATACTTCCTCAATCAAGAAAGAGGACAGTTTCAACAAAGGAGTTTCCTCCAAAAACTTGAGCATAAAAAATCTTGCAAAGTCTGTATCAGTTTCTTTTTCAGAAACTGAATCCAAAAGGTATCGATTCAGATAAATTATGAATTAAATTTCACTGCCTGTGCTCCCCACCCACCTCGGAGCCCAATGTTGGGACATATCAAGAGAGGAAACCTTGACATGTTAGGATTACACAAACCAGTATATTTGCATTCGTGTGAAACCCAGAGCACCTTTCACCACAGATGTTGCACTACCCAATTTTTCAATGAATGAATTGAAGGGTTAACAGCTATGTCCAGCTCCTTCTAATGCCTATACATTAGGTTGAGTTGTTATTCATCCAATAGTTCATTTGGGTAAATTTCCCTAAAGTACTCAATTTGGTATTGTTATAGGGATTAGGGATTTACCTAACCAGCCTATTGATTGGACTAGGCCTCTCTGACCACCTGTCTAGTCCAGGTAAGGGCCAAAGTGGTGTGTTAGGAATTGGAAGTACGTAACCCTGGCTGCTGAAACCCTCAACCATCAGGATCCCATCCACAGACATCACAGGTTGCCACTCACAGCAAACAGGTGGCCCCATAGGGAGGGTACCCCTCTGCAGATATGTAGTTTATCATCATACCCCAGTCCTGGGTAGGACGATAAACTATGTCCGTATCCTGAGTAAGATGATACGTCCAACAGCAAGGCCTCTGATCAGAAGGTTTTGAGGAGCGTGGAACCACCTCTTAATTGCTGATGTTCTCAGGTTCACCCTGATCCGGGGTGGTAGCACCTGTTAGGGTCTCATCTATGGGCAAATAGTTAACCCCCAAACTGTGGTCAAAACACTATGAAAGTGTAAAAATAGGTTTTAATACCAGAAATACTTTGTAAAAAAAAATTATTACCAGTAATACATTTTTGAAAAACAAATATTACTAGCAATACATTTTTCGAAAAAAAAAATTATTACCAGCGAAGGAAAATTCTTACCAGAAAATAGATTTTTGAAGAAAAAAATATTACCAGAAATAAATTTTTGGAAAAAAAATATTACCAACAATGAAAATTTTGTCGACATTAAATAACCCATTAAGGTTGATATGCCATAAAACAAACCAAACCAATCATCATACCCAGGACGGAATTTCATCTTGTAATTTAAAACAAGGAATTAGGATTATACTATATTTTTCCATATAAAATTTAAACATACAGGTATATTTTTTTTTTAAATTTTTGGTCAGCACACCCTAAAAATACATTTAATAAAATTGTTTCTACTATTAAAAAATCTGTTTATTTTCTTCTAGCAAAAGTTTTTCTGGTCAGATATGATTTTTTTTTCATATATGCAGATCTACCACAGCACTTACACCATTAATTTTCAATTATTTTCATTCTCAGTAATTTTGTATATAAAAGATGCCTGGACACTCAAGTTGACACGATGAAAGCTTTTATAAATATCATTGGACTTGCTAATAACAAGTCCCGTAGTCAAATCTTTTTTTCAGTGCAAAGATCAGAACAAGATGATGGATAAATGGACAAAATAGCCAAGAGTCAGAAGTCAATCTTATAACATGAACCATAAGAGAGAGAAAGAAAAAAAAGTAATAGAGCATGAAAAGAGATTGATTCTATTGACCAAGTTGTATGAAACCTATTTAAAGGCAATGCAATGACAGCCAAAGATTCACTCAAACATCTAGTAAACCCAGAGACTATTCCATAAATCAATGAAAACAATGATCATTAGAAAACAAAACAATAAAATAAAAAGAGCTTATATTGACTGCATTAAAAACTCTTTCATTAGTACTTTGACAATACTATCTCTTTAATGCCTTCATTCATGATGAAATTTTAGAATGATGAAATTCTATTGGTTTTATTTTTATTTATTTATTTTTTTTATATTTTCCCTTTAATATGAAATTAACAAATATGTGCTGATCTGCAATGTCCAATCCTTTTCTATTGCAAAATATATTGGACAAGCTATGAAAAATGCCAACTTTGGTAGCATTTTTATCAGAAGAAATGAAGAGAAAGAAAAGCTTTAAGATGTTATGCTCAGTGGTAAGTAACAAAAGGACATTTTTGTTTGTTTTTTTTGTTTTTTTTATTCACTTCAGTTTTATGAAAGACAGCATTCAACAATTAAGAAAAATATCATTTTTGAGAATTAGGCTTATTCAACTTTTCTCTATTAGGCATTTAGCAAAATCAATATATTAATATGAAATTGTGTGAAACTGACCCAAGTAATCGCTTTCCCAACTGACAAAGTCTCCCCATGAAAGCAGTACCATGTTCACAAACATACTGACTATTCTCTCTGGCGTGGTGTTTTTTTATTCTGAGTTGATCTTGCAAAAAATTTGCATACACCCAACCACTCTTGCCAATTCTCCTCACTCAGAGATCATGTCTTTCTTAAATTAAGGTGCCAGGGCAGCCATATTTCTTTTTCCTTTCCTTCATTCGTTTTGCACGCCAGGCATATATGTGCTCACTTTGCCACATGAGCTAAGTCATCTTCTCTCCCAACTCCTCTCTGATCTGATCACATAAATGACACAGAGATGGCTGTTGCCTTCGTCAAATGCTTCTATGTAAAGGTAGATGGAATTCGCCTGTCTCTTCTGCATTTGTGCCTACTTGGTCTATCATTAGTGGCTTCATCATCATCGTCTTCAGTATCTGTTTCCACTGGTTCAGTAGATGAATAGACTGGCCTTGCAATGAAAAAAGCAGTGAATTTGAGTCACTTTCAGATGACTTATCACTGCCATCATCTTCCAACAATGCAGATCTCTGACACAGGCAGAGGTCTCTGATATGTCATGGTGTTCCATTGATGAGAACTGAATATGGGCTGTAGACCCCTGTCACTGTTCTTTTTTTTGAATTGCGTCAAACATTGACCATGTAGGGTCTTTACTCATACCACATCTCCCGCTCTGTAGATTCCAAGATCTGTGTGTTCAACATTGATACCCTTTATGCAGGCTTGATAGTTATAATATAGCACTAACTGGTGCTGATGAAGCTGTGGTTTGGAAAGAAACAGAACCAGCGTGCATCATCTCTTGGCGTCACATTATACCAATATAATACCTCCATAATGGAATATCCTGACTGAGCAGAGATATGCTTGATGGTGCAATGGCATCTCTCCATGATGCCATTTCCTGATGGTTGATAGGCACACTGGAATCTAAGTTGGACATCCTAGTTCTATGGAAACTTCACAAACACCTCACCACAGAATGCTGAACCATTGTTGAGCTGCCAAGCTGCTCATTGACAATGGTGCAGCTTGGCAGATGGCCCTCTCTCGCAGAATAGTGACTACAGCTGTCAGATGATGCTGGCAGCATCCTGATGTGGTAACTGTCATCAAATGGAAAACCGACTAAGGCCACAGTATATCAGAGTCAGGTAATGCCAGCCTTAATAATGTGTTATGTCTATCCCCACCCTGCTCCAATTCTTGCACACATTCAACCATCCAGCTTTCCAATGCACTGGCACACTTTGCAGTCTCCAACCACTGCCCAAACAACTGCCTTTGAGACCTCAGGGTAGATCCTTCTTATAAAATACAAGATGTACTTTTCACCAGGATGCACACTATGTCAATGGATGGCTTGAATATGGGTTTCCTGCTTTTCCATAGATGTGGGACACACTGGTTCTGTTTCTTTCCAAACCACACCCAGCCAGCATTGAGGCACTCTGATGAGCTGATCGGCTTGGTTTGCATGGGATCTGATGAGTTCTATATCAATAGTTAATTTTTATTCCTCCACCAGTTCTTTGATTGTGCTGAGCCAATGTCTTATTAACATTTCTGTCACCACCTTCGTGCACACTTGAGATTTTCCAGGCAACATATCAGAAACCCATTGATGCACACACGTTGAGTCAGTCTTCAGGCGAACCAGATTCACTCTCCATTGCAGTGCCATGTTGATGCCTCTCAAGATTGCGTCAAGCTCTGCCAGGTTGATATGCTTGTCTTCACATTCTGATCACAGCCAACAGGCATCTTCAGCTAGGGATTCGCCGCTTTCCACAATGACGCCAATGGCCAAGGAGCTTGCATCAACCCACACTGTAACTTTGTGTCCATCAACACACCAATCACCCTGTGCTGGATCCTTCTGTGCCAATCTGGTAATTTGTCACAAAGTTCACATGCTGTTTTATGAATGCAGTTGCAATGCAGAGGCAGCCACATATTGGCAAATGTCCAGTCAACTTCCCACACAGGGAGAAGATGCTCCGATGAGTGAGCACGTTAGGCAGCGGAGGGAGGTTACACCCACGACTCCATTGCAATTTGCCTCACTCCTCCCAGACATGTAATCCCAGTACATGGGGGCCACTGTCTAAACACTCTGGGTCCTTTCTTGTTTGTCCGAATTGCTGAAGATGTGCCCTTACACGTGCTGCAGAGCATACACTCTCATTGACAAATATGTCATCGATGTACGAGGACATGGCCCTCTAGATGCTCATGTCCTGTGCGACCATGGCATTCACAATTGATTGCATGATTAGCAGTGCCAAGTTGAGCCCAAAACCCAAACATGTGAGGCAATATCTTTGCCTGTCTATCTTCAGTTTGGTTTGGTTTGGTTTGTTTTACAGCATATCAACCTCAATGGTTTATTTAATGCTGACAAGATTTTTATTGCTGGTAATATTTTTTCCAAAAATGTATTGCTGGTAATATTTTTTTTTCTTCAAAAATGTATTTCTGGTAATAATTATTTACAAAAATACATTGCTGGTAATATTTTTTCTTTCAGAAATGCATTGCTAGCAATTTTTTTTTCTTCAGAAATGTATTGCTGTTAATTTTTTTCTTCAAAAATGTATTGCTGGTAATAATGTTTCCTCAAAAAATCTATTGCTGGTATTAAAACCTATTTTTACACTTTCATAGTGTTTTGACCTCAGTTTGGGAGTTAACTATTTTCCCATATTTGCTACCACTCTGGGTCAGGGTGGACCTGGGAATACCAGCAATTAAGAGGTGATTCTGCAATTCTGAAAAACATCCTGAAGAGAGACCTTGCTGTTGAATGTAGTTTATTGTCTTACCCAGGACACAGATGTAGTTTATCATCATACCCTGGACGGCCATCTATATTCATTGTTTGAAAAGACCATAATGATTTGTCAACATGGAGCTGCAAATAGGGATGGCACAAATCCAGCACGGTGACATCCGATCCTTCCTGTCGCCGCTCTCTCAATTTTTTCATCTAAACATCTGCATCAGTGATGTGCACATCAACATATTGATTGAGTTCCTGATATTCCATGACCAGGCAGACATTTTGTTTGTTTTCCTGCAGCACAGCCATTAGACAGATCAGGCTCTTGGGAAGTCCAAGTTCTTCCTCAGGATACTGAAGTAGCCAGCTGTTATTCCAGATTTGTATACTCCTCCCTGAGTAGCTTTGGTACTGGATACTCAGCTGTCCAGTTCTTCAATGCTGGTGGTGTCTGGTCAACAGACCACTTCCAAGACACAACCCAGATCTTCCTATTCTGGTCATACTCAGCATGGAAGTCAGGCTTGTTGATGGTGATGGCTGTTCACAAGTGTCAGTCAAGTTTTGGAAAGCTCACAGTCTCCTCACTGGTCACATATACTCTTCCTAACTTCTTGATAATGTCAAAATGAAGCAGTTTTCCACCCACAACCAGGACCTCAACATCGATAGAGGGCCTGTTGCTCACGTCAAGTTAAATAAGTCCTACCCCAGAGCACTGGGGGTCCTTTCATCAACAATGAGCATGTTCACTTCTTTCCTCTTCCAAGAGCAACAAAGCAATCAGCTTACAAACAACCATGAACAGCCTGTGTCTAGCAAGACTAAACTCCTGATTCCATTGATGCATATGGCAATTGCAGGTAGCGCCTCCTTCATATGGGTCTTGGGGAGTAGTATTCCCCTGGCTTGTTTCCTGGGCAATTGTAGTCTACATGGCCTACAATGTTGCATTTGTAACATTGCATCTGGGGTGTCCGCCTTTCAGTGTGCGGTTCTGTGCATTCCTTTGCAAAATGACTGGGACCGTTGCAACGATAGCATGTTATTGATCCCCAATAAAAAGCTTCCTCACCTCATCCCATGTTGTTCATACTGCCGCAACTGCCAGTCCCTCCTCCAATACTTTGTCTTTCATAATTGCTTGTGCTTGAGTCAACAGCTAGTTGATAGGCAATTCGTCCGTCTGGGTCAAGCACGAAGGAGATGTTTAACCCAGTCTGTTAACCCTCACACATATGCACATGCCAGGCCACAGTTGCTCATTCCGCTGAACAGGACGGAAAGTTCCATAACTCTGCCAGATAGACATCTATCAATTCTCCAGGTCAAAGCTGACAATCAGCAAATTGCTCATTAGCCAAAAAAAACATCCATAGTAAAAGCTGTGTACAGTGTGAATTTTATCTGGCTGAAATTCTTTTTCTTCCTTTCTCGCACCACCCATAAGCCTTAAAGGGACTATGTGTTCTGAATGTTTCACCTAGCACATCTTACAGACCAACTCAGCTTTCTCAATCCATTCAACCACAGATGGTCTGGATGCCAAGCCATTGAATGAGTTTGAGGTTAAACTTCCTCTCTGTCATTTTGGCCAAAATAGCTTGTGTGAAACTGACCCAAGTAATTGCTTTCCCAACTGACAAAATCTCTCCGTGAAAACACTACCACGTTTAAGAATGTACTGACTATCCTCTCTTGCGTGGTATTTTTTTATGCTGAGTTGATCTTGCAAAAAAATTGCACATGCCCAACGACTGTTGCCAATTCTTCTAGCTCCAAGACCATGTCCTTCTTTTAAGGTGTCAGAACAGCCATATTTCTTTTTCCTTTCCTTCACTTGTTTTGCATGCCAGGCATATGTGCTCACTTTGCCACATGAGGTAAGTCATCTTCTCTTCCACAGAAATGAAATTTCAAAATAACTATGAAGACATGCATATATAATGAAAAAAAATGTTAATATGAACAAAGCAAAAGTGAATTACAGGGATATTTATTGAGAAATTTCAGAAAATCAGTATATGACTATTAAAATTACTAAAAATTTCTTAAATCTATAATAGCAAAATAAGAGTATGTCTTCTATTCCTCCTCTCTTCATTCAATTTGAGGGGTTAACATCTGCTGATAAAGCTGAATGATTCACCCATAAATTCTCCTTAAACTCTACTATTGACTCATCTAGAGTATCCTTGCCTAATTTCCTACTTAGAACCGAATGACTGCTGTTGCATATAACCACTTCTATGGTTTCTGCTATCATCTCTAATCCAAATCCCCACAAAGCATGTGGACCTGATGGTATCCCTGTAATAGTCTTTAAGAAATGTGTTCCCAAACTGGCTCCTGTTCTCTCTTAACTGTATAATGTCTCACTGCCTCTTGCTAGTTGGAAATCTGTTTTTCCAGTCTTTAAGAACTCGGGTGAATTGTCCAACCCTTCCAATTATCTTATTAGCCTTCTACCTCTTTTTGGCAAACTACTAGAGGCCTTAATTAATGCTGAATTAGTAAAACATCTCACAATGCAGGGCCTTCTTTCAGACAAGCAATATGGCTTTTGTTTCTATAGGTCAACTGCTGATGTATTAACCATTATTGTGGAAAAAGTTTATCAAGTTTTAGATAAAAATGATGAAGCCCAGGCTATTGCTTTGGACATCTTAAAAGTGTTCGACAGGTTTGGCATACTGGTCTTCTTCACAAGTTGAAAAGTTATGGTGTCTCCAGATGAATTTTTGAACTGATTCAATCGTTCTTGAAATGAAACAAAAGTTATCTTGAACAGCTACTCTTCTAGATCCTTCTTTTATTACCCAGGGCTCTATTACCCAGTATTACACAGGGCTCTATCCTTGGTCCCACTTTGTTCTTTGTAGTAAATAAGGTACTGTATAAATATTATTATACCTACAGGAGAGTTATCTTGATGAGACTACATCTGTCAGAGAGAATACCTGTCATAACAATATGGCATTGCTGATTGCTTGCTTCAACACAATGGAGGATACTGAATATATTGAAACTTGGCTTAGGTGTTTTGCAGTGTTAGCAAGAGTGAAAAAGTTAAAGGATACCAAAGATAGTGGAGGAGAAAATGATTACAGATTACAGCAGGGTTTGAGGCCATAAAAAAATCTCTGTCATGGTCTATCCCAAAGTGTTGGGAGATTTAGCTGCCATCATAAAAGCAAGTGTACAACCCTCAAAAAGATTGGTCATAGAAGAAAGAATCAATTTTCTCAAAAGTAGACAGAGACCGGACAAAATGCAATATGTACAGCAAGAAAGAAGCGTTGAGATATTGTGAGTTTGAAAGAATGGGTTCAGAACAAATGTCTATCGAAGATGAGCTAATTTTGCTAAGACTGATTGAAGGAATGTTTGACATCTTGTACAAGTGTAAAATTCTTGTGTGGTTTCAAGCTCATAATATGAATATGGAAGTATGTGTGGAGTTCTTACAACAATTGGAATTCATTCAAAAATGTAATGCCTCCAAGGGCAGTATGGAGACATATAGTGTTACTAAAAGCTTACTTGTATGCAGATATTGCAATAAGGAACATGAAAAGAGCAAAAATAAGTGTCCAGCCTTTGGGAAATGGTGTTTTAAGTGTAAAAAGAGGAATCATTTCCAGACGGTATGCACGTATAAAAAGTAAGTGGAAATTATAGATCCTCTGATTGAAAATATGGAAGTATTTGAAATAAAAGTAGGGAAATGATGAAGTTGAAGAGAGTAACTTTACTCATTCAAGTGGATACTAGAAGTGGTGTTGTGTTGATACCAAGGAATTTTTGGGAAAGAATGGGTAGACCAAAGTTAAAGAAAAGTAATCTCTAGTTGAAACAGCTTGATGGGTCAGTCATCAAAATTTTAGGAGACTTTGGAGGCATGTTTGAGACAAAAAATCGATTTGAGATAATGCCCATCATAGTGATGGAAAACATCAAAAGCCAGTTTTAAGAATGGACATGTTAAGAGTGGATTCCTTGAAGCTGATAAATTTCATGAAGACTGTAGAACTGGATGTTGGATTATTAAGGGGATACAAGATGAATATTTAGTTTAAAGAAAGCAGTCAACCCATGTATTTTCAAGTCTAAAATGTTCCGGTTCACATGCTGTCCTTAGTGGTTGTTAAGCTGAACAAAATGGTGGAACAAGGAATATAAGAAAAAGTCAGCCAGGGTGGTAGCAATCAGGCTTTGACTTTGACATCATATATATTAAAGGAAATACTATTCTACATGTGGATGCATTATCTTGGTTAAATTTTAAAAGTAAAAATGTTGAAGCAAGTGAAAATTATGAGGATAGGATTTTGCACTGGATAGAAATGGACATATTACCCTTAAATCATTTGGGAACTAGGCAGGATCTAGTGTTGAATAGAATTATGGATAGAATAAAGAGGAGTAATTGCTCTATGGTTGAGAGGCTACATAGAATCAAGACACAAATTAACAATAGAAAAAGAATTATAGTTAATGGAGATATCATAGTACCTCCACAGTCTCTGAGAAAAGAAGTAATTAAAGCCATGCACGATGATATACATGGAGGTATAAATGGTTATGCAAATGAGGTTAAAGTTGCAAAAATGGTGGCCTGGCTAACATACTCTACCATGTCTCTGAAAAGAGACATGGTAGAGTATGTTAAAAAATACCCAATGTCTGCAGAAATAAAAATGAATTCACTCTTGGCCAAAGGAAATGGAACCATGTACATGAGTACATATGGATTATGTCTACATAGGATTATTTTTTATATTAGTCAACTCGTATTCAGTTTGGCCTGAAGTTATTAAAGTCATGGATAGAAAAGCCACTACTCTGAAGTGGGTGTTGGGGATAGAGTTTTTGAGAAAACCAAAAACCTTGGTCTCCTGAGTTTTGTGAAGAATGTTTATGTGCATGTTTAAAATGTATTGGCTGCATTCTATACAAAACACTATCTTACCACCCACAGTCAAATGGAATTGTGGACAGAATGGTGTAAACGGTAAAAATGGGATTAAAAGCATTCTCTCCAGTGGATTGTGATAGAGAGAGTTATTTATCCAGAATACTCCTAAGTTATAGAGCTATTCTGCATCCATAGAGAAGACAAAGCCCATCCGCATTGATGGGAAGACAAATAAGAGTTCTGATTATCATTTCATTTGCAACGAATAAAAGTGTGTCGTACAGAAAGGACAAGGATTCAAGTCCTGAAAAGGCAAAATTTGTGGTGCAAAGGGGATTTAATACAGCTGTGTTAATAAAGAATTGACAGGGCATACAGGCTCATAAAGAACAATTTAGAGAGCATGAAGTTATGGAAAAGGAAGAGGAAGTAGAAGAACAGATGACACAAAAAAGGATGAATGAATCTAGTATTGAGAATGATCAGGAAGACTACCAGAGATATGAAAGTGAAGAACAGTGTATCCAGTAGTAGTGAGGAACAATCTGGGAATGAGAGTGACCGGAGATATTATGATGATTCAAATGAGGGAAGTCAATTAAGACCTAGATATCCTATGAAAAAATAAAGAGACTCTCTCTGAGAGATGGATTATGTCTCCCATGGTTGTTTGTAGAAGTCAAAAATCAACTAAAAGTATAAAGCATCTTATGTTTAGGGAGGTGTAGTGATATTTAAATGAGGTACTATGTAAAAAGCAGTATTGCTATACCTACAGGAGAGTTATCTTCTCTTGACAAGACTACATCTGTCAGAGAGAATACCTATCATAACATTCTTAATTATCATTAACAAACTTCTGAATGACATCAGCTCTGAACTTTATATCTATACTGATGATACAACCATTTACTCCTGTCTTGATACTATGTATGATCAGTTGGAAAATTGGCAGCTGATCTCAAAAATGACCTACAGTTTGTTGTTAACTCAGGAAAAGAATGGTTTCTTAATTTTAATCCCTCTGAAACTGAACTGCTCTCTTTTAATCATCTGAGAGACGCCTTTCTGCCTTCTGTTACCATGGCTGATGCTAATCTCCAGGTGAGTGACTTGTTGCGCCTTCTCAGGTTAACATTCTCAGCTGACATGAAGTGGAAAGACTACATTGCTGGGTCAGCTGCTAAGAAAGTTGGTTGACTGTATTAGATCATTTTTCTTTTCAGAATCCATCTTACATATCTATAAACCTACCAGTTGTCCATGCTTAGAATATTGCTTCCACATATGGCCCAGTGCTGGTGCTTTTTTTTTTGAGTTTCTTGATAAAATCTAAAGGAGAATCTGCAATATTATTAGTCCTGACCTGGCATCTGAGCTTCAGTCATTTTCCCATAGCTGTAAAGTTACTACCCTGTGACTTTTCTATAAATACTTTTATGGTAATTGTTTGGGTGAGTTCTTCACTATGGTACATAGATTTTATGAATTTAAGTGTAGTACTAGATTGGCAACAAGGTCAATTTACAGTTGAATTGGCTCAATGCAAAGTTTTAATGTTTAAAACTATAAAATGTTTAACAAATTCTGATATATATCTTTCTTTTATGGTGTTTATATAAAAAGGCCATAGTAAAAAGTCCTCATGTTTTTATACAAATATTAAAAATTCCTTTATTTGTTAGTAGCTGTATTCATAGCAATATCTGCAATGTTTTACATCTTTGGTAATAAGTGGCTTAGATTCTTTAACATCTTTTGCCAATTTTGTCTTTGATGATTGTATATTTTTTAATACTATGTATCTAATTCCTGTTGATAAAACATAAACAAAATATTAGGGTGTTTGGAAAGTAATTACATATTTTACTGCTATGAATTATGAGTCAACCAACCAAAGCACAAACATTCAGGAAATTGCATCTAAAATTAGTTTATCATCTCTTCTATTTGACTATGTTATTTTAGAGTTTGATTCCATTTGTTTTGATCACTAGAAAATTTAATAAGTAGCAGAACATTCAGGGACAAAGAATTGGTTTGGTTGATTTTGTTTAGCAGCATATCAACACCTCTATGGGTTATTTAATGCCAAAGCCTAAATATTTGGTGTGCAATTTTATGGCTTCAACTAAATATATTTAGAATGCAGTTATATGCATTCAACTACAGATATTTTGTACATAATTTTATACTTTCAGGAGAGATATATGTTTTATAGATATAGTTTGTACATGATCTGTTGTAGGTGTTACATGTTTTAGTATAAACCTATTTCATTAAGGCCGGATGCTATGTTGGCAGTTTCAGTATTTTCAGATAGTTTTCTTGTGTTGGTTTTCTTGTAGTACTTATATCTTACAAATGTTAAGTAAGTACATTCAGTTAAAATTTATTTCACTGTAAGTGCAGCTTGGCATGTTGTACATGTTAGTTGATTTTCATTCTTCATCAAGTATGAATGATTGAGGTATGTGTGGCCTATGTGCAGCCAAGCCAACATTACCTCATCTCTTCTTCCTTTTCTAGACACCTGCCTCCATTCCCCCAGGACCAGTTTGATTATGCAAAGATTGTTTATTTGCATTTTTGGTCCACTGCTTCTGCCACTTCTGTTTAATGAAACTGTCTATATCATTTTTCAGGTCCACATGAGGGTTCCTAAAACTATTATCAAGGGTTTCATTTCAGGCAGACTTTGCAGCTGAGTTTGACTGGTCATTCCTTTTAATTTGTATGTGGCTTGAGATCCAGCATAGCACTATTTATTTACTGTCAGATAATGAATCCATCCTGCATAGCAATTTCACCAACAGTGGGTTGTCAAGTTTTTTAATTTTTATTGCTGCTATAACTGAGTCAGAGAATATTACATATTTTTTATTTTTGTTTCTAGAAATGAAGTCAAGTGCTAGGTATATTGAACAAATTTCTGCATTGAAAATTGAAATTTCTTTTGGCAGATGTTTCTTTTTTATTTTCTTGTTAAAATCTTTTGCACATCCTGGTTCTTGTTTGTATTTTGATCCATCTGTGAAGATGTATGAGTGTGTGAGATAATTGATTTTGATTTTTTCTAATTCCTCTTGAAATATAAATGGATGCATAATTGTTTTATAACGTTTACATAGTTTTAGATTTATTTCTGGCATTCTTTTAGTCCAAAGTAGTATATTTGGTATGATTGTATTATGGATTCTAGATAGAGGTTTCTGCTGCTTGAATGATGGATTCCATCCAGAGTCCAAAGGTTTTTATAATTTCCTATTTTTGTTGGAAGAGGGTTCTGTATTTAGAATCAAATGTGATATTGTATGCATGATTAGAAGGGCTTGTTTTTAGTTTTATATAGTATTGTAGAACTAGTTTGTCCCATCTAAATTTTGGTGGAGGTTCATTTACAAACTATAGATGTTCTAAATGTTCTAAGCACCAATCTCAAACATTCATGGTAGGTTGGGTATTTTGAGATATGATTAGTAGATGAAGTTTCCATAGTCCAGCTTTGATTGAATTAATGTTCTGTATAATTTGAGCAATGTTTGCCATTTTGCTCCTCCATTTTTGTTGGCCACCACTCTCAAAAATTGTAATGTTTTACTGCATTTTGTTCTCAGATATTTCAGGTGTGCTATGAACATTAGTTTCTTGTTAAGAATTATTCTCAAGTTCTTGTACTCATCTACCATTGGGAATTCTATCTGTACAAGTTGTAATGTTGGATCATTATGCAGTTTCTTTTTATTGCAAAAATGGACACATTTTGTTTTGCTTTTTCAAAATCTAAAACTGTTGCCCATCTGTTGATCTTATTTAAGCATTGTTGCAGATTCCTTTCTATGGTAGGCAGTTTTTTGGATTGGTAACTTACTGTAAAGTCATCTATGTACAATGATCCATTTATTTCTTGAGTGAGTTCTTTTGCAATTTTATTTTAATACTGAACCGAGTGACTGGCAATATACTCCCTTGTGACACTCCTTAGTTTTTTGGATAAGACAGAATAGACCAAATGCAGACTTGAAAAGTTCTATTTGGAAGAAAGTTCTTGCTGAATTCTTGTAGCCTACCTTTCAGTCCAAGATCATGTAGATCTCACATGATCTCATATTTCCAGATAGTTCTATAAGCCTTTTCCAAGTCAAAGAATACAGTAACCATGTGCTTTTTCCTTATAAATGCTTCTCTCACAAAGCTTTCCAAGTGAACTGGGCGGTCCAATGTACTCCAATTTTTGCAAAAGCCACATTCATTGTAAGTCAGTCATTAATTTGGGTATGTCTTGTTATGCAGTGGAATATACAAAGAGTATATGCTGACTTTTCTGTGCAAAGTTGCTCTCATAGTAGCTGTCTGTAGTTCTGTTTTTACTTCAGTTTTTATTAAGACAGATATACCCTCTAGAGGCCCTGAGTCCAGAGCTGTGACTGTACTCTTAGTAGTTTCTAATATTAAAATTGTTTTTTTTTAAATGTTTCTGGGATACAAATAACTGCAGGATCCAGTGTTATTATTAGCATGAGTAATTCATTGTAATTTGACCTTAGTTCATGACAGTTCTATTGTAGCCTTTTGTATCCCATATTTGTATTTTTATTTGAGTTTTATTCTTTTTTAATTTTTTGGTTTTTATTTTTGAACTTTTTGGTGGCATGTCATCCATTCTCTCTAGGACCTCGAATTTATTTTTTGTGTCAGTAGTTGTTTTTTTTTTGTTTGTTGGTTGGTCATGTTCTTTTGGATGGGGGACTTTCCAGAGATATCTATTTTGAGATTTGGTGAATGGATTGGTGATCTTTGTAATTTTTGTCTACTGGAGTTTGATTTAAGTGGAGATTTTGTGTTTTGGGTATTTTAGTCGTATGGTGGTATTTTAGTTGTAGTATGTGGGTTTGAAATGGGCTCTTCCAAATTATTTAGTATTTCTGTTTAGCAGCTTTTAGGTGTGCATGTTCTTTTTAGCAGTTCTTGGAATTTTGGCCAGTCATTTGGTCCTAGCTACACCAACTGCTCGATGAGTACTTGTTGTTTTATTTTTGCTGCTAATTGGATTTGTCTTCTGAACTACATTGGCATACATATGGCCTTTCATATAGGAGTTAACTATTATTCTTGCTTCTTGGAGAGAAACACTTTTTCTATGCTTGACCTTTCATATTTGTAGCAAGATATTGCAAAGGCAAGATGGTTTTCTTGACAATTGGCACACTTAATACCATGAGTACACTCTTCCTCAATATGATCAGGGTCTTTTTGACTACATTTTGCATCTATTTGGCGTCCTCTGCAGCTCTCCTTATGATACCCGTATTTCTGATACTTGAAACACTTCAAAAGATTGGGGCTGTATTGTTTGACCCTCCCAATCATGAATCCAATTTTTATCTCCCTTGGGACTGAGGGTTTGTTAAATGTTATATGTATGTATTATGATTTGTCATCACCCCTTTTTATACTTATTCTTCTATAGTTAGTAACCCCTTTTTTCCTAAGACTGTATTTATTTCCCCTGGTGTATTTCTGACAACTCTCTTTGAGGTGTTAAGTCTTTCATGTGGATACAATTTAGACTTGAAATTGTTGAAAGACTTCATTTTGAGTATATTATCTACATTTTTTTTATTGTTGAGGTCTATAAGTAGATTACTTTTCATTTTCCTCACTGTGGAGTTGCCCTGCTAGTAATGACTTTTTCAATCAAGAATGGTGACAGATTAGCCAGAAGAGTTTTCTCCAGAGATTCTATCACTATGAAACTTGGGAATTTTGTTCTGGCTTCTATTTCTGAATTATAGAGATTTCTTTGGGTTTTTTTATTCATATTTGCCATTTGATTTGTTTGTTTTTCTTTTTTTCATTCATCCTGTGCTTCACCACCCACCACAAATCCAATTACTATTGGGAATTTCTCAAGGGGGTTAAACCCATTCACCTTGATTGAGACGGAGATACATCTACCTGTATACTCTCATCAAGAGAGGATTTTGATCCCCTGTTAATTTTGAGCTTCAGCATTCAGAAAATATGACACTTTAATTTTAGTTTGGTTTGGTTTGGTTTATGGCATACCAACCTCAATGGGTTATTTAATACTGATAAGATTTTTATTGCTGGTAATATTTTTTTCCAAAAATATATTGCTGGTAATATTTTTTTCAAAAATGTATTATGAGTAATAATTTTTTCTTCAAAAATTTATTACTGGTAATAATTTTTTACAAAAAAGTATTTCTGGTATTAAAACTTATTTTTGCACTTTCATAATGCTTTGACTCCAGTTTGGTGGTTTACTATTTGCCCATAGCTAGGACTTTAACAAGTACTACCACCCCAGGTCAGGGTGAATCTTGGAACACCAGCAATGAAGAAGTGGTTCCATACTCCTCAAAACCTCTTGATCAGAGGCCTTACTGTTTGATGTAGTTTGTCATCTTACCCAAGATGTGGATGTAGTTTATCATCATATCCTGGACAGACTTAATTTTAAACGGTGGCCAAAGTTTGTTTCTTTCCAACACAATTGACCCTCAGCCACCACCTTCTACCACTTTTAAAATAATAAAGGGTTGGGTGTGTGATTAGTTTGTGAGACAATGTCAGGCTTAATTACATAGGTGTTAGGGCTTGACATAAGCCAATTGTTTAGATTTGGTCTAACTGCCTATCCAGTAAGGACCAAAGAGCAGTGTTACCTGTCACATCACTTATAGATCTGAGTCATGGACTACTCAGCCACCAGGTTTCTGTTCTCAGACATTATTGGTTGCCACCCATGGCAAACAGGTGGCCTTATTGGTGCATGGTCTTATCCCTCTGCAGAAGTGCAGACAACATATTTTACAGTGTCGGCTGACAGGGTGGAGAAACAAAGAATTTAAAACAATCTTTCAAACTTGGTTTGGTTTGTTTTGTTTTACAATGGGTTATTTAATGCCAACAAGGTTTTGACGATAGATTTGTATGAATAGAAAATGTATTCTTTGTATGATCAGTTTGTAAATCAGGTTTCATTGATGTATTTTTGTAAAGAGGGCTTCTGTTAAGAGTCTGGTTTTATTGATGTATTCTTTTCAGATATACTGTAACTCCATTGTCAACCCTTGGTTAGCGGTAACCAATAATTTCATGCCACTGTTGGCCCTAGACAGCAGTAACCAAATATGAAATGCTGCTTGTCAGTGCTCAAGTTCATTCAGATCACCATGGTTACCATTCAGCTGACTCTTCACTCGTTAGTATGTAACTTGTTGTCACTGATATTGTGATGATATATACAGTTCAACTTGATCTAGCTAGCATTTGTCTGTTCACAGCCATTCACTCCTCTGCCATGTTGTATTTTTGATCTCAGAGGGTGAGAAGATCAGTGATGAAGCAAACTGAAGTGAAGATGGTTCAACAATTTGGAATCTACATAAAAAAAAGAATCCTTTGAAATAAAGAATTAACTTGGGTTAAAAATGTAACAATGATTTGGTTTATATATGATTTGTTGTATCCAGCATATATCGAGTCCTGCATCCAGCAGGGGTGGGGTTGACTAGGGTCTGAGTTCTGTTGTCTTCTACCCTAAGCATCAACCTTTTCTAAGTTTCCACATATAAAAATACATTTACTCAAGTGGTTTTCCAAATTTGGGGTTGTTCACCCCCCTTTTGAGAGTTGTCAGAGGGATGAAGCCACCCCTTAACTCCAACTCTTTACACTTCACCTTGCTCTATATAGGTAGTGCTAATCTCTCTCCCTTCTCTTCTTTCTCCCACTTTCTCAGCAGCTAACCTCAGCTGAAGTAACAAATCCAACTTCCAGATGGCGCAGCAAAAACAAAATCAGCTTGCCCCATGCTAGGATCTCTTGATCAACCAGACCACTCAAGAATTGGAAAAGAAAAGAAAATCATTTGCACTCTCCTTAAAATGAGAGTTTACCTTTTCTCTGTCTATGCATTTTTTCTTATGATTGAACAGATTACCCAGTCTTTTTGTTCATGTTTAAAATAGTAATTAATTTTTCCTTACCACTTGTATCCAAAGGAATCCAAAATTATGTTTGTATATAAAATTTTCTCAGGATGAATAAATCTAGTTAGCCTCTTTCTCAGTGAAGATACTTCTCTTCTAGGTGGTTGATTCAAAACAGATGGTTTTTCATGGTCCTTTTTGTCTAGAGGAATTGTGAATGTAATTTATTTCAGTGACCACCCTGGTTTGTTTATTGACAACATATGTTTTTATTTTATCTGATAACTTTGTGGATACCTTAATGGTCTATTTCTCATTGGTGGGAAGTGGACAAGGACAGGTAGCCCTTGTTTTGCTCAATTTTACTGAATTCCATCTAGTTAAATTTGGGTTTGATTCTCCTTGGAATTATATAAAAAAAAATTTTTTCAATGCATTTTGTTTTTAACTCTCTTAACTTTTCATTCAATCTTCCTTCAAATTTCAACAACTACCATCCTGTTAATAGACTCTTTCCTCTTCCTCCTTTCTTTTTTTGTTTGATCAATCTTACTGAATTCCATCTAGTTAAATTTAGGTTCAATTCACCTTGCAATTTCAACAATTATCATCCAGTTAGGAGACTCTTTCCTTTTCTTTATTTCTCTTTATTGCTCAACCTCTGGAAATCTCAGTGTCACAATACAGTCTGTAGAGAAATTGATTTTATTGACATTCTCATTTGGTTTATATTTTTTGGGAGATGCCCACTCTTTTAAGAAATGATATTATGTCATCCACTTTTGTTTTCTCGAAGATCTCATACATGTTGTTTATATTATAGCAGTTTTGTCTTTAGAGAGAGAAAGGTCTGAACATTCACTTAATATATGTTTAATAGTGTGAGCCATTTCACATGCTTGGCATACTGGTTGATCTTTGTTGTTTAGCAAGTATGAGTGGGTTATTCTCGTATGGCTAATGCATAAGCGAGCCAGTACTGCTTCTTCCTTCCAAGATTTTCTGAAAGCCAACTTCCATTGTTCTAGTTTGGGCTGAATTGCAAAGAGTTTATTGTGTAGATTATCATCTTAGCACCATTGCCATTCTTTTTGAATATATTTGTTAATGACATCTTTAAAGTCGGTATATGGGATTTTGGTCCTTGAGTCTACATCCATATCTAAAGCTGATTTGGCTGTTAGGACTACTTTATTTGTTAGGTCTACCTTCAACTCCGATGTGGCTAGGAATCTAACATAGTTTGATGTCTTTATGATGTCTTTATGTTTGCAATTAGTGCTCATTTTGCATAATAGTTTGATAATAAGTAGGTTGTTGGATTTTTTTTTCTTCAAATCCATTAGGATAGTGTGTTTGAAAAATTTTTTTTTTTGCTCTTTGTGATGATGTTGAGAACTAACTCTATTGCATCAGCCTCCACAAGGAAAATAGAACTTCTCTTTGGGAGGTGCTTTTTTTTGTAATATTTTGGCTCACTGCTGCACATCCCATCTTGTCCTCACACTTTCACCTGTCTATATAGATGGGTGTATAGTTAGGGTAGTTTTCCAATATGCCCTTAAACTTGTCCTGGAATATATGTGGGTGTATTTTATGTTGAGGGAGTTTATTTAATTCTAGAAAAACTTTGGGTTGCTTGATAATCCATGGTGGAATACTGGCTGTAGTCATTTCTTGTATGTTTGAGAGTGTGGTGCCTAACTTTTCAGCAATGGATTTCATCCTGAGTCTATAGGGTTCTATGGTATTGTCTTTTTGTTGGAATAGATCACAGTAATTCAGTTCAAAGGTACTGCTGTAAGCTGGGTTCGATGGGCATCATTTTATTCTTTACATTGTACTGTAGTGCCAGTTTAGTGCACCTTAAATGTGGAGTGTTTTATTAGCTTCTGTGTATAAGAACTCCACTGGGAATGTTCTAAAAACCCCAAGTATTAGTCTGAGGCCTTGATGATAGGTTGCACTGAGTATTTTTAAGTATGGTTTTCTAGCTGCTCCATATATGAAACTAGCATAATCCAATTTTGAGTGAAGTAATGATGTGTATAATTTAATTAGCATTTGTCAATCTGCTCCCAATTCAGCACAGGCCACTACACAGAGAAATTGAAGGACTTCATTACATTTTATTTTTAAATATTTTATATGGGGAATGAATGTTAATTTTTTGTCAAAGATGATGCCTAGAAATAGAAATCCAAGTAGTGGAACTTCCACTACTGGGATTTCTGCTCTAATTTTAAACTGGAGTTGTGCAATTTTCTTAATTTGCAGAAATGTAAGTATTTGGTTTTAATTTTGAAAATGGTAAATCCAGTTTCAGTGGCCCATTTATGTATTTTATTGAGTCATTGTTGGAGTTGTCTTTCTGCAGAATGCATATGTCAAGATCAGTACATTATTAAAAAGTGGTTGGCATACAGGGGGAATGTCACTCCTGGGCTTAGGGATTTTACTACGGAGTTAATTTTTACACAGAATAGGGTCACCGAAAGAATGTTTCTTAGTGGAACCCCTTTTTGTTGATTTTGCAGTTCTGATAGAATAGTTCCTATATGGCCTTGAAATCTTATGGTCTTCCAGGAAATTCTCTATGAATTGAGTCAGCCTTCCTTTTAGGCCCATACAGGTCTTTCAAGATACCAAATGTCCATATCATGTTGTATGCCTTTTGTAAGTCAAAAAGACTTTAATGAAGGCTTCCCTTACAAAGATTTCTAGGCATATTAAGTGGTCCATATTTTTTTTTTCTAAAAGTATATTGAAAGTCACTGATTAAACCTTTAGTTTCCAGATACCAAGTCAACCTGTTGTTGACCATTCTCTCCATAGTTTTACATAGACAACTGGTTAATGATATCGGTCTGTAGTTTTCAGGGTCTGTGTCATCTTTTCCAGGTTTGACGGTCTCCACATTTCTGGGAAGTTGCCATTTGTCCATGTTATTATACATTATTATTCTTTTTTGGTTTCTTTAATTATTTTCTGTGCTTTTGACTGTAATTTCTTAAATTGAAGCAAATTAGAAGTTGTAGGTTGTTTGTCAAATTCTCACAGAATTCCCACAATGGCTTTTTTACATTTACCATTGAACCAATGTCTGTTGTATTTTTTTTGGTGCTGAATTTTTGGAAATGCCTTTTCACGCTATAGAATTGAGGATTTCAGAGAAATGTTTTAAGTCCTTGATGCTTTTTAATTTTGATTAGCTTTTCAGAACATTTGATTTTAAATTCTTTCCAATTCACTCCACCTAATTTCCAGTGAAGAGGATTTTTATCATTATGTTCTGAGTTTTGTAGAATGATTGCCAAGTGATTGCTACTGCATGTATCAGCCAGTACCTTCCAAGAGAAATCCATATAAATTGATGTACCATATAGGGATAAGTCTATTGCTGAGTAGCTGCCAGTAAATGGATTTATTTAAGTTGGTGTTTTATCATTATAATATGGTACTGTGACAGTTAAAGTCCCCTTGTATCATAAAAGGTTCCTTATGATTTTATGAATTTCAGCTTCATTTACTGGTTAGTTCAGTGGTATATATACTGAGCAGATATTTATTGGTCTGTGCAAGGTCACTTTAACAGCAGTCACCTGTAAAGCTGTTGTTAAATTTATTTTACTTTGCAGTACATCATTCCTAACTAGGATGGATGTACCGCCTGATGCTTGAAGCCCAATGTTATGTGTGTAATTGTATTGATAGTATTCTTTTATATTCAGTTTGTTATTTGGCTTAAGAAATGTTTCCTGAAGGCAAACTGCTGGTGACAGGTCTGTTATTAGCAGAAGCAGTTCATTTATATTTGCCTTTATTCCATGGCAGTTCGATTGGATTATTTGATACATGATTGCTAAATGTTTTTGGACTTATGTGGTTGTGATTTAATTTTTTGAGGTTTTGAATTTGGAGGCTTTGGCTGTTTGTGGTTTCTGGCTGTCCATCTCCATTTCTCCCAGTTTAGTTACTGTGAATTTCTGGTTTTTGTTTGGCTGGTTCTGTGTTTTTGGGAGATAAGTTCTTGAGTATATCTTTAATGGTTTTTGGTGCACAGATAGGAGATTGCTGTGACCTTTGCTTTGTAGGAGATTTTGTACTTTTTGAAGGAGTAATTTGTGTTTGAGCATAGATTTTGTATTTATTTTTTCTTTATTATTTCAGTTCTTTCATTGGTTTTCTTTTGTGGTTAAGTTTGTACAATTTCTTTGGAGTATATTTCTTTTAGATAGTTTTGAAATTTGGGCCAGTCATTTGTTCCTAAATGTACAAACTTCTCAATGAGGGCTCTGCATTTGTCATGTTGACTGGTATTCATTGTGGTCATTTTTTGCATTATTTTTGCATCAGAAGAGTTTTTCATGTAGCTTTCTACTATTTGCCTTGCTTCCACAAATGAGACATTTTGTTTATGTTTCACCTTGACTATCTCCTTTTCCCTTCGTCAGAAGTCACTTGATTGTGAGTATGCTGGATTATTTGCCTGACAGCATATCTTACTTCAGAGTGGCATTCTTCTTCTGTGTGGTCTGAATCCCTTTGGCAATATTTTCCACATGTTGGGCAACTCCTGCAGCTATCCCTATGATGTCCAAATTTTTGGCACTTGAAGCAGGAATATATTGTTCTACTGGTTCAATATTGTACCTGACTTTTATTTTTCTAGGGATTTGAAGTGTGATAAAAGTAAAGATATATGTGCCTGCTGTTATGGTTTCTCCTTTCCTTTTATTGTGATTCTACAGTAATCACTGACCCCCCTGGCTTCCTAAGGCAGATGTGTTACCAGAGACAACTCTGCAGGTGTTACCAGAGACAACTCTGCTTCTAATTTTCTCTTAGAAGTGTTCAGTCTTTCATGGGGGAAGATTTTTATTTTGGGGTTATGAAAAGTCTTTATCTTGATTAAACTTCTGGCATGTTTCCTATTTTTCACTTCTACTAGCAAATTGATGTTTCTCAATTTCTTAACTTTCTTAACTCTCTTCAATTTCTTTCTTGTGGTTAATTTTACTCGATTTTTGCTGGAAGAGTTTCATCTAGGGACATGAGCACAAGAAAACTTGGAAAGTCAATACTTATTTCTTTTTCAGAATCAGAGTCTGAAAGATATTGTTTGGGTTTTTAGTTTTGGTTATTCATAATTTTGATGTAGTAAAATTCACTGTCTATGCTCCCTACCCACCTTAGAGTTCAACATTGGGATGTGTCAAGGGTTTGGTTTGGTTTGGTTTAGTTTGTTTTACGGCATATCAACTTCAATGAGCTATTTAATGCCGACAATTTTTATTGCTAGTAATATTTTTTTCAAAAAATGTATTGCTGGTAATAATTTTTTTTACAAAAAAGTATTTCTGTTATTAAAACTTATTTTTACACTTTCATAGTGTTTTGACCACAGTTTGGGGGTTAACTATTTGTACATAGCTGGGACCCTAACAGGTGCTACCACCCTGGGTCAGAATGGACCTGGAACACCAACAATTAAGAAGTGGTTCCACACTTCTCAAAACCTCCTGATCAGAG
The DNA here is from genome assembly GCA_964036315.1 of Acanthosepion esculentum. Classification (NCBI taxonomy): domain Eukaryota; kingdom Metazoa; phylum Mollusca; class Cephalopoda; order Sepiida; family Sepiidae; genus Acanthosepion; species Acanthosepion esculentum. The sequence goes on along the minus strand of OZ038483.1, from coordinate 87,443,038 downwards.
GCCTTGCTGTCAGACATAGTTTATTGTCTTACCCAGGATACGGATGTAGTTTACTGTCATACCCTGGATGGGGGATGTGTCAAGGGAGAAACCCAGTCACTTTGACATGTCAGGGCTACACAAATCAGTATAATTGTATTCAAGAGAGATTCTAAACATCAGTTAAACTATTTGTTACACTTCCCAACTGTTTACAGCCATGTCTAAGTCTAGATCTCTTTGAACTGACTGACCTTCAGCCATTGCCTTCTAATGCCTATAAATTGGATGGAGATGGTATTTATATTTGGGGTCTTATATTTTGTTATAGGCACTAGGGCATGACAAGACAATTGATCTAGTCCAAGTAAGGGCCAAATTGGTGAGTTGGGAAAGTATCTAACCCTGGCTCCTGATCACCAGAATCCTGTCCCCAGACATTACAGGATGTCACTCTTGGCAAACAGATGGCCTCATTTTACTCCTCTGCAGTGATGCAATTGGCATATTCTGAAGCCCCAGCCAACAGGGCAGTTAAAACTTGTTTAAAAACATGGATTTCTTCTAATTTCTGGAATCAAAAATTTGGCTTTCCATTAGGCTGCACTCATTGAAAATGAATGTGATTATATTTTTGATAAATAATATCTAAATAAATTTAACTTACATTTGTTTTTATACCTTTTTCTAGTAAAATGTAATTTACTTTCTTATAATGATTCCAGATGACAGTTCCTCTATAAATTGAATCTAGATGTGTGACAAGTTATTCACAGACAGAAAAATGTAATAAAAATTAAACAGACCTTGCTGGTTGATTTTTAATGAAATTTATTTGGATGAATTCTTGCATTAAAGTATGCATTATTTAACAAATATATGCTATTTGGGCCATGAATACAACTGCATGCAAATAAAAGTCAGTGATACCCAACAAAAACATTAACAACAATGTGGTCATTATTGAAATATCATTTAAGTTCTAAAAAAAAGGTTATAGGCTGATAATATGGTATAGCATGTAAATTGGTTAGAGTAGCCTTGATAAAATTGTATCTGTAATTTGTCTTAAAATTTAAAATTCAGCTCAGGTATGTTATGTATCTTCATTTTGAATCTGTTTATATGCATGGATGGGCATGTTATATCCATTAGGCAGCAAAAGAAAATAAGAGAGTGCTAAATACTAGGAGAGAGAAAATTGTAAGTATAAGAAAAAAGTGAAAGAACATACAGTTAGCTTTATTTTGAAAGAATTAAATACATATCTGCCCAATCCTGACAAAATCTGATACCATCTATGACCAAACATTATACTGCTTAAAAACCTTTTATTATTTTTATTTATTTATTCGTCATATTATTTCATGACTATGAATCATTGAAACTAGTATTTTTTCTTTCATTTTTCTATTATTTTTTCTTCTTTGAACTTCATACTTGAGGTTTAAAAGGTTTGAAATATAAACACAAGAGAAAACTCACTAACTGCTGAAATGTGAAATTGGTCATTAAAAAATACAACACTATCGACATAGTTAAGTGTTGTTCTTCCTTATTCAGAGTACTTTGGTACTATTTTGTTTGTTATAATAAAAGTAATGAAAAGCATAGATAAGGCATAATGTTTTCATTCCAAAACAAATTGAACTTATTCTTTTTATTGTTATTGGCATGTTTTCATTAATTCTATATCCTTTTTCAGGTGTACAATAACTATGCATCCCATATAATTTATGAAATGGGAAATAAGATAATTTTTGGAGCCACTATGGGGCTATAAGAAATCTACAATAAATGAATGAATCCAAATGAATTGTAGACTGGTGGTTTTCAGAACAATAATCACTATTTGCAATCTTCTTGCTGAAGTTGGTCCTTGATGAAAGAAGTGGATGGTAAAAGATTGCATCACATGCAAACGTGGAAAAATCATAGAAGAGATAAAGTCAAACTTGTGAAACCATATCCAAAAGTAAAGAAGAAAAGACTGGTACAGCAGACAATATCTTGCAGAAGAGGGATCATTCTACTCTCTCTGTGACAAGTTCCAAATAATAGCATTGCTGGATTATGATAAAATTGAAGGAAGCAAATTGTACACTTGAGAAAGGCTGTAAAATAGAATGATCAAAACATTGTAGTAACAACAAAAGAAATTCAGTAGAACAAACAACTCTCAGATTAATAATGGCACTTCTCAAAATTATAGGTATCTATGTATTATATTTATTTCACTTCATGCATATAGATCCTCATATTACCTTGTACAGTACTGGTGTAAATGTGACAACTTGTGCTACAATCTTGAATGACCACAGATACTAATCTTGAAAGTACATTGTGGAACACTTACGACTTCTTAATAAAATTTTGTTTTTTAGGTAGTTCATTTCTTTTGCTTGCCACAGATATTACAGATTTTTCTTGGTCACAGTGTGAATTGTTTTTCCTAAAATCAAGTACATTAGACAAATCATTTACAAAAATGGTCATCAGCCAGATCTGTTGAGGGCAAATGCAATTAAGAATATACCTCCTCCAATAAACGTTACTAGGCTACAAACATTTTTGGGACTAGCAAACTATTATCAAACTTATATACCTAATATGCAGAATCTGAGAACTCCACTGAACAATTTGCTCAAAAAAAGTGTAAAGTGGAACTGGACTGATAAGTGTCAGAAGGCATTTGAAGAAATCAAGAAAATACTAACGTCAGACTTATCATAAGTGCACTACGATCCAAAAACAGAAATTGTATTAGCTTCAGATGCTAGTGACTATAGTATAGGAGCAGTAATTCTACATATATATGATGACAGTAACATGAAAGCCATTGCACATGCTTTGTGTTCACTACTACCATCAGAAAAAGTACAGCCAGATCATAAAAGAGGCGTTAGCAATAATATTTGCATCAAAAAAATTTCACCAATTTATACATGGAAGGAGTTTTTATTTGCAGACAGGCCATCAACCTCTATTAGCAAAGTATTGTTAATAAAAAACGAATTCCTATGCATACAGCGAATAGATTACAGCACTGGGGCACCATCTTACTAAATTACGATTTCAGGATGGAATACCAACCATCCAAAAAATTAGGACATGCTGATGATTTATCAAGATTGATACCAAAAAATACTGAACCATTTCAGGACACTGTTATTGCAGCATTAAAAAGTGAAATAGAAATTTAAAATATATTACGCAATGTAGTACACTAACTACCAGTTATCCTGGAAGAAATAAAAGTAGAACAAGACATGTTTATTTCAAAAATAAAAAAAAATGACTAAAAGAAAGTAAGAAAGATAGACACTTTTTAGAATGTAATCCAGACTTAAACACTTACTTGCTATGTGACGGAGTACTGATGTTTGCACAAAGAGTAGTAATAACTAGCATATTACAAAAGTGGATATTAAATGAATTTCATAGTGGACATCCAGGAATTTCAAGGATGAAATCTCTTATAAGAAGCTATGTATACTGGATGAAAATGGATGAAGACATTGAAAAATTAGTAAAAGCGTGCAGAGGTTGTGCTCTGGTAGCAAAATCACCTACCATGAAATTACATCCTTGGCCAAAAATATGGATTTTGCAGGTCCAATAAATGGATCACATTATCTTGTGATAGTGTATAGTTTTACTATGTGGCCTGAAATTTGTAATTGCAAAAAACCAACTTCCATGGTTACAGTTAATTTTTTACACAAACTGTTAGTAAGATATGGCATTCCTGATGCCATAGTCTCAGATAATGGTACACAATTCACTACTTATGTAAAATGTTCTCCACTGTATCACCCCAGGTCAAACAGACAAGCTGAATGGTTTGTGGGTACTTTTAAGAGAGCTTTGAAAAAAGCAAGTAATGAAAAAAATGAGCAAAGAAGCACTACAAAAATTCTTGAGAGTATACTGGATAATGCTGAATCCCAATACACCATCAGGCATGTTGCCGATAGAATAAGAATGAATAGCAAAAAGGACACAAAATTTTTCAAAATTAGTGGAAAAGTGTTTTTCAGAGTACATAAAAATACAAAAGAAATGTAGGAAGACAGAATAATAAAGTCACAAATTGGAAAAATGATATGGTAAAAGGAAAAAAATGAGAACACAAAAAGCATTGGAATCAGTTAAAGAAAAAATTTACTGAAGAAAGGCCTGCAGGAAAGGAAGAATTTATGCAAGTACTGTATACTTTTGATGTACCAACACCAAGAATTCATTGAACATACAAGTATGATTACCAGAAAAAAGAAATGTATGGAAAAACTAGAGGTTGACTCAAAATGAAAGAAAGTTCAGTACATTGGCAAACTCACCAGAAAGAGGAGGGGGTGAATTTACTAATAAAAAAATCTCAAAAGATGTTGTGGAATAAATAACATACCCCCAGTAACACAAATGAACTAGGCAAGACACCTTAAGTAAAGAACTCCAAGTGAGTCAGGGAAGTCCATTGGAGTCAGGAGAATTTCTAACATATCACAGCAAGTAGCCTAAGCAAGATTGCTATAATTCTTGATATGATATATACAAGCTGTTCTGAAAGTAATGCCTCCTGCATTGTTATGTTGGCCCATGAAGTCAGAGATGGTTATTGGTGATATGGCAGTAGAAACTGAACTATCCCATTAATAACCCATCCTTTTTTTTTGTACAGATAGCATGCAAATGGTAGTCTGGTAAAATGGCTTAATATGAAAATATAAATGAATCCAAGTTGTATCATTGAATTCCTCCATACAAAAAATGACATTGGCCAAATATTGGCTGTAAATAAAGTTACATGGTATATAATGCATTTTGTTAGTAGTAACAGCAATATTTGTGAGAAGTAATGTTCTGGTTACTCTCAATCCATGAAAGCAGGGCTCTTTTTTGCTGGTGAAAATGCATGGCTAATGCTGATGACTATGTGGGAAAATAGTATCTGTAAATAAACAACAGACATTATTTTTGAGAACCTTTATACTTTATATATATGTAAAATGTTGCAAAGATTTAATCAAAATCAACCTTATCTGTTGTGGAAGTCATTTTTCTTTACTTATAACTTATTCATATTATTACTGGGGATATTTCATTCAGCTTCATTTAAGATTTCCTCAAATCATACACAATGTGGATAAAGAGGATTGACTAGACCCCTAGAAGCGGATATGATAGAGTAATTTCATATGGTATTTTTCTGCTTTTGTTTAGCCTTATCTACTCTGCACTATTTCTTAGTATTACCTGCTGTTTCTCCTTTATTAGGTCATTTGTCATCCAATTCTTTTTCTCTTTCTTCAGCATTTGTCACTAGTGCTTTCTTTAAGGTATTCCATTTTGAATCCCTTTTCCAAGTCCACAAGTATCTTGAATATTCTTTGCATCATGTATCCATTATTACTTGGATATTTGCTCCTATCCCCCTTCCCCATGCCCATTGTGTGATCCAAGTCCATATTTACCAACTATTTTACTATCTTGTTCCCTTCCTGTTTTTGCACTTAAATTCCCTATGATGATGATGATGATTTATTGTAACTTTTTTTGAGATTTGGCATTTTTAACATCAATTTCTTTACCAGTGCTTTCTGATGTGGGCACATATGTTAGCTATATTGAATGGCTTACTCTTTAGTTTCAGCATGTCTGATAGTTATCACTAACATAAAATGCACATCCTTTTGTTTTTGTCTATTAACTCCTCTTTCATTTTTCTCTTCTTCTGAGTAAATGATTCAGTGATCATTACTTACAAAATCCCCATTCTCTTTCCATCATATTCCTAAAATGTTTAGCTTTAGTCATTCCATTCCTTTTTAAATTTTCTAGTTTTCTATATTCATGTCTTAATATTCCAAGTACACATTGTTTTCTTGCTGATTTTTAATTGTTAAAATGGTTTCCATTATTAGAAATTATTTGTTGTTAAACAAATTTTATCCTATTTGCAAAAGGAAAAATTTAATCTATCATGAAACATTAAAGTAAGTCAAGGTAATCACAACAGATAGTGTGAGGAATGAATGAAGATTGAAAATTGATGAAAAAACTGCACTTGTCTCGATCAAGAGAAATGATTTTATTCTTCAGTAAAATGAATTATGAAAATACTGAGGTAGATCTAAATCTAACAATCTGACTTCTTCAACTAAGAAATCAGATTTTTAGGTTTAGATCTATCCCAATACTTTTCATTCATTGTTTTTAATACTTTATCTTCAGATTTTTATTTAGTCAGATCACTGCAACATTTTCAAAATCATTAAAATAAGGAAAAGTTCAATGATGAGAATTTTTGAAATCTAGAATATCATTGAACAAGAAATAAAATAATTTTAATTTCATAGTGGGTTTTTGTTATTATTAATAATGATAATTACATAAATTTTGCTATATCTGAATGGACTTTTTATTCAATCTCCAAAAATGTAACATCACTTTCCTAAGGTAATGTATTCTTTAAGGTGAAACATCTTAGTTATTGTTTTCAAACACTTATTGCATGCTATATGCTTTGGCCATAGCATGCAATAAGTTTAATTTTAAATTAATTTTTAACTTTAATTAATTTTAGAGCATAAAAAGTAGGTTTAAGAAGTATTTAAATATAACCAAAATCTGATACCACTACAAGAGGTTTCATGAATAAGTATTCCAATTGTAATGATAATTAACTAATCAAAGAACTTCTGTATTGTAAATTACTTTTGATCACATAATTTTTTAAAAAACTTTGGTCACCCAATACAAGGCCCAAAAGCCACTCCAGATATGGGTTACTGAAGAACAGTGTTTTAAGTATGCAAAAGGGAGGAAGTAAGAAGTTATGAGGATATATAGGATAATTAACTAATCAAAGTGAAGAGGTTAAGATTGTAGTGATTGTGGAAGAATCCTCTCAGGAGTCTGTTCCACAAAATAAGTTCTGGGGAAGAAGCTGAGTAAAACTTTCTTTACCAATAAAATATGGAGGGAATATGAAGGAGTCAACTTTGGGTACATGGCATGGCAGGTCCTAGCTGTGAAGGTCTGGAACTGATGGAACTAAGAAATGTAGATTGTCTGAACATTTGCCATGAAAATAGCAATAGTGTAATAAAAGGCTAACAAGATTTTGTCTGGAAAAGGGTTTGCAGGGTGGAAAATAATTCATTACTTGCAAGGTTGCATAAACACTTTTGAACTTTGTCGTGGCTGGAAAGTTAGGATTGGGCTGCCATAGCCCAGATATGGCAGCAACAATTTTAGTCTGACCTGACTGTTATAAAGATAGAGCATGGCCAGAGGAGACAGGTATGTTTTGGAGCAGTAAAAGAAACTGAAAATTTTTCCATCATCTTTAGTGATACTTCATATATATCAGTTTCACTTGATGTCTAGAGTGTATAGGTGTCTAAAGCAGGAAGCCTCATTGAAAGTACAGCCATTCATCAGGACTGGAGAAAATTTGCTGTTTGCATTTGCTGTTGTTTTGTGATGAAACATTACTAGCTTGGTTTTGGAGGTATGAATGATACAAGTAAGTTTTTTCTTCATTGAGCAGTGAGGGCTAGGAGTCAGAGGAAAGATCAGCTGCTAGGATCTGGTCATTTAGATTTTTTTGGAGGTGTACCTATAAACTGTGGTATAGTTTGCACTCACACACAGATATATCTACAGGGTAGGGGGAAAGAAACTCCATACTGAAAATTACTTATTACTTGTTAATATCACCATATTTGCATGAAATAAAATATATTGTGATGCCTAGTGGTAGAATTTCATTGCTAATTTGTTTTTATTTCAGAGTGACAAGTGTAGCCCAGAATGACAACACATAACTCAGTATGAGTGTGCTCAGCTAGTATCCTGTTACAAAGTGTGACAGTCTGTGATACAAGTACAGAGATGGAGGCACAGTGTTCAGTAGAAGCTAAAACTATCAGAAATTCTAATTCTGATGAGTACAGGTTGATACCCACAGATCGCTCATCCTTCAACATCCAGATTGGAAGAAAATGTGCAAAAGGTACAGGAAATGATGAAGTCAGTTGAGGATATACCCAGATGATTACAAACACTAATGGAAAACAGCGGTACCTATGCAAAATTTCAACAGTGTACTGTAATTCTACCCTAATATTGTTAAAAATAAAACATGTTTTATAAAAATGAACTAATAATTAATAAAATTACTTAAATAGGGAGTTTCTTTCCACCTACTCTGACAAAAAAATCCCAAGTCCTAAATGATCACTCATAAACTTGAACTAGAAATACCTCTTGTTTTACCAAATATATTGATACCTACAATTTATTCAAACTGGGTTTATATTTTGAAGTTTGTTACACAAAACCCAGAATGAAGAAATATTTTAGGATGCTCAAACTTCTGCCACTGCAGGTTTATTTTAAGTGAGTGAGAATATATCTCCTGGCATTTCTTTATTTTATTTTGTTGAATAGAACTCCTATATTGCTTTTGCAATGTGTGTGTGGTTTCAGGTAGTGTACTACTAACCTTATGGTTAGTTTTGTATATTACATTAGTATTAATATGTTGGCATGTAATAAAGAAAAAAAAATTGTATATTTGCAAACAGTACCTGTTAAATGATCAGTAATATTTTTACTTTGATACAATTGTGCTGTTACTGCTTTACGGGAATGTGAATGAGCAGACAAGTGTATTTATGTATCTTAAAATACTTGAATTAATTTTGTAAGGAACATATACAAAGTTATCTTCTTCCAATTAAATTGATACCATCATCAAAGTAAAACAATAATAATTTCAGTTTAATGTTTTTTCTAATGAAATTTGACCTTGTTAGTTTTCATTAAATTTCATATTTAATCTAACATTTTGGAATTATAGAGATAAATGTTGCATTTAATGTACATTGATGTGTAAAAATCATAGGAGATATGCTTAGTATCATATAGGACATAAAATGCAATAACTTGCTATGGCATCAATTCCACACATTGTTGGAAGACCTCCAGGGAGGTGTTAAGACATGACCATTTTTATTATTTTTAGAGTGTAAGATCATGCAGGTGATTAGACCTCTCAACAGTGTCCCACAATTGCTAAATGGTGTAAATGCTGAGTAAAAATGGTGGCAACAATATTTATCAAGTTTTCAAAATGCTAGTTAAATGAATCCTGGGTAACTTTGGCCTGAGGACAGTGTATTATACTGATGGAATAACCCATTGTTTTGTGGATACATGAAGTCAATAATTAGGTGTAAATATTTACAAAACAGTGCAACATAGCAGTCATTAGTTATATATATATTTAAATGAACCAACAGATTTAACCCATGCTATGTGAACACACCTCACACCATTATGGAATCATGAATAAATGGAGAAGTACCTTGTTGACAACTGGGGTCTATGGCCTCAAGTGACCTAAGACAGATCCTTACAATCAACATAAAATAACTGGAAATGTGACTCATTGGATCATGCTATACATTGTCAGTCTTCTAGAGTTCAATTATCAACATCATGAACCCAAATGTGTCCAGTATTATGGTGTTAATGATGGCAACATGGAGTATCTTTTGCTTCTATAAATCTAAAGAACACTGAGCTGGCCTGATAGCGGATTTAAGAAGGAATCCTCAATGAATCTACCACAGATAAGAAAAAAATGTAGCTTTACCTGGAGGAAAGAGTTTTGGATGGGTACTTTTGAGCATCTTATTGACATCATAATGTTTCTTTCAGAAAAACAAACCTGCTTTTAGTGGTTCAGAAGTATTGGGCTCAGTCAACAATAGAAACTTCCTGAGATTGTTTGAGCTTTTGGCAAAATAGGATTCAGTACTGAATGAACTGCCCATGTTCATTTGGAATGAAACCCATGCCAATACAAAATACATTAATTCAAGAGCTTGCAAAAGAAATTGAAAGAAAAACTGTGACAGTTAAAATTAGCTAAATATTTTGCCATAATTTATAACTGTATGTTTGATGTCTCTCATCAAGAAAAATTAACTGTCATTTCTTTGCTATGTCTAGTGTAATTTAAGACAAGAAAACAGTTAATAAGGCCTGCTTTGGTTACCATCATGTCAATGACAGTATATTTTTATTCTCAAGGCCAGTCATACAACAATAGAATGAATATGAAAGGAAAGGATGTTGGTGTTCAATATGTTAATATAAAATGAAGTCCTATTTTTCAAAATTTTTAACCTTATTTTTTCTGTGAAATCAGTAATTGGCTTTACAGAAAATAAAATATAAATACATAGTTAAACAAAAATGTTTTTAAAATTATAATTATACGTTGTTTTATATATTTAATGGTAAATTTAAAATAATGAGCAAGATTATATAATATAGTGTTTAAATGTTTTATTGATATAAATATCAAAACAAATACTTATTGAAATCTAAAGGTTTATTTGTGGAATGATCTATGAGATGAAAACTAGTTCAATGTGCATATGTAAGCAAACAGCAGTATGAAACATCCTAGATATTGAAGTTTCAAACTGTGTGAGTTTAAAGCTTTAAATGGATTTTAAGGTTGATTTAGCAGATAAAGAGAAATGTTTAATAATGTCAGTGCTTGCAAAAGTTAAAACAATACTGGAAATTGCAAAAATGTTCAGTAAGTATCACTGAGCTGTGAAGTAGGTCAGTGAAGCTCATAGATGACACCATTGCAGGTAAGAGCAAGTTGAGGACTATTTCACTGATCTATCTGATGTTCAATTAACCTGTGAATTGAATATAAGAATTTGATTAAAGTGCCTATGTATACAAACTTATGAAAGAAAGGCATAATCCAAAAAAGGGAGATATAAAAACATAAGTAAAAGAAGAATAAAAAAGAGAAAACATCAATTGGAATAAAATTAGTATTTATTCTAAATTTAAGAAGCCCCCTCCCTTTCATATATTTTTAAATGGTGACACAGAATTTGGATACAACCATAAATGGGCACAAACTCAAATTTGTTTAGCATTGAATTCATAAGTTAAATTGAACATGGAATCACCATATTTTTTTTCAAAATAAAATTTGTGATAGAAATCAATTTCATATTCAAACAAACTAAACTATATAAAAATTCATTTTCATACATTACTTCAGTTAATTGAATATTTTATTTTTAAGTGTTGTTGAAGCAAGGAAGTGTCAAAAGTAAAGATTTTGGGTCCTAAATCAAGTAGCAAAACATGTGAAGCAGATGCTTTTAAAAGGATGCCTAAAGAAAATTGAATGAAATGGAAATCAGAACATCTGAAGAGCAATTTTTTTCAACTGTTCTTTTCATTAAAAAATGTCATGCTACCATTAATGGGCCACACAGATGGAACAGTCATCTTTGCAGATTGAGACATTGACAAAGTGGAGCTAGTGTGATGTCTTGGGTTTGGATTATAGATGGTAAAGGAATGGGCAAGTCCTAGATGATATTTTTGAAGCCACATGTGTAGCCATGGTTAAAGAAACCAAGCACTAAGATTGTCAGATTTTATGTATGACAATGCTACATCACATTTGATAAAGAATGATCTAGATGATGTGGATTTCAAAGATACTATTTTGATGAAGTGGTTGGCTTCTTCACCTGATGTTAGCCTAAAAATTTGTGGAGCATTCTGAAGAAAGTTTAGATTGGCAGACTGAAATTTAGCAGTAAAGATTAACTTTGGAATGCTATTTTAGGTGCTGTGAAATTGTGCTCACAAAATCAATAAACAAATGACTTCTAAAAGGTGTTTCAGAACATAGAGCATACATTTTGTATTAATGTTCTCTTTATAACTTTGCCATCATTATAATGACACCATTTTCAATTTATTTATTTGTAATGTATATTACAAAATATCCTTTGAATATTTTTTGCAATATCTTATTACAAAATATCAGAATATTGGACCCTTTTTTAATGCTGAAAGATGATGTGAAATAAAAACAATGAAAATAGTTTCTTTTGTCTGTTGTCTCAACACAAATGCAATTTGAGTTTGCTTTTTAGTGGTGTCAATACAAAAAAAGCAAAATTTAACCAGATATGATTATCCTCTGAACCTAATATATTTGCAGTCTATCTTTAAAAAGTTAGCAATGCAGTTTAATCAGTCTCTATTTTGCAAATATCATCTCAACACAAATAGACTTGCAATATTTTACTCAAACTTGTCTTACACTATCTTGTCATCAAGGGCCAGATCAAGAGTATTTGGTACTTAACCCTTATATACATCTTCCTTAATCACTGTCAGATTTTTAAAAATCATCTGATTAAATCATATGGCAATTCTTATTTTACTGGTTTTAACATAAAACAGTATAAACCATGATTTTAAAAAAAATTAAAAGCTTCTGAAATCACTCATTAAAGACTGGTTAATGCAGCTCTATGTAATATAGCAAATTACAGTTGTATATACAGTCAAGTTTCACATGTAGGAAATCTATAGATCATATGACATGTCTCTTTTTCCTTTGATTTCTTGTTAAAAAAATATGAAAATTCTGCTAAAATATTTTCTGCAATGTTCATATATACACAGAATACTTAGTGAAGTTCTCAGCTTGTCAAAGTAATATTGTGAGCAGATTAGAAGTTAGGCATTTGTCTTAAAAAAAAAAAAATTAAGTGTTTTTAGTTGTACTTTTTTATTTGGAAATTTAATATTCTTGGATTTAAATATGCTTCTTAACACTACATCTGGCATAATTTCTTTAGTTTTGACCAAAAAAAGAAAAAAATGATCTTTGGTCAGATTTTGAGAAGTAGGTCAGGCCAAGAACTTTTCAGCAGCACCTCTTGTAAAGTACTTAGCCATATTCCGTGTTTGAGACTAACATGAAATTTTACATCAAACTCCATCTTTTTAAATTTAATGCTATTATATGGTATTTATTTAGTATTTAATAGCTAGTCTTGAACATATAAAAAAAAATGTTGCTATCGTTCTCACTGAGAGAAAAAATGATATGGGAGATATACAAGGAATCATGCCCAATTATCCTATGTTGTACTGAGTGAAATTTAAATAACTGTTCAAAGATTGCATTTTCATTTCTTTTCTAAGATTAAGAATTAACGTCTCACATGTACAAGGTCCTGTTCCATGGTGTTTAATGCAATTACGACTCATTTCTTCAGTGATTCACATAGCATTATTTTGCAAATTGATCATTTATCTAGAAAAATCATTTTTTTTACTTATTTAGGAATTATTTTCTAAAGACAATAGCTAAAGATTAAAAAAAGAAAAGAAATTGGAATTTAATGTGACAACAGACTAGAATACAGATGGACTCAGCCTTGTAGTTCGTGTATCTGGTTAAGATTAAGTAAGTAATGAAATGAGTGAATGTCAAGGTTGTTGAAGAAGAACGTGAGAGGAGGGAAAAAACACTGGGAAATGAAAGATAATTTAATTCATAAAGCGAATTTGTCAAATATTGGAATTAGAATGGTAGTTAACGTGAAAATTTTAGTTAGTTACAGACGTCTTGAAGTACAGTAAAAAAAAAAAAACAATCAGTAACACCAAGACTGAAACAAGGGCACCTTATTAACGAATGAAAATACTCATCCAAAAACTAAAAAAATGACCACAATGAAAATATGGGAGAGTTTAAAAATGTTGCGTGTTGTTATAATTAATCGCAAAACACAACCTTTAAAGCAATAAATGGTTTTACACTCAGTGATGGTAAAAGAAAATGAAAAAAAAAATTCTTTCTAAGTAATCCGAGATTTTCGTAGAATGACTGATACCGGCCGAAACGTGTAGCATCAATGTCGGATAGTGAGAGGAAATAAGAGAAGAAAAAGTAAGAAAAAAGGAGGAGGAAGTAAGCGAAAAAGGAAGAGTAGTAAATAGAGAAAAGAACGGAGACAGAAAAACGTATATCTGAGAGAAAGAAAATGACGTCACGTTATCACGTGGTGCGAGTGTTCGCGAGATCGAGACTACGGGAGGAGGCCGCCGCCATTGTTGCTGCACACACACACACACATACATGCGCATACAGCAGTCTTGAAAGCGCTGTCGTTAAAGCTGTTCCATAAATACATAGACTGATCTTTTGGTGTTGCCGCTACCACTACTGGATCAACAGATTGGGGGAGGACACGAGATAAACACCCATCCACCCCTGTGGATATAACTTTAAGACTTTTTTGTATAGTTAAAAAAAAAAAAAACAGCCCCATATACCCTAAAGCTAGTCAAATCTTCATATTCGAGGTGTATCTGACTCTTTTTTTTTTTTTCTTCTATTTCCGTCGTCCGGTGTTCGCCTACCGCCATCATTGCACCACCACAGACAAAAAACGCAAAAAGGACGTTTACCGCCACCAGCAAACACAACCGGAGGAGTCCCCCGGTTGTGAAGACTTTTACCCCCGTTGGCCGTTCTCTTGGCCACGCAGCTAATCTTGCCAATCGACGCTCGGATACGTTGTATCGCCCCTGCAGTTTTTTAAGGACAAATAGTGTTTATAGCCGACCCCCACCCAACAAGGTGGAGAGAAACCCTCCTCCGAGAAACCCCAAATCTTGGACTTCCTTCTGCATATTGCGATCTGACCAAGATCGCCGCCTCAAAACAATCCCGTGTTATTCTTCCTCGCATCCATCCATTGCTCTTCTACCACTGCAGAGCTATTTTGTTACCATACAATCACTCACGGTCTGTACTCTGGAAGCTTGAAGGGGTTTACTTGGCCCCCATCTTTTTTGTATTCTTTGGTTTCTTTTCAAAAGACAGAGTGGAGCTCCACGAAAGCTCCATTCACCATAGTCCCCTATCACACACTTTCCTCATTACAGAGATTTGGCAAAACTCGTCATTACTACCAGTACAGACTATAATTCTGCTACATATTATTCTGGCCTAAACTCTTCTGTGATGTCTGCCAGTGTGGATCAGGTAGTGTATTACTCTCTTAAAACATCACTTGAGAAGAATATATATTATTAATCTCCTTACCTTATACTACCCTGTCACATTGTTGTCATCAATGAGAAAACGAACTATCTTCACTTGTCTAAAGCGTTTACTACCCCAAATGGGATTTACCAGATCGGAAGAAAGAATCACATCGCAAAACAATCTTTTTATCCGGCTTCTAAAATATACTAAGTTTTATTTGTACTGTGTAGTAGTATGACTTAGTTTTCTATTTATTATATGGTTTTTATCAGTTTATGTATCTGCAATCTATTTACCCTGGAGATCTACTTCCACGTATACAGTTTTTTCTTTTTTCCCTCTTAAATTCTCTTGACGTGTTATAAAAATTGTTTTGTGTCATGTCATAGTTTTATTAAACTCTGCTTTTATTTCACTTAATAGCTATTTTGTGTAAACCTTAATATGTATTTGAACTTGTGGAATAGCACTTCTACTAGATTCTAGTAGAAAAAAGTTAAGGTGTAATTCAGATCAGTCAGGTAAAAATTTGTTCATATACTTTTCATTTTGCGTTCAATAATGCCAATATAGGAAAAAATTTTTGTGTATATAACTATTCATTTTCACAAATGTGTCGATATTAATTTAACAGCATATGCGTTCAAACACTTTTAGTTGGCTTGGCATATTACAGCCACCACAGTTTTATTGGATATTTGCAGACTCACCCAGTTTTTGTTACTTTTTAAATTTAAATAGCAATTGCTTTTAAATTGTCCAATCACACCTAAAACTACAGCTGTTAACACCACAGCTATGCTCGTACATTTTCATGATCTTATTGTTGAATCATGTTCGATATTCCCTTTAATTTTTACCAATAATTAACTTTGCTATTGTGAAGGCCATTCATTTTGTATTTCCATTGGTTAAAAAAAAAGTTGCCATTCTTTAATCACAAACTTATCAGAAATCGTTTCTATTATTAGTACGTAATAAACAGATCCTCCATTTTATGACCATGTTGTTTGCTTGGTAATTTTTTCTTTACTCTGTAAAGTTCAGATTAAATTAAATGTTCTTTGTGATCAAATTCTTTTTTAGAATATATTTAAAACAACAAAAAAAAACTGCTGTTAGTGAGTGTTAAGTGAATCGTTCTAAAAAGGAAAAACCCATTTTTTTTGTTGTTTTTTTAAATAGCTAATCAACCTATATGTACATGTTCTCCAGGGCTTACATTTTCATTTTTGGTGTTTATTTTTCATCTTCTAAACCCGGACATAAAACATTTTGTTTACGACTGATTAGTTTTTCTGAATAAAGCAATAGTTCAGCGATGTTAACAATTAACATTTTCAATTTTCGTTACTGATATCTCGAAACCTCACTTTTTCTAGTTGATTACTTATTTTAACAGAACTTAGAACTGCAGCGATCGTTATACGAAATTGTTATAATACTTTTCGTTGTTAAAAAATAAAATTATATGAAACTAGTGATCTAACTAATTATAGTTAACAAAGACTATTTTTTTTATTGCTATGAAATTGCTTAATCAGTGTGTAGCTTGTCAGTCTATCAATGCTATTTACCAATTTAGTGGATGAGTGCAAAGGAGTTAACAACTAAGTGGCTATTTGCCTGCCTACCCACTGAGTTGGTAAAAGTCTACATAGATGCCCTGGTTACAAATACTTCTATCATGCAGTAGTTTATATGTATAAAGTGAAATAATCTAATTTTAGGTTTATCGACTAAAATAACAGTTGTTCTCTATCAAACGTTAGACTCGCGGACAAGTAGTGGTTGATTGGGACTAGTAAGTGATTTTTGAGAGTTCTGGCCGCCATGACATATGGCGATCATAAGGATCATCGTGCTTACACCAGAGGTGTTCGACACTAGAACATGACTATAATCGTGTTACTGGCACTCTCGTAGTTGTGCAGTGCTGTCTCTGTTTAATACTTGTACTATTACTGTGTGTTGTAATGTCAGTCAGGATGTAAAATATTCCTAGTATAGCTTGCTCAAAGCCTGACATGGTGTACTCTGATTGGAAGGTAAGAAGGAAGTTGTGAAGCAGCCATCACTGACGCCCGCCATAGCAGCACGGGACTAAAAGTGACTGGCACATTAACAAGTCCTTCTCTTCGTTTTTCCACCTTTCGATCATAACCTTCGTAGATGTAACACTCTTGTCTTTATTAAAAACTGCTTTGTCACAGAGGTGCTAGCCTTCGGATTTTGTGTATTAATACATTCTAGTTTAGCAGGAAGCAGTCTCCCCGCCAACCAGAAACAGTGTTACTTTGAGATTATGACCATGTATCTTGGTTTTTTTCTTTCTTTCATTTATTTTTATAAACTCTTTTCTATCTAACCCGCCATTGACACCGCAGGACAGACACGCTCAAACTTATCGTGTGTGTGTTATTTTTAAAAAAATTATTTTTAGACCAAGATCGTTTTTCCTTGGTATCTAATCATTGATCCATACTTAGTTTTATTTTATATTGTTGCCAATCATTGTCAGACCTTAAGTTATGAAATGCGGCTACTACTGTTGTTTGTAATGATAGTGATAGTAGTGGTGGTGCCGGAGGTAGGTACGTCGCCGCCACCACGTTGGCGTCAGTCACCGTGCTGCTGCTACTTATTAACCACTACGACATGGTACAATTCTCTTTTCTTTAAAATATAAATATATAACATGTAATAACCAAACCATTGACACGATTTTTGCTGAGCAGAGCTTTTATTCTATCTCGTTTTTTATTATTATTATTATTATTATTATTTATTTATTTTTATTTTTTATTTTTTTTAGAGCATGATATGGTCCCGGTACGCTGCCAACGCTACAGTTAGTTCCTTTCCTTCTATAACTCCTCAGTTTTTCTTGTTTTATTTCTTCTCTCCCCTTTTCATTGTTTCTCTTAACGATCTTCATATCACATTTTTCACTTTTCGTTGTTTCTAATATATTTTTTTTTTTTTTTTTTTTTTTTCGACTTTTCCTTCACTCACTCAATATTTCAAATTTTGTTTGGATGATGACATCATTTGTATGAACTTATATTTGTCACACTATCTGAAATGAAACTTGCACTCTCAACTTCAACACTCGTAAATATATTAGTACTACTATAAAAATATTTTAGTAGAAATATATAAATCCAAAGAATTGATATATTACCTGTTTTCGATATTAGCTTTTATGTGGATTATTTCTTTCAATCTGAAACCAATTCTATCAGTATACCCAACATTCCCTATTTTTTATTTTCTTTCTCCCACAATAATGATTGAATGTTGAAACTTGCTAAAACAAATTTTAGATAAACAGAAATCACGGTTTCATCAATTTCTTTTGCCTAAAGTACTGAAAGTGTCAAAATTAAAATGATTTGTGAGGGTAAAAATCAGCTATAAAAGTTCAAATTGCAGTCGCCGCTAAAATACATCTGATTTTTCCCTCTTCATTAGTATTCACTACTGTCACTATGTGATAAAGTGAATTTGACGTTTAATAAATCCTGACCCATGATATCACGGGTTGCCTAAGCAAAAAATCAATCGGTTTGTTTGTTTATAAAATAAATATTTGTTGTTGTGTATACCTTAGAAATAGATTGGCTATCATGTTGAGCACTAATTAAACAAATTTTGTTTTTCGGCATGATAATTGTGAATCAATTTTTAATTTCTTGAAATCGTCAAACATGTTTTAGCTTGCATTTCAGTGCGATTGTTTTACGAAAATATGTCTTGACAAATCTTGAATTTTATGAGTAAAAAAAAGTAGAGTTCCTGTAGTATTTTTAAAATTTCTGAAAACTGATTTAAAATTTATACAAAAAAAAATTTACACGTTTTAAGTGTTTTATGAACTTTGATAAATTCTTATACATTTTTAATTTACCAAAACTGTAGAAAAGTTATTGTTAAAACGTTATTAATTAAATGTTACACATTGACAAAACTATTTAAACACTAGATTGCAACTGGTATAGTCAATGTTATTTATCAGAGAATGAGAATTAGTGTTCATGGTCTAATTTAGTTTCTAATTGAAAGATAGTATCAGATCATTATATTGTATAACATTTGATACAGATAACGTGTTAGTTAAGTAAACATAAGGATTATTTTTTAATATGATGCCAGTATACATCGCTAACATTCTGATATAATGGAACAGAAAGCAAATTTCTCCTGTTCTCTCAAACATGAAATGCATTCTGCTTATGGATGTATTTGTGATGTTAAGTAGAGGATACAAAAGCCTGGTTGGAAGCATCACTAACACTCTTGTTATGTGATACGTAAAATTCCTGGAACACTTTCTTAATTTTTCTTTTTCTTCAGCGCACATAATTTTTAAGGGATTCCTTTTTAAATGCATAATTCAAATTATAATTATTTTTTACTCTATTTTTTAGATAAGTATCCAAAAATGTCTATTTACTAATGCTAGCGTAATATGAACTTGGCATAAGTGTATGTAATTTAGTAACTTGAACACTGATGGCCAACTCTTGTGCATTCAATTATTTAAAAATGAAAACATTGCTAGAATTGTAATATGATTAAATATTTGTATGAATTTATTGAAATGTTTAGCAAAAATTTGAATTTTTCAGATGTTTCATAAAATTTCATGAAACTTGTTACATTTGGCAATAGTTATAAACACTGAAAATTATAAGACATTTGCTTCATCAGTATAGATAGACTAAAAAGTCATGTGACTAGAATTTGTTATATTTTAGTTATTAAATTAATATCAATAAGTATTTTATTTTGGGAGACTTGATTCAGCTCTATATTTTCATGGATTTATTTTTTGATAGTTATAACTGTTATTGTTGGTTAGGCTTTATCACTTCAATCATGACATCTATGAGGATGTGATAAATCTTTTTACTTTCCCATTTCCCAAAATTTGATCAAAAGATCAAATATCAGATTTTTAAAAAATAAAAAATTATTTCAATTCCAATTTGGTCATGCTTAGAACTTTTATTACTTAATATAGTGACAGCAAATTTATAGGAAGTAAAGCAGATGCAAAGTTTTCCATAGTGTATTTAGTATGTGAACTGTTAATAAATTTCTTCATGCAAACTATTATTTTCAGGGATTTTAGCCTCTCTGTTATAGAGGGGGGGAAAAAAGTAATAACTTTTTAATTAAAAATCTATTATGTAATTTTTACATTATCACATCTATTCCTGAATGTTGTTCGATGTAAATCATCAAATTCTACTCGAGTTCTAATGCATAATTCTTTCGGAATTTTATGAATAACCAATGAATTTTACAATTTCTTAACTCAAATTTGTTTTAGTTTATTTCATCATTCAATCTTTTACATTTAAGGGTAAAGGGATTATCAGTGGCATGTATTACTAATAGATTAAGGCTATTATGTATATAAATTTTTCATTCATTACAATATCTCAGTGTGAGATTTATTTTCTGATATCTAAATCAATTTTGGCATTGTTTTTTTTTATTCACAAGTGAAAATTGCTTGGTTTTAGAAACACATTTGACAGAATAATTCAAAAACTTTAGAATTGTGACTTTTTTACATCTTTGAGAGGTTTTAATTGTTCATTGTTTGCTGCATTATAACTACATTCTTTTTAATTTCATCTGTCCAAAATGGTTCATCAACATATATAGAACTTAAAATTAAGTTTACCTGAAGTGATCTTTTAAGATAATTGTTTTTCTTAAGTCAAATTGGAAATAAATTTAAATTAAATCTTTTTAGATCATATTAATGCATTTTGTATTTATTTTTAAAATATAACTTATTTTCTTTCTGTATTGAAAACCTATTTAGGATTCCTTTTCTGCTACTTAGTTGGTAAAAATTCTAAATTATGAATGTAATGTATTACTGTTATAAATATCATTTGCGTTAATTTTTGACCTTTACTTATCTTCAAACCTGATTCATAAACTTCTGCATGAAATTCTTGCATCAAGTTTATGGAATCTTAACATTTATCTACATTTGGCGATGAAATTTTAGGTTATGTGAATTTTATGAAAAAATCTGAAATGATATTTATGAAACTATGCCTACATGTGTCTGGCATTCATTGATCATTGACTCTACCATTGTTATAATGGTAGAGTGGAGACTGAAAGGAATTTAACATAATTCAAATGAAAACCATAATATTTTGACTTGGTGAAATATTTCCATTTCCTTTGAAAATATCTTAAGTTTAAATATTGATTAGTGCAATTAATTTCTCTCACACACACAAATATATACAGGGTGATTGAAAAGTAATTCCCCATTTTAGAATACTTGTAATTTATTTATTAACTAGAATTTTTGTAAGAAATGGATCTGAGAGGAAAACATTTGGCATGAGATTTTATTTAAAATTAGATATGGGCACCAGATTTTGCTACCAGCTTCTTGAGCCACCCAGGAATCACATCAACTGATTTCACCAGGAACCCTTGTGTTATGGAAGGCATAATTTCTTGTATTCATCCTTCACGTTCTTCCAAAATCTTGGTTTGGTATAGTAGACTTGCTTTCTTTAACCAATCCCAAAGAAAAAAGTCACAGGGTGTTCTGGATGGCCACTCATACATAAAATACAAAGTTATCTCTCAGTCACTTTGTCTGTGTGTGTGTGTGTGTGTGTGTGCGTACTTAATAGAAACAGTTTTAGTGTCAAAGTATTTATTATTAAGAGGAAAGGCCAAAGGTGTTTTTGGTTATGATACTTTTAATTCTTTTTGGAACTGTCAAAATTTTGGCTGAATTTTTTTTTTTTTTTTTTTGTTTTGTGTGTTAGTGGATGATCATGAATTAGAATGTGAAAATTTTAGCATCTTTTTGTGTTGAAAAACCTATTGATTTTGAAATTCTTGCTATAATCAAATTATTTTGGGATTCTAGGGCTTATTCACAAATGAATGAAATTTTAGAAACTTTATGAAATTTCGATTAATTAATTTTTAGTAGAGCTTGATATTATAAGCAGAAGTCGTTAGGAATTTAAATCTTTTTTTGTAAAACTGAACAAATTATAAAAAAAAAAATCTTAATTGTAAAATAAAAAATGCAATAAAGCTAGAACATCAATTAGAAAAGCTTCTAATTGCTCTTATGAATAAAAATAGTTTTAATGAATTTTTACACTAACGTTTATATATAAATAAAATGTGTGTGTTTTTTAAATCTTAAGATTCTGTATTAATTTGTAATGGTCAGGTGATATTGCTAGGTAAAAACTATATTTACTAATAAATGGAAAAGCTTAACACAGTTCAATACCCCCCCCCTCCAAGTATCTTAAAAGAATTTTGAATTTATTTTGTGTTTTTTGTAAATACAGATGTCCATACACAACATTTATCAGAAATAATAGTAGTAACTATAATAAATTTAAAACCAAAGTGTCTAATATTCAATGAGTAGTTAAAAAACAATTATGAAAAAAGGTGCTCACATTCAGTAATTCTTTTTTAAAATATGCCCCCCCCCCTTCAACCATAGAAAAAATTTCAGCGGCAAATTTCCATCTTGGAAATTTGTCAGCCCCCTTGTAAAAACACCCACCCTCATGTTAAATGCTTTTCTGTGGTGTTTTAAGCTAAAAGTAATATTTGTTTCAGATTGGATTAGTTAAACTTTAAATTGGTTAATCTTCCTGAAATAAAGTTTTGGGAAGTATATTTTATTTTTGAAAGATTTCTTAAAGTGAATTGCATTGTGCTGAGAGATATTGCTTTTTTTTTTTTTTTTTAAGTGTGTGTGTGTGTATATATATATATATATATATATATATATATATATATATATATATATATATATATATATCTGTGTGTGTATATATATATATATATATGAGTGTGGTCGATTTGTCGAGGTGGCATCCTGATGTTATCGGACTGGATCAAAGTCGATCCCAGCATGCGGTGCATTTGGAAAGCACCTGAAAACCATACCATGTGTTGGTCCAAGCCTTGTGAGTGAAATTGGGTAGACAACTCTTGTGGGCTGTTGATAGCTGTGCTAGCATAAAGCCACAAGTCATCATAGCCAAAGGCTTGAGCATGCTGGCCCTATTCAAAATTGATCACGCTAGATAACATGCTCTTTCCCAGAAACTGTAACTAAGGTCTGCTCAGCATAGTTGCATTATAAACCACAGGTGTTGAGCAAACACAAATGTACCCGAGCGAGCATCTGCAATAGGGATTGGCTAGTCGCCCTAGTAAATGGGCATCCTCGAATACAGGTGGCCAGATATATTTGCATACATACATACATACATTGTGTGTATAAAAGCTTCATCAGAGTATGAGATTTTATGATGAAGCTGCAGTCTTCATACCTGGAATGATGGAATATTTAAGAGCATATATAAGTTTTGAAAAAAACTGTTCTTGTGATGTAGATTTTCCATTGACATTTGCTATTAAAGCAAAATGTTAACTTTTTGGGCAATATTTTGCAACACAAATAGCTACAAACTTGGATTAGCATTTCAAAGCAGTTGAGTCTGTGTAGGATATAATATTTTAAATTTATTAAAATTAAGCATGAAAATATTAAATGTTGCCAACCAATATTTGTATTATTTGATTTATTGATAAGTATACAGGAGTTAAATTGCATATTTGGCTGAATGCTTGCTAATGTAACCAAGTTTTTATTTTTAAATTTGATCTGCATCATTTGTGGATCTAATATGTCTATTCTCCCTTAATCTGTACTTTTTATATTTTTCTTATTTGTGTAACTTGATATCTTGAAATTTTATAAAAATATTTTGTAATTATTAAATCATACCTGCAATCTTTTAGCAATTTTTAACATTTTCACTTTAAATTATTTGACTAACTTTATATACTTTGTTGGAATAAATAGGGCCTCTGTGTATATGAAGGTGACCTTCACATTAGCCTCATTCTGAACTGGCTAAACAGCTACACCCCTCACTTTGCAACAGTGGGAAAGGGAAGAAGTTAGATATCTAGCTACCGGTAGATTAGTAATAACTAGTTAGACTATGGTATATACTAGAACTCACTTAGTTTTACATTATTCTTTTAATCTTTGTTAATGCATATTCTGCTGTAGATAGAAATTTCTTGATAAAACTACCTATTTTCTTTTGACTGACAATGTTCAGCTACATGTTGCATAATTCACTTATGCTACTTTACAAAAAAATTACTTTATTTATTTATTTTAATTATATTTTATAACAAGTATATTTCTTCTAAAGCATTAAAAGCTTGATTTCATAATTTAATGTATATTTCACATTTGACTTAATGAAACCTTGAATTTTCCCCTAAATAACTTAGATGAAAAGGTTTTAGATTCGTAACGTACAAAAAGATGTTATTGAGAAATAACTTTTCTTCTATATCTTTCTCAAAAACTCAAAAAAAATTTTAAATATGCTTTTTGAAGTTTAGCTATTATCGAGTGTTTTGTCTTTTTATACTGTATCAATAAAAACTGGTGAAAAATTGCAGATCCCTATGTGAGATGTATCCCGTTTTATATTTTCTTTGTTTTGAAAGATCTTTTTATTTTGATAATGTGTTATTTTACTATTCGGTGAATGCATTTTCATTTTTCCTTTTTTTCTTTTACTTCTGTGGAAAATTCAGAGAGCAAAAGGTCAAGCAAATCAAGGTGAGTTTTTTTTTTTTTTTTTTTTTTTTTTTTTTTTTTTTCTTATGTAAATATTAAAAATATTTTTTATTCAGTTTGCAAAAGTAGAAAAATGTATTTAACTTGATACATTGGTACATTTTATAAATTAGAGAAAGACTTTATAAATGGAATACTGCTTACATGAAAATTGTTTTAAATATTGTAGTAATTCTTAACTAGATATAAACAGCAGTTTGGTAGTACCTATAGAACAGTGATAAACGTTGGGCTCACAAGCCAATCAATTTAGCTAAGTGCTACAGAAACATTAATTTGTCAGGAATTTAGTATATGTTTTATAAGGCATCATAATGGTTAACCAACAATCAACCTGTAGCGGCAATAATATGATGGATCTATAGTATCTGACTATATTTTAAAATAAAAACTGATTTAGATTGCTAATGGTGTTAAAATCAACTTGTGTAATAGTTAATCAGAGAATTTTATTGATAGTGAGCTAAAGCTTTATTGGAATCTTTCATTCTTTCATCATTTTGTGTATATGTTGCATAGAATAAATCTAGTTTTCACACAAGTGAGACCACTTGTGCTGTAATTACATTGGTCTTGTCCACAAGTTAATAGTATCTTTCATCTTTTTAAGAACTAACTTGATAGGCAAAAATTTTATTCAGGTGTATTGTTTGAAATCCTATACATTTTATACATTAGATAAATGTTTTCCTTTTTAACTTAGTGGTTAGCATTTAGGTACTGAATTTCTATATATTCTTTATGCAATTGTGTTCTCTTTTATTTGTAATATTTTTTCATTACAGAGTCTATAAGTGTTTATAAAATAAAGACTGGTTTTTAGACCTTTGTTAATCTTTATTGTTAGGAGATAATTGACAAATAGTGTTAATATTAAGCAAAATAAAGACAAGTAAAAACACTATATATTTTTTGTAAAAATTATAATACAATTTTTTGCTGTACTATTCTAGTGGCCAACGGCTCAGCAAAAGAAGTAAAAAACGAGGATTTTGATCATTATCTGCATCAACCTCAACAAGTAAGTATGATTTACAATATTTTTGTTTGGTGTTGACTAAAAGCAAACTAATATAAGATATTTAATTTAAAAAAAAACTTTCATAATTAAGGTAATGGTGTTTTTTGTTTGTTATTAACATGTCATTAGACATTATTTATGCTATTAACTATGACAATTATTGTTTCTGTAAAAATTAAATACCTGAAACCTTTTCCATGAAGCAATTCATGATTTGTGAATCCTATTACTGGATTAAGGAAAATAGTTTGGATACATTTAGCTGAAACAATTTACATTTTGACTTAAAATTATTTTAAGGATAGATTGATTGGCCAAAATTATTTACAAATAGAAATATATAATGTTACTTAATATGATCTGTTATGATTCATAAACACTAAAAGGACTTGTTTTAATCTCAAAGTAATAAAATGTGAAATAACTAGATTGATTATTCACATGTTTTACCAATATGTCAGTAATGTTGAGCAAGATGCAGCATTGGTTGATTTAGTGGGGTAATGTCATAATCGTTGCTACCTGTTCACACTGAGCTGAATTATTACTAATCCTTGATAATCTTTTTATCAATGCCTGAATATTTGTTAATTTTATACTGAACATGTTTATCTAATTTAATTCATGATACCATTGTGCACTTTAGTGAGAACAATTTTTTTGATTCTTTGTGTTCTTTAAAACGGTACAATATAAAACTTATTTTCCCACCTCTCCAAAGAATTTTAAGATGTTATTGAAAGTATTCTAACAAAGCATAAAAACACATTACTTGGAATGTAGTATAAATAAACAGTTTTAAACTTGCCAAATTGTCATGCGTGTTAGAGTGTGTAGTTATATAAATAATATTGTTAAAAAAACCTGATAAAATTCTTCAGGTTTTTTTTGTTTTTGTTTGTCTACATGCATGCAAAGGTTATATCTGATAATTTTTGCATTGTGATGGAAAAGGAGTGTGAAATTTATACTGGATTATTAAAATTGTTTTCTAGTAGAAAATTTTTAATATTATAAATTTTATAAATTGATTCATTTTATTGCACACTAGTAAAACTGTTTCTTTATTGTTGAAGAAATGTAACTTTTGGTGAAATGTGTGACTGTAAATAAGATACTGTTTATATTCTCTGCTTCTTCGCATTCTACTCTAACAATCTGTGCAAATAACCTTTTTTTTTTTTTTTTTTTTTTTAATATTCTTTTGATTATTAGACATCACTAACCTTAGAGAGCGATGAGGGGGTGAGGTATTTCACATGTCTTGCACACACTAGACCTAACATAAATTTTGGTTAAGAGTAAAATTACAATATAACAAATAAAATCTTCAGATGATGTTTTATTGCCATTAGCCCCCCAAAATATACTAAAGAGCTTTGAAGGCATTCACGAAACTATTCTATATATTTGTCACAATATATTGCCTTTATGTCCTATACGGGTATTTTTTCCTCTAAACTTCAATCTTTAAATAATTTATAACTAAGAATAGTTATATTTCAAACTTTCATTTGTTCTTTGCTTTCTAAAATACATTAAAAAGAAAGTATGAATTTTAGTTATATTTCATAGCCAAAGATATGACAAATCTTAATTTTATATATAAAGTATTGTATATAAATTGTTTATTTAATATTAGCTCCTATGGTTTAATTTATTTGAATTGCTAATATATATATATATATATATATATATTTTTTTATTTTAACTCCATTTTCTTAGGTAATTGGAGGCACATTTTTATTAAGATTTGCTTTAATTTACAAATTATTAAACCTACCAGAGTAACGGATTTAAGATTTTATTTTTTTTACTTTCGGGTCATTCCATGTCAAAACACCAGCAAAATGTTGAAATCTGCACCCACCAACACTGAATTACTTGAAATTTGGAACAAATGTTTCCCTTTATGAGTTAGGAAAGTGTGCCAAATTATTTTGTGCTAGACTTGACCGGTTCAATTTTAAGAGGAGTGTATAATTTTCCTATTAAGGCTGTGCAATGTCACCGAATCTCGGCGTGTTTTTTAAAAATTAAAAAAAATACTTTCAATATTTCTGAAATTTAGTATGTAGGGGCAAATAAAAAGTGTAGAATCCAAATATTTAACTATTTTAAACCTACACTTGACAGAAAATTTTATTTGATTGTGATTTAGCCAAGTAAGAATGAGGTGCTAATTTATTCAGTCGCTAAACAACTAAATTCCTTTTTGTGTTGTCAATCAGTCAGTTGTTGTCCATTGGGAGAATGCTGTTGATTCAGCATTGTCAATATATCCTTCCATGGTGTCATAAAGAAATTTTTCAAGCTGCCCTGATGATTTAGGACAATTTGGGCACCTATGAATCATACACTCTGCTACTGGTATTACAGAATATATTTCCAGAGATCTTTAGATGAATCATTTAGTGGTTCCAGTAATAATTTCATATTTTGGTGAATAGTGCATATACATACAACATGTGTACCTGCACTACCAGCAAGGACACACCATTTTGGCCTTAGATTACAAAATTTTGAAAATCCCAAAGGTACTGTTGAGTTCTGTTCCTTGAATGGTCTGAAGAGCTCATTTAGGTTGCACAAGATGAGTCTTTCCTATTGATGAATATTATGTTTAATACTAATGTAGTATTTCCTGCCTGGCATCAGTCGAGTATATTCATCATCTTGGTAAAATGCTTCCACTAACTGTGCAATATCAGCAGGCCTTTTTGGTTCTGGCACAGCTAAAATACTTCTTTCCAAACACAATTTGCGAGTCTTGCGTACAATATATTCTGAAACACCAAAGACATCCATGACTTTTTTGTGTGACCTGTCGGTAGGGGGCAAGTGTCAAGATCTGTATTTTGATTTTAGTTGATTCCACTGTCTTCACTTTTGCTACAAGAAGCTCTATCATTTTATCAGAGCACTTAGCTTTATATAAAATCTCCTTTTTGATTTTTAAAGCCTCATCATTCAACAGCTCATAGTCAACATTTAATGACTTGGCTACTTTGGTCTTTCAGATTTTTTTTTCTTCCCCATATTTATTCTCCCCCCCCCCCCCCCCCCGTACGAAAACTATAATTTCAATTTTGGGCAGATTAGTGATTATATTAGTTAAAAGCACAAGGCTTTGAGGAAACCATTTTTTTTTTTTTTTTATAGTTGGATCACATCTACCTGAAAATCATCTCTGAATTGTAACATACAAAACTCAATAAAACAAAAATATTATTTAATTTCAAAAGCTTTTAATTGCTTTTATTTTGATGAACATGGACAATATTGTCTGAAAGCAAAAAGATATTTCGATGAAAAAATGAATTTTTAAAACAATTATTTGTTATTTCTGAAATATATTTTTTTATTTTTACATTGTTGCTAATTCTTCTAAAATTATGAAAAAGTTTGTAGAACTTAACGAATGTTATTAAGTAGATATATATTTACAAATTATAATTTCCAAAGCTTCTTACAAACTAATGAACGCGCGTATATTAGAAAATTTGTGTCAATAATGTGTTTGCCAATGAAATCTATGGAAGACCAGAATATCATGCATGCAATAAAAAAACGTCACGCGGATTGAGCTTTAAAATTTAATAAAGTGAACCTAAAAGGACCATGAAATTTCATAAGTGTACTTAAAATTATAGTATAATTTAATGTACATGTCTTGTGAAATTTTATCTCACTCAGCCACAGCTGATTAAAATGCTTGTTTTTGTCATATAGGAAAACCCAACAAAATATTAGGTGAATATTCCCATTTGTCAGCAATATTAAGCCCATCATAGTATGCAAAGTTCTCAAACAAATTCTCAATCTTATGCGTGAAATGGTGAAATTTTTCTTTAGAACTACAAAAAATGCAAAATTTCCTTTTTTTTTTTTTTTTTTTTTTTTTTTTTTTTCTTCTTCACATTTTGCCCCCTGAAAAAATTTCTAGAGTCATTTACACTGGCCAATTTTACTTTAAAATGAATAATCATATTATTTGCTTTCAGAAAATACCTAGTTTCATGGGGTTTTTGTTCAGAAGATAAATCATTTTTTTATTTTACCTACTTTTACCCCAATAAAAATATGAACATTTTTTTATTTCAGAGAATATAGGCTGTGACTATGTTTGATTATTTTTACTGGGGATATAAATTTTTTATAATAGATCTGAATTGACTTTATTTAGAGGGGTCTATATGGGTCCTCAAACAGCAGTGCAGCACTTGTATCTTGAATATTTTTTTATAGTATTTATAATTTCTCCAGATGGTATCAACAAACTTATGGTGAAAGCTACAGTACTAAACCCCCCCCCCCCAAAAAAAAAATTGGAATGCTGAAAGTTTTTTTTACTTTACTTATTACAAGGTACTACTTAAGCAAGTCCACTTAAAAAAAAAATGTCCATTTTGTCCTTCCGTATTAGAACTCTAATCTCATGTCAGCTGTCAATAAGTTATAAACGTCATCATTCAGCACTTTTTGTTTCATGAAAATAATTTACCAAAATAAAATTAAAAGAAACACAAATAGAATTTCTTTTAATTTCATTTAAGTGCTATTTACAAATTTTCTATACACTGTTGATTATCATATAAGGCAAAATTTACTACTTTTTAAAGACAATCTGTACAAAAATATCTGCAAAATATATTTAAATTTTTTTTAATTAATAATAAAAACTATCTTATTGAATAGTTTAAGATACTTAGCACAATATCAACATTTTAGAGGTCATGAAGCATTAGGATGATTGTCTTTAATTATAATCTTTATCGAAAATCCTGCACATACATAGGAAAAAAAACTCTAAACTTGGCAGGTTCATATCTTCTAAAGTAGACTTAAAACCTTCACAAAATTTGTTGGTGAACTTGAGCAGGCATTGTAGATGTTAGGCAAAAAATATTATGGAAATTGAAGAGGACGTATTTTCAATAGACTGATCGTAAGCTACATAAGTGAAAAGTTGTTGATTTTGGGTGTGTAAAATAAAATTTTCTATCGAGTGTAGGTTTAAAATAGTTAAATATTTGGATTCTACACTTTTTATTTACCCCTACATACCAAATTTCAGAAATATTGATGGTATGGAAGTATTTTATTTTTAATTTAAAAAACACGCTGAGATTTGACGACGTTGCGCAGCCTTAATTTAAAGGCAAAATAGGAAAATTATACACTCCCCTTAAAATTGCAATGATAAAGTCTAGCACAAAATAATTTGGCACACTTTCCTAACTCATGAAGGGGAACATTTGTTCCAAATTTCAAGTAATTTGGTGTCGGTGGGTGTAATGCCCTGGTGAATTGACATGGAATATTTTCATAACTCATTAAGAACTAATATATTCAATTACTAAATTGTTATCTCATTGGGAAAATATACAATCTGAATTGTTTAGCAATTTATCTCTGCTATATGAGGGAGAGGACAATGGGCATTTTGCAGACTTAAGCATATTGCTTTCTCCAAAACTCCAGATATAATTGGAGGTTTGTTAGAGCACATAAAAATTAACTTGACCTTGAAATTTAAAAAAAAAATTGCAGATTTTTGTTTGACTGGAGGAAAAAATGTTTTTTTTTTTAAGTTTGCAGGCTAATGATATGTATTTCTAGCTTTTGTTGTAAATATGAAAAAATGATGAAATATATTAAAACATATTTGGCTTTTATTGCTTGGCTTTATATTAAAAATTCAATCTGGCAACCCTGTCCCTTTGCTTTTGTATTTCTGCCATAGATGGCTAGAAAATGTACAAACATGTGAATGACTCTTAGATATTTGGCTAGATGTCATCAAACTTGTGAACTTAATTAAAAACAAAAAAAACCCCCAAAAAAATGTCCCCAGGCCATGTCATTCTCTGCTGTTCTGTCAAATGTAAATGACATTTTATTTCCAGTGAAACTGTTTTGAGACATTAAACCATTACTGATAAAATATCAAAGCAATAAATCGTTGATTCCTTTCAGATGATTTTTTTTTTAGCATGATCATGAAACTTAAGATTTGTAAGGAAATAGCACACTAAAAATAGGTACTTCCACTCTTTCACTAAAAAAAAAAAACAAAAACAGCATAACATGATGAAAACAGGCCTCAAATTTAATAAAAACAAAGTTTTATCATCAAAATGTTCATTAAATACCAGAGTATTTTAAATTTTTTAATCCTTTCTAGCATATTCAAAATTGCTTTAAAAAAATACTTGTTTTTTGTGTCATCAGTTAGCATAATTATTTTAGCACCTTTTCTCCAGTGAAAAACAAACATTTGGAAATTCTTGAAAAGATCAAATAATTGTCAAATGAAACTTTCATGACTTGTTCACTAATGAATGAATTTTTTCTTTTTTTTTTTTTTTTCATAAAACTATATTTATCAACCAGAAATTGAAGTTTCATACAAATTATTTTGCACCAAGAATTTTAATTTTTTATGTATAAAATATTATGTAACTTGCTCATTTTTGAAAGTATGGTAGACAATACACAACATTATCAGAAAACAAGACTGATGACTAAACATTCCTGAAATTTAGATTATGCAGAATATTTTACATTTTTTTTAAAGTTATTGAGTGTTTAAAAATTAAAGAAAGGTGCTTACATCATTTTCATTATTTGTTTTACAGATAATCACTCCTTAGAACAACAATCATTATGATGTGACTGGTCATCGCATCGTTGATTATGTAAAACATGGCAATGTCGGTTAAAAACACAGCTACTGTTTTGTTTTAAAAATACATTTGATTTGTGTTATTTTAAAGTAAATAATATTTTTCTCAAATCAGATTAATTATACTATAAATTGGCTAATATTCCTCAAGTAGTTTCAAAAAATATTTTATTTTTGAAAGATTTTTTTTTTTTTTAATACTGAGAATTACATTGCAATGAAAGACTACTAAAAATGGGTGCTAATTTAGCTATTTCAGAAAAAATAAAAACAAATCAATTCCAATCAATACAATTTCTGTTTGAAATACACCGGAATATTTTGCTTACTGGAAATAGCAAATTTAATCCTTTAGATTTCAATGAAAGTTTCAAGAAAGCTTTTCATTTATAAAAATTCATTTTATACCTTAGGTATTGAAAATTAGTGGAAATATCTACTAAAAAGATAATTACATTTTCCAAACTGAATGAATTTGTAAAGATTTTGTCAAACCCAAACGTGTAAAGATGCTGCAAAAATCGAGTGTGGATTTCTGGCAGATGGGGCTATGCAAAATTTATCCAAAAAAGGAAATATCAACAAAAGATCTGTTTGCATGCAGAATTGCAAGAAAGATAATGTTTATCACCATCATTGAGAAACTTCTGGCAAAGTTTCCCTTTGCATATCCTCTTGTAAGGTCACTTTCATGACTGAACCTTGGATTGATTTGTAAAAAAATCTACCACAGAAGGCATGATGGACAAAAAACGAGTCAGATTGTGATGACATCAGGCAGTATAAAGAGTTCAAGGAGGTGACAGCTGGAAATATTGCTTTCAAAAATTTCAGCAAGCATGAAGACCGTCTGGACACTTTGTTCTATTCTTCTTGTCTAGCAATAAAGAATATCAAAAACTGGAAAGTTGTTAGCAGATTGCTCATACTCTCATGGACAATGCTCAGTAGAGAGAGGTTTCTCACTCATGGAATTTTTCACTAAAAATATGATCCAGCAGGCTCTGGTTGCATAGCTCATTATCACAGACTATTTGGCTACAGTTGGAGGTACTGGGAATGTTCTCATGACTAAGTCTCTTCTCTGCAGTGCTTCCAATGCCAGAACAGTATACAATCACTACTTTGAGGCTGAGAAGTAAAAATAAGGCAGGATGAAGCAGATGGATAAAAACTAAAATCCATGCTTATGGAAATTGAACTGAAGACCTTGAAAGTTGTACATGAGATTTGCTCAAGTCAATTGACAGCTATGTGAGAAAAGCTGAGCAGACTTGGAACTTCACAACTATCGCAACATCCAATGCTATGCAAAGATCTGCAAAGGACAAATCCATCGAGATATCCGAATTGGAAGAGGAGTTGAATGCAAAACTAGATGAACTGAAAAAATGTTGACATCATTGTGTTCTGTGCCATGTGCTGCAGGAGTAGCTAAAATGTGTAGTCTTGTGAAAATTTCTATTTGTAGTACTGCTCCTTAAAACCATTATACTTCACAGGAAATGTGTAGCAGTAAGAATTAAAGTGTATAAATCAAAATTATCAAGTTCAGTAGAACTTCAAAGTGTGTAGAATGTTATACAAAATGTGTAACATAACCAAGTCTGCATTCAGTTGTCTTTTAGCATTCAACACTTGGATTTCGTCACTGCTTTCAGCTGACCCATGTGATATGAATTATTGGATATAGCTTTTCTTTAAGCATCTCCTCTGTCAAACTGTTAAGATAAATCACAGTTTGTGTTTTTGATGACTATTCTTTTTTTTTTTTTTTTTACATAGATCTGAGGGAACCCTACTTATGTGAAATATGACAAATTAGTATTTATCAAAATATAAATTTTGATAATAGTTTTTTTTGTTTGTTCTTGAATTCTAATTTGCAGATTACTAAATTTTCTTAAATTCACTCTATTTTGTCTTTGTCAGGATTCGCCCTATTTGAGGAGTTGCCTCCAGTCTAATCAGGTTAGTTTTTTTTTGTTTTTTTTCTTTTTTCTATCCATCTTCCTTATGATTGGCTCAAAGAAAAATGTGTTATAACAGCCTTCCTGCACCCCATAAATGCCATATAGATTTCACAACTATAATTTGTACATTTGCCACTAATTTAAAAGTAACTGAGCTTAGGCAATATGCTCTTGGAATGGCATACTTCTGTAATTTGTTTTACTATTGTATTTATTTTAAGATACTTTATCTGAAGGAAAATTAAGGCAGGATGTTTTTCAGATAATACTTGATGAAAACTTTCATATTGTATTAAATCCTAGTTTCACAGTCAGCTTAAATGTAAAAAGAAAATGCCAGTTTTAGTGAAATTTTCAACATCAAAATTTAGTTTTTCTGAAATTTCTCCATATCAACATTGCTAATAAATTTGAAAGATTGTTACATTCAAATTAAATATTTAAATTGCCATGTATAGTGTAAGAATAGGCGATCTCCATGAGATCGCTAAAAAAGAGCATAGCATGGCAAAAAAGTCACCAAACTTGATGGAAACAAAACTTTACCATCTAAATGTTTGTTATTATTAAGAGGAAAGATCAAAGTTTTTTTTTTTTTTTTTTTTTTTTCTTTCTTCTTAGCCGGAAAAATAGACAAATAATCATGTCAACCATTTTCCCCCATTTCAAAAAAAAAAATAATTAAAAAAACTCAATCAATTATAATTTTTTCAAAACTTATTTTAAGAAAGTTTGAAATTATAATGTTCATTTAAAATATTTTGAAACAAGCTTAACTTAGTTTCTGCGCCAAAGAGATGTAATTTGAAAATAAAACAAAGCCGGTCATAACATTTCGTGACATTTGGCATGTGACGAAAAACATTTTCATGAAGTATTGATAGCTTATTTTAATTTATTTTACGGAAGGAGAGAAGTGAAATTATTTAGATTTAAGTGAACAAAGTATTTACCTCGTTATTTTTAAGGAAAACTTTCAGCGCTCTAGTTGTTTTTTTTTTTGTGTACTTAGCTTTCACCTTTATGTTTATGATGCTTTATGGAAAATATAAAGAAATTAAAATAAGACTGTTGAGAGTGAGATTAAATTTCATGAAATTGAAATAAGACGACTCACTGAAAACTGTAAAACAA
Organism: Acanthosepion esculentum; assembly: GCA_964036315.1. Lineage (NCBI taxonomy): Eukaryota > Metazoa > Mollusca > Cephalopoda > Sepiida > Sepiidae > Acanthosepion > Acanthosepion esculentum. The sequence goes on along the minus strand of OZ038483.1, from coordinate 87,407,623 downwards.
CTTCACAAAATTGAAATTGCAATGAAATATGTAAATGAAATTGGTACTTTTAAAAATGTAGTAATGATGCTGTTGAAAATGGCTTAGGATGGTGTTCAAATTTTTTTAATTAGTAAAAATGTTAATTCAAAATACTCTGTGTTTTGCACGAAGAATTTGCAATAATGAAATGGACGTTCAGCGGAGAACGCTTACTCTCAAGCCACGTGATGTTTTATTGCTTGTGACCTTCCATACCTTTTAATTACACCCATTTTAATGACTTTTATGAACACAAAATTACATTTCTTAAAAACTGTGGGTCTTCTGATTGGACAAAGCGATACAATTTTCTGAAAATATTATCTATATTCATAAAAAAAATATAAATATAATAAATATATTTCTGCCATGACTTTAATAAAAAAAAAAACGTTTATAATAATTTCCATTTGTGAAGAGTTCCTGAAAGTTTCATTAACATCTGACAATTATTTTTATTTTTGCAAGATTTTTCAAATTAATGTGTCATACAAAAAAAAAAAAATGTGCTAAAAATTATGTTATTTTACTAGTCTCGGTGATACAAGGAGAAACAAGATTTTTTTTCAATCAAAATTTAGAATATAATAATTTTAAAAAACTTTGATCTTCCCTCTTAATAATGACAAACATTTACATGATAAAATTGTTTTTGTCAAGTTTGGCGTCTTTTTCATCATGCTATGCTCTATAGCAATTTTATGAAGGTACCTATGTAAGATTTAGATCTGTTAGGTTAAATTTAAAAATTATTTTTGTGTGTGTGTGTGTGTGTGTATATAATATACATACACACAGTGTAACCCGGATATAAGAGAGATTTTCTCTGGTCCCAAATTAGAGCCTGTGTTAATAAAACAAAATAGACCAAACCCGGATATAAGAGACCTCTTCTCCGGTCCCGACAACTCTCTTATATCCGGGTTACACTGTGTGTGTGTGTGTGTGTGTGTGTGTGTGTGTGTGTGTATGTATAATATAATTTTGCATTTTTTTCTCAACCTGAATAAATGACTGATTGGTTTTAGTGGGGAGGGGGTACTTAGTATTGTTGCATTTAGTACAGATTTCATTAGTATTAAATCTTATCTCTTTCTTTTTTTTTTTTTTTTTTTTTTTTTTTTTTTTTTTAATGAATCTTGTTAGTCCGTTAATTACTGGAACAAAGTGGTTTTTGACAATTTTTTTTTTCTCTCCGGTAGTAAAGATTTTTCATGAATATACCAGTGGATAGTTTCAAAAATAGTTTTATATATATATATATATATATATATATAATATTTTCATTCATTGACATCATTTTAATACTTTTTTATTTTTTTTTTTTTTTCAACCTGCATATTCATTCTGTTGGATTACTGGTTATTCAGGGAGGATATGGAACTGGCCCAATGTCAAGTCCAGGAGTATCAGAGCCATTTTTACCCAACTACTATAACCAACCAATATCTTTCCCATACCTGGGACAAGGTGTTGGGGATGCAACATGGTCAAGTGGACGAGATGCAGGTGTGTTCCCTTTGGGAAGCTATGACTACAGCAGTGTCTTCAGTGGATTTGGTTATGCACAGTTTGGTTGGGACTATAATGGCAGTGATTACTGGAATAATGCCACTCGAAAGGATTACTACAGCACTGATATGATCTCTGATGGCTACGGTCCTATAAATGGAGATCAGGACCGTGACACAATGAACAGTGTTGAACAGGGACTGAAAGGCATGAGCATCACTGGAGACAAGAAGTTGTCAGATGGTGTAGGCAGTGACACTGTACAAACAGGAGTGATTGATGGTTCCATCCAGGTGGGACCATCAGGTTCTGCTGGACCCTCCCCTCCTCAGGGGCCAAAGAAGACTTCTTGGGCTGCTGTTGCTAGCCAGCCAGCACGACCTCAGCCACAAATAAAACCACGCTCTATGCCCCGTGCTCCCATGACATCTAAGTGTATGGACATCGGCACTTGGGATAACAAGAACAATAATTCAAGTAAACAAGCCAACCAGGGAAGACAAGTATGGAGTGCTCCACGGCGCACAGTGGCGTCTTACAACAATAACACTCCTTCAGGGAATGCAAGTCCGCCTTCTGCTAATGCAGGTAACTCTGGCTCTCTGAATGGACCTCCATCCTCCCCAAGTTTACCTCACCCAGTTTTGGAAAAGTTGCGATCTGTAAACCAATACAACCCAAAGGATTTCAACCTGAATCCAAAAGGGGCTCGTTTCTTTATCATAAAAAGTTATTCTGAGGATGATATTCACCGATCAATAAAATATAACATATGGTGCAGCACTGAGCATGGTAACAAGAGACTGGATGGGGCTTACAGAGAGAGAGAAGGCAAGGGTCCTGTATACCTTTTCTATAGTGTGAATGGTAGTGGACATTTTTGTGGCATGGCCCAAATGATGTCTCCAGTGGACTATTCCACCAATAGCGGAGTGTGGGCCCAAGATAAGTGGAAGGGGCAATTCGAGGTGAAATGGATTTACGTCAAGGACGTGCCAAATAGTCAATTACGACATATTCGTTTGGAAAATAATGAAAACAAGCCAGTTACCAATTCACGGGACACCCAAGAGGTGCCACCAGAAAAGGGTAAACAAGTGCTGAAAATTCTCCATAATTATCGGCACTCAACGTCCATCTTTGATGATTTCGGACATTATGAGAAGCGACAGGAAGAAGATTTGACTAAAAAGGTGAGTTACTAAACTTTAATTTTGTTTGATTACCTATGATATATGCCTCTTACTAACTATGCTGTTGTATTTTCTACATTTAAAATTTAAATGTTTGTATATATATTTGCATTCATTTGAAAAATATGAAGTGTTCATTTTTGTTTTTTGAATCAAAGAAATTGATTTTGGAAAAGCCTTGAACATGTCATAAAATACTTCATTTTCAGTTCTTGGTTGCTTGTTCATAGATTCAGTAATAATTTTTTTTCCTCATTTGTGTTTGAGCTTTTCCTTCAGCACTAAAAAAAATTTATGGAATGTCATATGAAAATAACTTCATATGAAATTACTGAGTCCTTAATTTTCCAAATGCTGAAAATTGATTGAACTGTAAATGAAACTTGTTCATCAAAATTGAATCATTTTGATAAATCTTATATGAAGACTTGAGGATATTGATTGATTGAATTAATATTTATAGTTTGTAGCAATTTATTTCAATTTCACATATTGTAAAATATGATATCCAGTTTTAGCATGACATTAGGGCATTTAAATACAATTATTTGCAAAAGATTAATAATTGAAACTTATAAAACTAGAGCTGTCTGAACTCCACTGTCGGGGGGGGGGGTAGTGTTTAGATAAATTCTTGGTGCTTCAACAATCTCATTTTATGTAAGTGAGCTGAAATCCTAAAGGCTTGACTAATAACATCGGTTGGCAAATTTTATGACATCACTAATTTTAGTAGTTGAATTTTTCTTTCAAAATTCACTAAGTATACAAAAGATTGCCTATCTCTGGTTTTAACTTTAATTTTCCTTGGAAAGCTAAAACAAAATTAAAAGTATTTTTTAATAAGTGGATTTTTTTTCTCTTAAAGATATGAGGTACTGAAAAGTTCTCAGGCTGACCAAGAGATTTAAAGATAAAAATAAAATAAAACTGTCTGGTCAGATTTTGGGAAGAGTGTTGGGCTGAGGCCTTTTTTTTCTCATACTATTTTGAAAATGTTACTCCCCACCCTCTCTCTCTGTCTGTCTCTTTCTATCATATATATATAGCACTGATTTTTAACACAATCTTCAGGCCATGAAGATGATGTTGGAGTATAGAACACTGTCACTGCTTGGTGTTGACCTGTCCATTTATATTTAATACTCTCTTTGATATTGCACTATTACCCATATATATATATATATATATATATATATATATATATAATACCGTAAAACTATTTTATTATATATAATGTGCATTAGTGATGGGACAATACCAATATTTTTGCCGACTCTGATACAATTCTTGATACTGTTCTAAATTTCCAATTCCAATACCTACAATGATTAAAATTCATTATTTTCAGGCTCTACCATTGGTTAGGGAAACTTAATGAACAAAGTATGTTTATTAATAAAACATTTAGTAGAAAAATAAACACAAAAGCTTATGAAATATAGTTAGATGTCCTTTTTACTTACAAAAATTGTGTAAGAACAATTTATTCATGCAAATCATGTAAGTACTTGAATACAGTTGACATATTGCTTTACTTTGGTTATCAGAAATCTTTAAAAACTTCAAACTACACTTTTCTACTTGGCATTGGATACACTTGCCATGATTGGGGTCTGAAAATAATAAACATCAATTAAAATTTTTCACTGTTATATAAAGAATGTTTCAAGTTTTCTAATGTGTATAATTTGTAAAGATTCAATTAATAATGGTTTGCTATTAATTGTAAAATGAAAAAGGGTCTTTTTTCTTTTATTTTGTCCACCTTAAGTTTTAACAAGCAAAGGTGCCTTTTTAAATATTTATGCAATCTCCTTAAAATTTTGTGTAGTATTTCTAAATGAATGGAAAAAATTTAGGGGTGACAATTCAATTTCAGCATGCACTTCAAAAATAAGAGACACCCTGATTGCAACAATAATACTTTCTACTTTGTCACTAAAACAGTGGACTATATCAGTCGTGCTCTGCATCACTGTCAGTTTGGCCAGTTATTGGAAGACCTGAATAATCAGTTCACAAATGTCCCATTCTATACAAAGGTTCAGTGGCTTTCATGTCAAAAAGTAACTGAAAAGATTTTTTTTTTTTTTTTTTTTTTTTGTGGCACGAAATTGTTATATTTTTGGGAGATGAAGGGTCAAAGCACAGATGAATTGAAAGATGAGAGCTGGCTCCAAGATCTAGCTTTTTCAGTGGATATTACTGCCCAATTAAGTGACCTTAATTTAAAATTACAAGGCTCATCACTCAGTTATGATGATATCAAGTGTTTCATTGCAAAATTAGCTTTGAAGTCCTAGTTGTCACATGAAAACATTTTCCTATGTGCAAGGAGTTGAAAAAAAACTGCCAATACTGAATCTGTATTTATCTTTGCTAAGTATGACAATTATCTGGAATTGCTGTCAAAGGAATTTCAAAGATTTTGTGATTTTTTTTTTTTTTTTCTTTCTTTCTTTCTTTTTTTTTTTTTTTTTTTCATCTTGTGAAAATCAGTTTGCATTATTCTTAGCACCATTCACTTCTGATGTTTCTCAGGCAGAGGAAAGTCTACAGATGGACTTACTGGAAATGTAGACTGACTCAATACTCAAGGGAAAATAGCTAGAAATAGGGATACCCAGATTATTTTCATACCTTTCTCAGACATTTAAGAACTTCAGAAAGTTTGCCACAGAGATTTTGCGATTTTTGGTTCCACATGTCTGTTCATTTATGAAGGCTACAAAAACGTCTCGCAGAACCAGATTAACTGAACATTTGTCATCTTTGATCAAAGTGGGGATTTACACAGATATTCCAACCTGATATATCGAGAATAGTTTGTCTAAAGTGATGTCAATCATCAGGATTATAGAAATTAAATTGTACTACCTTATATTGTAAGTATTTTGTATTTAAAGTTTAGTTACCACTAGCTGTGATTAATGTAAGACTGTAAGTGAGTGTGGCCCTCGAGGCTGTAGATATGGCCGATGCAGCCCTGAGATTGACATGCCTGATCTATAGATTTTGGTTTTATTGATAACTTATAAATACTTATCGATTTTAAACTATCATTAGTACCAAGAATAAAAATTTAAGTTTTAAATAAAAAAAAAAAAATCTAAAGAATCGTTTTTGGAAACAGAAATTAGGTTATTAAAATTCATTGATCTTGATACCCTGAAAATTTCAGATATTTTTGATTCTTATTAATCAGAGTACAGAAGGTCACAAGTGACAGTTTAGCTTTATGTGAACAACTTATTTACCTCGTTATTTTTAAGTCGGCATTGCATGATAAAAACGACCTTAAACTTGATGAAAATAGAATTTTATCGTCAAAATGTTTGTTACTACCAACACAAACCATGTGACGGACTGTTGTTTTCATGATGCTTCCGGTCTTCTGTATATTTGAATTTTAGCTATTTTGGGGCACAAAAAAACAAAACAAGTTATATTAGATTTTTAGCTATTGGCAACTTTCTGATTGTAACCAGCTTTATTTTATAATCTGTAAATGATACTTATCTACTTAATAACACCATTGACTAAGGTGTACAATATTTTGATTAATTTTAAAATATTTAACAACTTTAAGCAATAAACATAAATTTAACAATAAAATAATTTAAGAAATAACAAATAATTGTTGTAAAAATTTATTTTTCTTTGAAAACGTTTCTTGCTTTCAGAAAATATTATCCATAGTCATACAAACAAGTAAAAGCAACTAAAAGCTTTTGAAATTAAATAATATCTTTGTTTTATTGAGTTTTGTATGTTACAATTCAGAGCTGATTTTAAGGGAGAAGGGTGTCAACTAAAAAAGAAAAAATGATTTGCTTTCCTCAAAAAATTATGGGGGGTAATAAATATATAAAAAATTTTTTTACCATGACTTTATAAAAAAAACAAAAAAAAAACATTTATAATAATTTCCATCATTTGCGAATAGTTTCTGAAAGTTTCATGAAAATCCGACAATTATTTTTATTTTTGCAAGATTTTCAAAATTAATGACTCATTAACAAAAAAAAAAAATAGACAAAAATTTGCAATGTTATTTAGTAGGACCCCTGCTGATGCTGAGAAACGAGATGGGAAAAATCTCGTTTCTCAGCATCAGCAGGAGTCCTACTAAATAACATTAACCATCAAAAGTTAGAATGCTCTAATAAAAACAAAAATTTTGAAAATTAATTAAAAATTACTTTTGTTCTTTCCTCTTAATAAAAACAAACATTTTGATAAGATTTTGTTTTTATCCAGTTTAAGGCCTTTATTATCCTGCTATGCTCATTTTTCAGCGATCTCGTGGTGATACCTAATTTAGACATATCCTGTCTTATTCTCAATAGGATTCTTTCATATTTGTGGATATGTTTTTGTGCAGTTATTAAAAGACGAGAGGAAAACACAATGTTGGCTCATATTGTGTTTATTCCAAGTACTTTTGCTATAGCAGTGGTTGTGAAGGACAAAAATTGTTGTGGTCATCTGAAACTTACTATTACTGCTGTCAGTGTGTCATGGCTTGGGTGACGTGGACACCATTAAAGGGGGAGATAACTAGGTATGCTGTGGAAAAATTCTGGACTTGAGTAGTTGTTAGAGAGAAAGGTAAAACTATTTCAATTGTTTCAAGTTTTTGATATGAATAGCTTCGAGAATTTTTAGTTTGTGGAAAAGCATGGAGGGTTTTTTTTTTTTTTTTTAGTGTGACATGTATCTTGTAAATGTTTAGAAATATTGGCCTATGTGAAAGCATTGTTGCCGTGTGTCCAACATAGATATTATTTTTATCGTTGGAGATGCATTCTCCTAGAGGACATTTAAATTTATAAATGATGTTGGTTTTCTGCAACATGCAAGTGGCCAGGGAAGAATAACAGCTATTCAAATCTGGAATTTTTCCACAGCATACCTAGTCACCTCCCCTTAAGTGGTGTCCACATCACCCAAGCCATGACACAGTGTTCTGACTCCACATATAAAAATGGTAATTTTCTAATGACCACAACGATTTTTGTCCTTCACAAGCATGAACACTAAATTCTTACTCTATAATTAACAATACCCTGATAATGACATTATGCTATGTCGAAAGTACTCAAAATAAACACAATATGAGCCAACATGGTATTTTCCTCTCGTCTTTTAATTACTGCACAAAAAAGCTTATCTGCGAATATGAATGGATCCTATCGAGAATAAATAGACAGAACATGTCTAATTTATTTAACGAAACCTGTCTTTTATATATATATATATATATATATATATATATATATATATATATATATATATATATAAATGTGATTAGGGCAGAGAGGGGGATCAGTAATTTTTCTTTCTCTATAGAATAGAACCAAATGAAACTGTACCAGTAAATATATAGCTGCTTTGTTTGAAACAGATTTTAGGTGTTGAAACACAATAGTGCTCTAGCAAAAATTGTTTAGTTTCTCGTATATTTTTAATGGTTTTGTTACCAGAAATTGTCATACATTGGGGCAAAGAGAATTAATCAGATATTTAAATATACTGAAACTCTTCGGAATATTCACTTGTTTTAGATCCATACTAAAAATGTACTGATTGTTTGTTTTTTTGTTTTGTTTTTTTTTGTTTTTTTGTTTTTTAAGCAAACTTGTTTGATATTGACTAGTACCCAACTCTTCAGATCTACCTATGTGCAACAAAATTACCATTTAAATAAAAGTTTATCGCATCTGCCAATAAAACCAACTTTGCTTCTAGTTATTGCTTAGTCATTTTTAACTTTATTCTAACATTTGTATGACAAGACATGTTTTATTCATAAAATTTATTTCATTAAAAAAAAAAAAAATTAGTTTTTTTTTTTTTTTTTTTTTTTTTTTTTGTAAGTAACTTTAAAATTTGTTTTAATTTGTTCTTTAAACAAATCTAGTTTTTGTGGTTAGTATATGAAGATTTCTTTTTTTTCTTTCCTGTTTAAGCTTTGTTCATTGAGCATTTCCATTTTTAAATGATAATTGTACTTTAGAAAACAAAATTAGTGACAATTGTATTCACTTTGAGCACATGTCGGTAAGATTTGGTTTCTGTTCTGGATCTATTGTAAAGATTGTGTGTCGGTCTGTTAAAATGAAACCTTGGTACTAATAAAATTTTATGTTCAAGAAATACTTGTAGTTTTTGGAATTCATGGGCAATTTTTTTTAACACTTAGTTATTTTGCTGAGCAAAAATTTGTCCTGACTTTTTAAGCAACTTCAAATGATGCAGTTGTGCTATGTCCTGCTATGGCAACTTGCAAAGACACCTGGCCCATGCTACAGAAAGGGAAGTAATAATAATGAATAATACAGTGCTAAAGGTTTAATACAGTATTAAAAAAACTTGATAACTGTTGATATACTGATATTTCATTTTTAATAATTGTTCTGTCCAAATGCTGGTTAAATGTCAAAATAATAATTTTTTTTTTTTTTCTTTTTGTTAGAGACCAATGAAAGTTGCACTTGTGAATTTTTTTTTTTTTTCCTTTCAATTTAAGTATTGTAGCTATTGGTAACTTCTTGTATTGATTAACTCAGCTGGTGTGAGACCAAATAACAAACACTTGATACTTCATTATTGGCAAACTTTCATCAATGTCTTTTTTTTTTTTTTTTTTTTTTTTTTTTTAACAACTTTGATCTTAAACTAGTTTAACTATTTTATTCTGTATTTACTATTTATTTCAGGAAAACGAACATAGTTTGTTCTGTTTTAGAATAAAACATCTTATTGTTTACTTAGGTAAATGCTTGTTTTAAATTTAACTTAAAAAAAGTATCTAATATTGTCTATACATGCTCATGCAAAAAATAAATTAAACAAAAAAGAAAACAATATACTGTGCTTCCTGTGACTACTAAACTAAACTTACAGATATTTGGTTATTTTGTATTTACTTAATGTGCATTATTTGCTTCTGTTTTTGTTCCAGGTATTTAATTTAGAAGCCTGTGCTTAAAACTGCTATGGGTGTGGTGTGCAGTTTGTTTTTTTTTTTTTTTTACTTATATATAGAAAATTTGAGAATTTAAAAAAAAAATACAAACTTATGCAAGTGATGTTCTTTGTTGTTTTACTTCTTGCTGATCTCACCATTCATCTATGTAATTAAGATTTCTCACTACTATCACTTGACTACTGGTCTTGTGGAAGTTATCTTCATGTGGAAATGTCTTACTATTATTGCCTCTTACTTAGATGAACCTACTTACAATTCTGATGAGACAACTGTTCTGAATTAATCTCTTAATTCCTAAAATTACAATTGCTAGGTCACTGGTATTCTCCTTATTGTTGTAGTTTACACTGTTTCTAACAGTAATCTAGTGATATCCATTGAATTTTTATTTTATACTCATTGTATATTAGGAAAAAGAAAAATTTATAGCTCTGTTGCTGTTAAACATCTGCAATATTTGAAGATGCATTTTTGATTTAATGACTTGCTCATTTACTTTGATTCCACTTGTCAAAAATAAACTGTTTTTAAGGAAGCCATCTATACTTGTAATTTAATTTTAATATTTTTCTTTACATTTCTTATAGTCAAATGTGTTAATCGGAATAAGCAATGTTAGAACTAGATAAACTTAAAAATATTTTGTAGTGGGGTGGCTTCTCTTTTACAGATATTAGTTTAATGACCAAATTTTTTATTGGTCATATTTTACAGGTTTTTTTTTTTTTTTTTTTTTTTTTTTTTTTACTGACTTATGAAAATATGCATAGTATTATGTAGGACACATAGCATGGCAAAATGCATCAGTTCCACAAGTGATCGGAACACTGCTAGAGAGATGTTGAGCTATACTGTCTTGATAGTTGTAGATGCATGATATTGAATGCAAGTAGATCGCTCTACAATATCCATGAATATTTGATGCTGGTTGAGTGTAGGAGCCACATTATTTGTCAGAATGCTCCTCAAACCAATTCTGGGCAACTTTGTTGCAATATGGTATATTATCCTGCTGGAATAATCCATTGTTGTTGGAGTATATGCCATAAAGCATTACTACAAAGCAGTCAATGGTCAATTTGTTTAGCTGCACCAGCAGATCCAACTCTGGTCATGTGAACATACCACATTATTGTAGAACCACCACCAGCCTGCCTGATTCTTGGCAACCGAGGCCTAATTGTTTCACAGGTTCTGCACCATACTCAAATCCTAGTATCAATCTGAAATGATCGGAACCGTGACTTGTCAGACCATACCCAATGTTGTCAGTCTTTCAATTAGCAATGACATGAGCCTGTGTGTGGTCCAGTATCATGGTGTAGTCTTACTGCATTGGATGTGATTTGAACTAGTATTACTTGTATGTTACTGTAAACAATTATGACCATAATCTGGTCACAATCATTAAGGGCTTGTGGCCAGTCATTACACTGTCTATGATGGATGGTAATACCTTTTTCAGGTATTTGTGGTACAGCTGTGACAATAGACCAAGTGATGTCAAGTGTTCCCACGGTTTCAGAAATGGGCTATTCTATCCATCTGGCACCCACTATAATGTTGAGGTTGTCTAGTTCTGAGCAGCCTCATGAAATAGTAAATATCAACATTCAAATCTCATTTCATAAGCACAGAACCAAATAGGGTAGAAAACTCATGTTGCATTTATTACTCAAGTAGGAATAGTTCAGCTATTTTAATCAATATTTGAAGTTCTGACTGCTGGTTGCCAGTGGAAAATGTGCAACTAACTTAGTCACCAAGAGGAAGTTTTGATTTGTTGACTTTTTTGTCACTGTTATTAATAACCCTTCACTTACTATTAATGTCTTTTGCTATCTAGGACAGAAATTGTTTTGAAATACTAGCTTAAAAGCTATTTGATAGGGTGGCATTTAAGCTAGCTCTTATGGAGGGCTCTTGATTGGGCTTTTGGCCCAACATGAATTGAGTACATATTAAATTTTATCAAATTTGAACAATAGTTTTCAAACAAGTTTTTCATCAAAATAATGATATAATTTGTCTATTTGGAACTTATTGCAAAGCTGCATGATAAATAACATTTTTGTTTTTCTCATTTCTGTTCAGTACAAATAGTTGGTTTTTCCATTCCCAAGCTTTAAACAACCAACATAGTGCTGGCCATGAGAAAATCAGGGTTCCATCAGATGAAGTCTAGTTACTTTTAAGTATTGTCCTTGGAACTTATTGACATTGCATAGCTCACTCTCACTGGAAACTGAAGTCTTTTGAACTTGAAGATCTGGAGGTATTAGGGTGATTCTTGGAATTAAAACTCTTTCCTCCTTTTCTGGATCTCTGCTTCCAAGAGATGAGGAAGCATCCTTTGGAGGATGCAGATTTCTCAATAGCATAACTGGCACATTTTCTTTTACTTCCAGCTTGTGTGATGGCATTCAAGGATTCAATGAGTTCAGGAACTCTATTGGATAATTCACTGCCACAGTGTCAATGAAAAAGTACTTCATGCTTTCTTTTGGAATTTCTTGGAGAAGTTTCCAGTTGATGCTATCCACACTTTGATTCTTGGGAGCTAATATGGCCCACTCACAAAGCCATGAAATAGTGTTTAATGTTTGGATAAACATTGTTAATCAAGTTTTAGATGCTTGAGACTGAAACTCCACAATCATTTGGAAGTGAAACATCTCCATTTTGATGGTTCCATTGCCAAGCTGCAACAGCAAATCTGCCTGCTGCAAGGTCACCTGTGATTCTAACTCTCATGTTTGTTTTCAGGCTTAGTCTTTGAACATGGCACCAAATGTGAGAATTTTTCAGGCAAGCATTGATTTTTATCAGCTGGACTTCATGCAATGACTGGTAATGTTTCTCTAAAATCACCAAAGAGATACCTCCTATGATTTGTGAATTCTGTTTAATGTCTTTGAGTGTTTTTCCAGGGCCTCAAATGCTTGCCTGTGTGCCCCGGTACATTCATCCCAGACAATGAAGCTTGTCTCCTCCAGTAACTTAGCTAAGTTGGTTCCTCTTTTGATGTTGCAAATATGGGTTTCATTGTAGTTCAAATCCAGTGGAAGTTGCTGTATGCCTTCCTGGCAAGAGGGTAGTAGCAATTCCAGATGATGTTACTGCTAGAACTACTTTACTTTTTCACTGCAGATAAAAGAAGGTTAGTTACAGAATTTTTACCAGTATGAAGAAAATCCCTCCATTGTTGTTGCTGATGTCATCAAGGACCTTCTGATACACTTGCCGTTCGTCTTTGTTCAACAGGGGTTCATTGTTTTGAACACATTCTGCAGTTCTTCCATGTTTGTATCCTGTTTCTCTCAAAAATTTCTCTGTAGATTTGTCCGGTTTCTCTGTTTGGATTTGGCACACCAAAATTGCTGAGATCTCTTTGTGCCAAGTTAATCACTTTGTCTTCAATTTCACAGTTAAATTTGCAATCTAAGGATTCAATTTTAATCCGGGAGGAGCAAGTTTCATTTGAAGATGAGATATTTAAAAGTTAGTTGTGTCCCTTTAATTGAAAAAGTGACATGCACACTTTTTCACATTTATTATATAGAAGATGGAATAAATTTTTCTTGCTTTCAAAATGTGGATTAAGAAATGGCTCATTTTTAGTTTTATGATTCCATGAATGTTTAGTATATTCTTATGGCAAATTCGTAAGCATGGATCTTCCAAACAATATAGTTAATAATACCCATGTTTATGATTTATAAACAATTTTTATTTTTGTGTACATAAAAAAAAGTATATTGCTGCAGTAAATATTTCAAGTAGGTCATCAAAAATAGACATGACAAAATGCCTAAGCAATTTTATGTTTATAGAATTTTTTTGTTAACATTAAAACAATTGTAAAAAAAGTTACACATGAAGGCCTTAACCACTTTAAATGTTTCTTGCTATTTATGTTCAAATGTATGCAAGCTATAGGATGATATAAAAAGTAAATTAAGTTTTTTTGTAATACTGTGCTAATTGTAGTTGTTTTACTATTATTAATTCAGACTTAGTTTAAGAATGTATACTAGAGAAAACTAATTTGTGCGTAATATGATTTTTGCATCAAGTAATTATGAATAATTAATCTATAATTAATGAATTGTAATTTTAATATGGTATATTTGGGCAGAAATTGCTTGTGTAAATATGTCTTTAAAAAAATAGATATTTTATATAAAATTTGTTGCTATTTAAATAGTGACAATTACATATTTGTTTATTTTTTTTATTATACAATCACTTTTATAGTCACTTTTTTATACAGGTTGAGGAGAATTGATCTTTATATTTGACAATTATTTTCTATAATAAATAAATAATCTCACTTTATAAATAGCTTTGTTTATATTAGGATACAAAGCTGATCAAATATGAATGTTTCAAGAGTCGGAGAAAGATTTGTGTTTATAATGCACTATTCAACCATACGTGAACACACTCTGCAACCAAGACTTTCTAAAGCACGTTCGATCTAAAGACGGTTTCTCTTGCCAAGAGGTTGCATGTTCAAATCATGCTGGATAGCACATTTTTTTTCTTTAATAAGAATTCTTGAATATTCAGACTGAATAAACAAAAATAAATATACTGTTAATAAATAAACTGAATGTATGTTCAAGTATGGGTAAAAATAACATTTAAGTAATAATATATGCGAGATGTGTCAAAAAGTGACAGGACTTGATGTGCTGTGTGGGCTAGGGATTGGTGGGTTGTGTCATGTGTTGTAATATCTGGGAACAGATTTCATACAAGCCCTGGAAACCTTGAAAAGTCCTGAAATTTCTTAAATTGGGCAGCCCACACATCCTTTTTCTCAATTCATGAAAATCACAATGCCAAGTCTCAGAAATTTGGCTTTTTTACATGCTAAAATTGTCCTTTAAGAAAAATGCATTTTTAATCATCAGTTATATTTGGCAATTATTGCAAACAGTGGTTGATTAAAAAGACCTTGTATGACCTTAGTTACTGCAATATTTTTTGTCTAGGTAACAAGAAAAGGATAAAGAATATGAAGGCATATCTTCTAGATGCTATGCTCATTCAAGAAAAGTAAAGATAGTGTCAGAGACAAGAAAACATCTGTCAAAGATGAAATAATTCACTCATTGAATTTGTAGTTTAAAGGAAAATAAATTATTTCACAGTAATAAAATGCATTTTAGTAGTCTCGGAAAATTTATCTTTTTCTAAAATTTCAACAATTGAAGAAATTTTATTATTCACATGTCAATTTCAAAAGTAAAAAGTCCTTTTGGTCTGTAGTCATTGGTGGGTGAGTTCGTTCTGGAAAAAAAAGATATTCTACACCTGTCTTTGTAAAATAGATATGTTTAAATTGTTGCCAAATGTAGCAAGTTTGAGAACCAAATTTGACTCAATGTAGACAGGGAAGGATGATAGAATAGAAAATGTGCTTTTTGATAGACAATGTCTTTGAAAAAAATATGAATGATGTTATTCTTAGTTTGCAGGCTAATAATGATCTGTATCTCTAGCTTTTGTAAGTGTGAAAAATGATGAAATATAAAATTTCCTTGGCTTTATATTAAAATTTTGATCTGGTAACCCTGTCCCTTAACTTTTCTATTTCTGCCATGTACAAACATGAATGCCTCCAAGACATTTGGTCAGCTCTCATTGAATTTGTGAACTTAATTAAAAAAACAAAACAAAAAAACAGTAAAATGTTCCCAGATCAAGTCCTCTTTGCAGTGCTATCAAATATGAATGACTTCTTATTTCCAGTGCAGGCTTTTATGTCCGTTTCAAGACATTGAACCATTTCCGATAAAATATCAGAGCAATAAACCGTTGCTTACTTTCCTTATAAATGATCTTTTTAGCATGATCATGAAACTTAAGATTTGTAAAGGAAGAGCATACTAAAAAGATAATTACATTTTCCAAACTGACTGAATTTGTAAAAATTTTGTCAAACCCAAACATTTGTAAAGATGCTACAAAGATCTAGTATGGATTTCTGGCAGATATGGCTATGCAAACTTTATCCAAAAAAGGAAATATCAACAAAAGATCTGTTTGCATGCAGAATTGCAAGAAAGACAATGTTTATCACCATCATTGAGAAACTTTTGGCAATGTCTCCCTGTAGATACCCTTTTGTAAGGTCATTTGCGTGGCTGAACCCTGGATTCTTTTGTTAAAAAAAAAAAAAAAAAAAAAAAGTCTTTCATACATGATGGACAGAAAACGAGTCAGCAAGGCTGCTTGTGATGACATCAGTCAGTACAGAAAGTTTGAGGAGGCTGCCAGAAATATTGCTTTCAAGAATTTTACTCAGCATGAAGACTGTTTGGACACTTTGTTCTACTCTTCTTTGTCTAGCAACAAAGAATATCAAAAACTGGAAATTTGTTTGCAAATAGCATGGACAGACCTCGATGAAGAGAGGTTTCTCTGTCAAAGAAATTTCCCATGAAATGGCAGACTCTGAGTGCACTGCGTATTATCACGGATTATTTGTCCACAGTTGGAGGTACTGGGAATGTTCCCATGACCAAGGTTCTTCTCTGCAGTGCTAGAACAGTATACAACCAATACCTTGAGGCTGAGAAGAAAAAAAAGACAGGAAGAAGCAGATGAATAAAAATGGAAATCCATGCTTATGGAAATTGAAGAACTGAAGACCAAAAACACAAGCTTGACAAAAAGTTGCACACAAGATTTGCTTAGGTCAGCTGATGGCTATGCTGAGAAGATCTGCAGTTTTGATCTCTGGTATCAAAATTGGAAGCGGAGCTGAATGCTAAACTAGATGAACTGAAAAAATATTAACAGCATTGTGTTCTGTGCAGCAAAAGCCATGATTAGTAGGGGTAGCTAAAATATGTAGTCTTTTTGTGAAAATTTCTATTTGTAGTTCTGTTCATTAAAACCATTATACAGGAAATGTGCAGCAGTCAAGAATTTTTGTGACATTCACAAACCATGAGTAATGTAGATAGCTGAAATGTGTAGCAGTAAGAATTAAAGTAATTGAAAATTTTCAAGTGTAGTAGAACTCCAAACTGTGTAGACTGCTACAAAACATGATATAACCAGGTCTGTATTCAGTTGTGTTTTAGCCCTCAACACTTGGATTTCTTCACTGCTTTCAAATGATCCATGTGACATGAATTTTTGGAACCAGTTGTAGCTTTTCTTTGAACATCTCATCTGTCAAACTATTAAATAATAAAGATAAAACATGTTTTTAAAATTGAACATTCACTTTGTATGTCAGTTTCAGTTCTTGAAACTTCTTAACGTAATCCTTGAAAACACATCTGTGGGAACTGTAAATTTGTAAAGTCAAAGTATTCAAAACAACTCATCAGAACAGTTTCCAATGAAAATATTTTTAGAAAAAATACAAGGAAGCTACATTATGGTGGTGAGAAAGTGAGTGAAGTCGGGACCATTAAGACAGGAGTAAATAGTTGTCATCAGTGTAGATACTGAGTTGAGAACTGATGATATTGGGAAGTTATGAACAACATAGATCCAAGGATACAGTTCTTGGGAACAACTGCATTAATGCAAGAATATCTAGAGTGACTGTTCAAGACTTTCATTTCTTGATTTGATAAAGATTAAATCCGATCTAAAAATTTATGAAAGCCTTAGAGAAGCAACAACCATTCTTATCTAAAGCTTGATAGACTCTTTCAGTAACAATAATTAATATCTTGGCAGTTGACTTAGAGAAGCAAAAGCCAGCTTGCTTGTCTGAAAGAAAACCCTGTGAAGTGAGATGCTTAACTAACTAGGAGTTGACTAGTCTCTAGTATTTTGCCAAAAAGTAAAAGACTAATTGGCTGATAGGCTGTTCACCTGAGTTCTTAAAGATGAAAACTACAATAATGGATTTTCCATGAGCAGGAAAGCAAGAAGCAGCAAGGTGTTTATAATAAAGTTTAGAGAGAACAGGAGCACATTTCTTAAGGACTATTGCAAGTATACCATCGAACCCATATGCTAAGAGATGATAGCAGAAACTATGGATGGAGTTATGTATATCACACAGTTGAGACTGTTCTAAGTGGAAAGTTGGGCAAAGATACTCCAGATGAGTCAAGAATAGAATTGGAAGTGAATTTACAAAATAAATCTTCTTTATCAGCATTTGATAACACCTCAAATTGAGTGATGAAAGATAGAAGACTCCTTCTTATTTAACACTTTTACAGAGCTGCCAGTAGTCATGAGAAGTGAACATAATCTATATAGTGCCTCATCCTGTCAGCTAACAAAGATTGAGCCTCTTTGAGGACACATTTACAATTATTATCACAACACAAAGAGGCATCTATTCTGATCAGAATTATCACATTAGTATAGCCAGAAAAAGATTCCTTTGGGATGCAGCAGTTGAACCAAGGAGAAAGTTGGAGTTTCACCTAGTATTTACAAGAAAGTACAAAAGCATTCTTTTACCCAAGAAGAAACCTTAATGGCACAATTTTCAATGGGGATGTTAAAATTTCACTCCAAGGGGCATTCCAATGAAAATCATGAAATGAATCCCAGTCAGTACCCTGGTAACAGAAGTCTTGTGAATAGGAAGTTCATGTTCAATAGACAACTCGAATGAAATATCAGCAGATATTACAGTGATCTGAATTGCCAAGAGAACAGTTGCAATACACAAGAGCCAGGGACAAATGGAGTAAAGAAACATGTTGATCAGAATTAAGGAAGCTAGTAGAGAAATTCACTATTTAACTGATAGACTGAGCAACAGACAAATTGAAAGTCTGAATACCAGCAACATTAGAATGATTAAGCCACTTGATATCATGAGCATCAAAATCACCAAACACAAAAATGTTTGCAGATGAGTGTGGATAGAAAGTCATACTGTCAGTTATTTGTTTAATATGTTACAGTCCTGAGAAGAATTGGGTGATAAAGGAGAAAGTGCCATAAAGAAAGTCAATAACATATCTGGGGGACTCTACAGATAATTCACTTGCCACTGGAATATTTTTCTCAAGATGTAAACACCCAGGTTATGCATATGTATCCAAAAATCTTTTTGGCTGGAACAGAATTCATTGCTAGCAATAGAAGAGTTTAAATTAGTTTCACAAAATACTAAAATATCTGGAGAATGTTTCCAGAGAAAAGATTCTACACTATAGAAACTGATAAAAATGTCATGAATATTGGAGATAGAAAGGTTGAAGGGGTGTAGGTGATTTTCTTTTTTGTTTTGTTTACTAGTTTACTCATATTTCTTGTAACTGTCACAAGATTATTTTAACTTTTAAGGACAGAAAGGCCAAAATAATTATCACTGTTCATCAGTTATAGCAATACATACTTGACAGAAGATAAATCATTAAGGCCATGAGAGAAAGGAACCAGTGAACCACATGCTAAACAGGAAAGGGATAAACCTCTACTCCTGTGCAATAAATTTGAATGGAATATGAACTGAACCTCTAGATCCTTTGCAGGCCAATGGCAAAATTACTAATTTATTAAAACCTCTCTGAAGGTTACTTCAGGAATTGAAATGTAAATAATGTTAACCAAAGTAGGTAACTTGATTTCCAAGTACAAGATTCAAGTTAAAATTAATTCAAATTTAAACTTTTAAGTCAAAGAAACAAATAAGAAATGTAAGGAATTATACAAACCTCATTAATTTCTGTTTTCATTAGAAATTTTTCACAAAAAGACTTCTACCTTAAGGTATTCCAAAGTAAAGTCCAGTTTTTTTTATGTATGTATATATGTGTGTGATATATATAGTTGTAAAGTGCCTTTAAATTACAGTGATATTTCTTCTAACCTTAAAATAGTTGATTATGTAGACATCACCCTTAACCTCAATAATAAATCATTTAAACAATACCATAAAGGCAATTACCTCCCCCATTTATATTAATGTTATCTCTAACCATACCAATGCCATTGTGAGACAGATACCCACCACTGTTGGCACTAGAATTAGTTGATTATCATCCAACATAAACATCATTTAATAAAGATAAAGAATTGTATGAAAATGCTCTCCATAAGTGGTTTTAAAAATAAATTACCGTATCTAATCCTCATAAGTAACACTGAAATATCTAAAGTGAAATGTAGACACATAGAAAAAGAAAAATTATATGGTTCATTTAACCCCAAACTGTCCAATATTAAAATTGGACAGTATTTTCTAAAATGAATAAATATTTACATAAAAACAAGCCTCTATGTAAGATCTTTAATAGGAAAATGATTAAAACTAGCTACTCCTGTACCATTAACATGTACAAAATTATCAACTCTCATAATAACTATATTTTAAGTAATTTTTATGGGATAAACAGAAAATCTGGTATTGAACCCTCCTGTAATTGTAGATATAAAGAAAGTTGTCCAGTTGAGGACAAGTGCAGATCTACTAGGGTGATATGCCAAGCAACCATTTATTTCCCCAAAAGAAAATATGAAAAATTATATTTACATTGGAACTTCTGTGGGGGGGTGGGGGTGGAATGGAAACAGATTTTTACCAACCCTAAATTAAAACACCAGATAACTCCTTTAAAAAAATAATTGGGGGAATTGAAGGAGAAATATCTGAACCCACAGATAGATTGCAAGATTATAGGTTCCACAAATACTCCTAATAGACTTAGAGGTAGGTGTAACTTATGTGTACAAGAAAAAATTAGTATAATAAAATACAATAATCAAAGCAAACTATTGAATCAAAGGAATGAATTACTTTTAAAATGTCGAAAAATAAATTCACATTTTCCATAATATAGATTTTACCTTATTAACTATTATTTCTCTAACTCTTCAAATGTCAAATATATAACAAATTCTAATTTCTATATTTTTACACCATATTAATTATATCTTATAATTGTCCCCTGTTCTAGGAACTCTTCCACTTCCACTTTATATATTTTAAGGATTTTTTTATAAATATAACTTTGTATTTTTAGTTTTTTTAAATATTTTTTTATATTAATTCTTTAATATAACAAATTTTTTTTTATTAATTATAAATTTTTTAAAAATTATAATCTCACTTAATTTTAATATAAATTATCTACATATAACTTATTTTTGATTTATTAAATATATTTCACATTTAAGTATAATTTATCTTTGGAAGAGTATTTTTAAGTAGTATCTTGTATTAATCTCTATAAAAATTTACAAAAAAACAAAACAAAAAAAAACTTTTCCGTCCTTTCTTAGTTTAAAATTAACACTTCATTTTTAATATAACATCAATTTAATATCATAATGGTTTAATTCTATAAAACCTTTTCCTTTTAAGGCTAATACCTCCCACCCTCTCCTGACCACTGTCTCATGCATTTTGGCTGACTGAAAATTGAAATAGATAATTTTTGTATTAATTTTTCAACAACTGTCACAGTTAAATTTCTAATTCCAACACAAACTTAGTCTGTATACTGGGGTTGAATAAGACTTTCAAAGTTTTCGTCAGTTGAAATAGATCTATATACCTCATACGAGGTAATTTTAGATTTTACGGTTTACTACTATTTATTTGCTCTGTATAATAAATACATTGAGCTCTTGGTGGATCAGTTTTAATATTTTATATTACTAGGATCCATCTGGATTATTACCTTTTCTCTCTATGTCTCTGTGTGTGTGTGTGTGTGTGTGTGTCTGTCTCTGTCTCTCTCTCTGTGTGTGTCTGTCTCTCTCTCTCTGTGTGTGTCTGTCTCTCTCTCTCTGTGTGTGTCTGTCTCTCTCTCTCTGTGTGTGTCTGTCTCTCTCTCTCTGTGTGTGTCTGTCTCTCTCTCTCTGTGTGTGTCTGTCTCTCTCTCTCTGTGTGTGTCTGTCTCTCTCTCTCTGTGTGTCTGTCTCTCTCTGTGTGTGTGTGTGTGTGTGTCTGTCTCTCTCTCTGTGTGTGTGTGTGTCTGTCTCTCTCTCTCTGTGTGTGTGTGTGTCTGTCTCTCTCTCTGTGTGTGTGTGTCTGTCTCTGTGTGTGTGTGTGTGTGTGTCTGTCTCTCTCTGTGTGTGTGTCTGTCTCTCTCTGTGTGTGTGTGTGTGTCTGTCTCTCTCTGTGTGTGTGTGTGTGTCTCTCTCTGTGTGTGTGTGTCTGTCTCTCTCTGTGTCTGTCTGTCTGTCTGTCTGTCTGTCTGTCTGTCTGTCTGTGTGTGTCTGTCTATACACACACGCACATATTAGAGAATCTCCTATTCACATTATTCGGACTATTGTTACCATATTTATTACAACGTTTTGGCCGTTGTACACGCCTGCCTTCTTCAGGTGATTGGAATGTCGAACTGAACCCTTTATTTCACTCACTGGGGTAGACTGTTCTAGTTCCACATGCCATGTTTAATGGTTATCAGTTATCTCCTGTTAATTTCTCTCTGAAAGTTCTCCACTGCCTTAACTGGGTCCTGTCACTGGATGTAACCAACGCCTTTATCCACTGTGCCTTTTTATTTTTATTTATTTGTTTATTTAGTTTAGTTTTTATTTATTTGTTTATTTAGTTTAGTTTTTATTTATTTGTTTATTTAGTTTAGTTTTTATTTATTTGTTTATTTAGTTTAGTTTTTATTTATTTGTTTATTTAGTTTAGTTTTTATTTATTTGTTTATTTAGTTTTTATTTTATTTATTTAATTTTAGTTTTTATTTTATTTATTTAATTTTAGTTTTTATTTTATTTATTTATTTAATTTTAGTTTTTATTTTGCACAGTTGGTTATGGACATGTTTGACTTCAGTTATTAAAATATTTAAATAATACTTTCATTAACATTTATTCAATTATATATATATATATATATCTATATATATATATATAGATAACCAGTATCTAAAATTTGTACTAAAGCCAGAGTAGAGCAATTTCCTGATGATGTTTATGCAGAAGAAAATGTTATTTTGCAAATTCTGTCTCCATAGAGTTGACACAATCAAAGATCAAATCAAAAAGTCAACTCAACTGAAACAGAAGGCAATTACAATTTTGTTGAAAGAGATATGAGATGATTTCGTACTTGATTTCTCTCTCTCTCTCTCATATGTGCACTTTGTCTGGCATTCCCCTACACAAAATGAGGCCATTCATATTAAAACAGTGTAAAGAACGTGGTGCTATTCCAAGTGTCAATTCTGTTAGTCAACTTCATCTACCAAAATTGTTTGCTTGTTACTTTGCTGGCCTGAAAGCCAAGCTTGCTAATCAGTCAGCATCATAGCAGATGTAACAACTATCATGACCACAGCATTTTGAATGTAATTGCAAGCATTTGTGTGGAGTCATTTCTCATTGGTGATGTAACCTTGGGAGAATGCAATCATCAAACTGTAAGTCAAGCATGCATCCAAGCTGTAACTCTTGTGGATATTGCATTTGAGAATATTATTGCCTTTGTAACAGATTCTGCAGCCTATTGCAAAAATGCTTATAAGGAAGTGTTGTCAAATGTCTTTGTTAACAGTTGCCATGTGTTGTGCTTAGCACATATTTTAAAACTTGTTGAAGTATTTTCACTCTGGTCACTATTTGATAATGTTACCCAGCTCACTATTTTCATCAAGTCAGCCCTTTTTTAAAAAGCCTAGTCAGAAAAAGTGTTACTTAAAATGGCTTGAAGGTTCCTTGCCTCAGGAACAAGTATAAATAACCCCTGTACCAGTGGCAACCAGATGGAATTCCTGGTTTAATGCGGCCAAATATCACTCCTCCTTTGTACAGTTTTATGAAGGATTCTTTAAGCAAGAAAAGAGCCGTATACAGGCTTCTAGATTTAGTAGATGGTTAACTACATCATGCCTCTTACCATAATTTATGCCTGAATCAGCATTTTATGAATGAGAATTGCACTCGTTTAATAACAGCTTTGAGAAACTTGGAAGAAACTAAGTCTCCGCTTGCATGTGTTGTATATAACATGGAGGATGTAAAACAGTATTTGCATACTGGTACATCAAAATCAACATTTGACCGAGAAACTGATTGTCTTCTGTCTGAACTAGAAGACACTGAGTGTGAGAGTGATTTCAAATTTCCAAGATTTTTTTCATCACTTTTTCAAAACTGAATAAATACCTGGATGCCCACCTTGTGTATAACTTTTTACAAAGCAGCTAACCTGTTTGATTCTAGACAGCTATCCTGTAAAGGCCTTGATTTAGACAGTTTTGCAGCACTGATTTTATTGAATTCCAAATGTATGTGAATTACCAAGATGATTTACCAAATCCTTTTAATATCCCATCATTTTGGAATGCAAATAAGAGCATATTTCCTCTTCTGAAACAGATTGCCAATAAGGTCATATTCTAATACTTTTACCCCAGCCCCTCAACCTCCGGTGTCTTACTCTTTACCTGTAAAAAAAAAAAATTGTCAGCATTAAATAACCCATTGAGGTTGATACGCCCTAAAACACGACAAACAAACAAAAATTATTTCGACCATTTCCATTGTCTTCTGATGACCCAGATGGAATGGGTACAATTTCTGCCCTAGATCAGAAATCCCCATCAGTAAACAAAATGCTCTGATTTAATTTTGCTATTCAAATCTACTCCAATTTCACAAAAAAAAAAATATATATACGTGTTTGTGTGTGTTTCCAAGTCTCCCTCTCTCTGTCACATTTCCTCCCCTACCTATCTGTCATTTACTAGTAAATGACACACAAGCTTTCATATCAACAAAATATGAGAAAACCCAGTCCAACATGCTTCTTATTAGGGGGCTACTTAAACATATGTCGCTTCCAGCATGCAAAGGTAGTCCTCGGTTCTTCTTAGGGCTCATTATGCCCATTTACATTTTCATTGTCCTTATGATACATATGGACATGCAAGTTAAAGTTCACTGTTTTGGTCATCTTGTGCAATAGAACACTAGTTCAAGGGTTCTTTCCTTCTTGTTTTTTTTCTTGCGGTTTGCAACACTCCTTACCAATTATTTCAGTCTCGTTACTAAAAATAAAAAAAAATTTGATTTATTTTG
Organism: Acanthosepion esculentum; assembly: GCA_964036315.1. Classification (NCBI taxonomy): domain Eukaryota; kingdom Metazoa; phylum Mollusca; class Cephalopoda; order Sepiida; family Sepiidae; genus Acanthosepion; species Acanthosepion esculentum. Next base: position 87,382,906 of record OZ038483.1, on the reverse strand, counting down.
TAAATCTGTCCCTCCGATTTTGTCTTGCCTTCACAACAGGCTTTGTTGAATCTTTTGTTGGTTCAGGTCCTTCCTCGACAATCGTGGATTCTTCAATATCAGTTAGGTCTGACCCGAGTGCATTGGGACCACTAACTGGAATCCCTCCTTCACTCATGCACTCCCGTGCCAGTTTATTCTGCCCGGTTGGCAACACCGCACGCTTCTTCGACCACCACCAAACCAGCAAGGCCATGGGAATCATGAGTATGATTCCCACAACGGTCGGCCAGGTTATCATAGCAACTGAATTCTCTCTCCGGCCCAAATTTGGTGTACCTATCCTATTGTAGTTTAAATAAGTCTGTATTGCTACGGCGTCACTTGTTCAAATCAAGATACTGCTGGTTCAATTCGCTGTCCTTGCTTTCTGAACACGTCACCACGTATATCCGTCCTTCTTGCCTTCGGTTTCACTGCTTCAGCCCTCTTTTATCAAGCCAACACCGTGGTCGACCAACCAATCAGCTTTCTTCACTTTTATTCTCAGTTACCCAGGCAAATAGCCTCCTCCAGTTCAACCAATCAGCACATGACTTGCTATTGGTGGAAGCATGCCAAACTATACAAAAAAACTCTCATATTTGCCCATACTGCTAAAATTGCTAGACGGGAGAGTAATGCCATTTTCACGGAGCAAACTTGCCGATTTCATGTGGCACACGTTAAGGTAAGACCCTTATTTTCCTATGCACCAGATACAAGCCACTCTGGCTCACTTGCTTCTACGGGGCTGTTCACTATGCCCCCCCCCCCCCCCCCCCTCATGATCACAAAAGATACAGTCGCGAGCAGGTTGCTTTTGCCGGGTACTTCGCCGAGGAAGTGGAGCAGCACAAGCTTCATCTTCAGATGAACTGTCATCAGGGGAGCTAGGACATTAGTATTTTTGACGCTAACAGTTGGGGAGTCGTCTTCCCCGTTTGTGTCGTCTGTAACACATTCAGTATCAAGAGTGTGATCAGTTTCTCCTAATGGGGCTGATCTCAAATTTACTAACTGCTCGCTCTCTTCAGAATCACTGTCCTGTGTAGTCATCGGGACCAATCCAGGGAAGGGACGCAAATCCTTTGTCAGAAATTTAATTTCTGTATCTATCTTTCTATCTCTCTTACTTCTTTCCTCCTCTTCTTTTTTCCCCCTGCGTGCAGTGTAAGAACTGCTGCTGCTGTGTCACATGGAGAAATTGTGTCTAACGATTGGTCGTACGTGATTTTCCCGCTTGTTTTCGATTAGATTAGAGGAATCTAGTCAGAAAAGAGGAGAAAGGGACTTGCTTAAAGACCTGGGCAGTTGCTCTGAAGGAAAGGTGTGTTCGCAGTGTGAAGACAATAAGTCGTCTTGTCTTGTGACGAGAAAAGGACTTGCTTGAAGAGTCTGTTCCAGTAATCAAGAGGATTATTGTTCAGCTACCAAGGACAAGTCAGTAAAGACTTATAAAAAAAAATCTGTCAAAATAATTATTGTAAAGATGATTTTACAATAGAACATTACATTAAGATGATTTTACAATAGAGCATTACCGGATTATCCACCATCTTGCTTTCCAAGGAGAGCAACTAAAAATATCTAAAAAGCCTTTCTGCTGGCTACTAAAAAATACTAAAGTTTTTTTAGAACAGTAAGTCTAACTTTTTTCCCCTCTTTCCGCTATCTCTCTACCTCTTTCACTCTCTCTGAACTGTTGTTGGAGTCCTTTTTAAGGGCTCGCCAAAAGGACATTTTTGGCAGTTATTTTCAAGTTGTACCAGTGAACTTTAACATCGGACTATTTTTCCTCCCCCCCTCATTTCTTTTTTTTTCTTTTCCCACAATAAATTTTATAGCTATTTCAAGTGTTTTTTTCCTTTGTCTCGCTTGTTATGGTTGTATATTTATGGTTTCAGGTCTCTGTTAGCTGTGTTACTCGGGATTCCCGTCATTGGACGTAATGGCAAAGTTTCCCAACCTTTTTTGCGTCAAATTTGGCTGTTACTAAGCCAAATTTCGACATTCTGCCAAAAACCGTACGAACGCTGCTAGGTATCTATATGAACTAGTAGTATTCTAACCCAATGGTTTTCTGCTCCTATCTTACTAAGATTTGGGGGTGAAGCCATTTCTGTCAGTCAACAGGCTTGGGGTTGTTCTATAGAGCGATTCTTTAATTGGTCGAAATTAAAAGATATCGTTTTTGCTCAAGCTTGAAATAACTCTTAATCTCTATGTACATTTGACTGTAACTGCCGTCCCTTCCTTTTTTTGTGTTGCAAAGGTTTCTTGTTGAAAGTTTAGTTGGCGGGCTTTTGTAAGCCGCCATCTTATCTTGCATAGATCCATGTATTAGGCGGGTGTTTTGGGGCGCCAAGAAATAAGTGATGTCTTTGTCTGTTGTATTCCCCTCTCTTTGTCATGAATAGTGAAAGGTTAGGTGGGGAGGAACCAATTAAAATGGCTGTGCCGGCAGCTGAAATTTTGTTGAAAAAGTTAAAGTATACAAGAAATAAAATACTAGTGGTTTTGAGGCTCTGGAATCCTCAGAGGTAATAGAAGACACTAAATATTCCTTATACAAGGGTCAGATAAATGATTATCTTGCGTCTGTGGCTCTTTTGGAAGAGCAGATAGTTGATGCTTATTTGTCTGAAGGCGTTGACGAGGATATAGTCGAAACCTTTATCAAGGATAGTGCGTTGTTCAGAATACAAGCATTAGAAAAGTTATCTAAGTTAAGTCCTAATAAGGTTAAAGACAGTGATCCTAGTTTGAAAACTAGTGGAAGAATCAAGGGTGTAGATTTAACCCCTAAAATACAATGTCCTAAATTTAATGACAAGGATTTAGAGACAGACAAGTTAGCCTTTTTGAACTTCCACGGAGAATTTTTGAATTGTGTTTCCAATCTAGATAGCGACACGCTGAGATTGGTAGTTCTGAAGAGTCATCTCACTGGTTATGCTTTTCAGGTAATAAAACATTTATCAGTGTCTGATGAAAATTATGGAGTAGCATTGGAACTGCTTTCCAATGAATATTTGGACAAGAACTGTATCGTAGACTCGGTTTTCTCTTCCTTGTTAAATGTGGACCGTCTGTGTAATAATACGGTTGTGAAGAAATTCCTGATTGATGTGAAGACTCGGGTATATGAGTTGAAAAACTCATTCGGACTAAATTTTCTGGGGAGTGGTACTCCTGGAAATCGCTTGTTAAGTCATGTCATATTCAGCAAATTGCCTGCCTCGTTTAGGTCGGAATTAGTACATAAGGTGAATAACAATTATCCTTCGTTAGAACAAATTCTAGATAATAGTACAGATATCTTTAGAACTTTAGAATTTTGCAGATATGATTTAAGAAATCGTAAGGTAGAATTTTCTAGAAGAAAGTCCAAATTCAAGCCTTCCTTTCCTGAGAAAAGACCCTCCACTTTGGAGAATTTCCGTGTAAAAAAATTACAAGATTAAATACAAATGTTGTTTCTGTAAAAGCAATGATCACTCGGCTCGAGTGTGTAAATCTTACCCTACTCACAAGGACAAGTTAAAAAGATGTAGTGAGTTGAAAATTTGTGCTAGGTGCACTAGTTTCCTTCATATCGAAGATATATGTCCTTTTAATGGAAAAGAATCTGTCTTATGTTGGTCTTGCAATAGACCTGGACATTTAAGCATTATGTGTCCTACAGCTGTTAAGCCTGTAGTTGCTTCGAAACGCATGTTGGTTGACCAGCAGTGCGTCCTTGCTACCAGTAGTTAACATTTCCGTAAATCTGGGTAGTGAAAATGTTACATTTAATTGTCTGTTGGATACGGGTAGTGAGAGATCCTACTTATGCAAGGAATTTGCAAATAAGTATGCTGACAAGTTCTCTCCCTTGAATAGTCGCAAGTTTCTCATTAAAACATTCTTAGGTGATCAAGTGAGAAATTTAAAGGAGGTTAGTTTCAGTGTGAATTTTCATGATGAATCAAGGCTTGTTTCTTTTTTGATTGATGAACATTTAGACATGTCCTTTAAGATGGAAGGACTGGGTGATGTAATTTCTGATTTAAAGAAGAATAATGTGAAGTTGGCTGCTGATTTCTCGGAGATGAGAAATGATGTACTCAGAGTCCATGGTCTAGTAGGAATAGATGTTGTAAAGTTTTTGGGACCCCTACAGCTCACTAATTTTAGAAACGTTTTTGCATTTGAGTCGCCCCTAGGAATGATTTTATTTGGAGACGTTGCCAATTTCAAACCCTGTGGTTCTGCGCAGGTACATTCTGATATGAATTACAATCGTGTTATCGGAAAATTCTCTTCGTGCAATGTCACACATGTTTATTTCGTTTTAGACCCTAAATCGAAATATTTAGACCCATGGAATAGTTTTGATGAAGCTACAGTTGATAGAAGTATTGAACAAATGTTTAATCTGGAATCTTTGGGAATAGTGGAGGAGACCTGTAGTGATTATGATAGGGTGAAAATTGATGAGTTTCGTTCTTCTATAGAATATAGACAACTGTTATTATGTTGGTTTATCTTGGGATTTAGATAAGCTGAATAAGGTGCCATCTAATCATAATGTATCCTTGGCTGTTTTAGATAAGGTGGTAAATAAATTATCGGACAAGGGTTTGTACGCTGATTATTGCAAGGTATTTCTCGATCAGGAGGACAAGGGTATAATAGAGAGAGTACATGTACCTCCTTTGGAATTTGCCAAGTATACTTGGATACCACATCGTCCGGTCTATAAAAGTGAATTGCAGTGCACAACAAAAATAAGGCCTGTGTTTAATTGCTCTCTAAGAACAGGTGGGAGGCCCTCTCTTAATGATTGTGCCTATTCGGGTGTAAATTTGTACACCGACATGTTAGAACATTTGTTTAAATTCAGGACGAACAATTTTATTCTCTTGGCTGACATTAGGAAAGCGTTTCTAATGATCAAGTTAAAAAATGAATTTGATAAGAACAGATTCTGCTTCTTTCTAAAATTGGAAGATAAGTTGGTGTGTTTCAGATACCACATACTAATTTTTGGGTTCGTTTCAAGCCCCTTTATCTTGAGCTATATTGTAAGGTATCATGTAGAGAAACATGCCTATGGTCTGTGTAGAGACATGTTATTAAATAATTTCTATGTCGATAATTTGGTTAAAACGCACCAATCCCCCGCTGACTTACTACAATTGTATATTGAAGCTGTTGCTACCATGAAAAAGGGCGGCTTCGAGTTGAAAACTTGTTGCAGCAATAGTGAGTTGGTGTCTAGTCGTATACAGTTAAACAATTTCCCCTCTCATGGGGTGTCCTATGAGAAGGTTATTGGTATAATCCTGAGTTAGACGAAATTAAAGTGTCTAGCGGTAGTGTTGAAAAAGTGGTCTCAACTAATTGAGATATGTTGTCAGTCAACTCCTCTATATTTGATCCCTTGGGTCTTGTGCTACCTATAACTGTCAAGGGAAAGATTATTTTAAGTCAAGTATGGAAGTTGGGTGTCGCCTGGGACCAGGTAATTCCTAGCGATATTTTATCTTTATGGAATAAGTCTCAAAAGAACCTCGTGAACATTAGAGACATCAGTTTTAGTAGATTGTTCGGTTCAAACTGATTCTTCTGTTATTTTGATAATGTTCTGTGACGCTTTGAATCAAGCGTACGGAGTTGTAGAATATATGTACCAGCAGGGTAAGGCTAGGTTATATTTTGCGAAAGCAAAAGTTGCTCCATCTGTAAAGAGAACTCTGCCTACGTTGGAGTTATTATCTGTTTATCTAGTTATTAAACATATAACTGGAATAGGTTAGCAATGGACATCACCCACCATGATGGTAAGCACTTTCTGACAATTATTGATTGTGGGCTCTCTCGGTTTGCGATATGGCACCCACTATGTCAAGAAGATTCTACTAGCTTAGTTCGGAAGTTAGAGGGAATTTTTTTATGAACGGGGTCCGCCACTCAAGATACTGACAGTGCTTACCATCATGGTGGGTGATGTCCATTGCTAACCTATTCCAGTTGTCCCTCACGTACAGCTTTCCTTTTTGCCAATGCACTGGAGCCAGGTCAGTTCTTTGACAACCGATTTTACAACTTCTGACGATATTGAAGGGTCTATCAACCTAACAAAGTACGAGGTCCTTTTCATACCTGGTTTTCCGGTGGACATTAGCCATTTGATGTGCATCCAACTTGGTCTTTGCAGTGGTGCATACTGTCTGCACTGGCTCTGTTCCCTCCTTGTGTAGGTTTAACCACCTCTTTGGCACCCTGGTCAGCTGGTCTGCCAGATTTATGTTGGATTTGACCAGTGTTATACCCACCGTCAAGCCATATTCATCTACAAGCTCGCAAAGTGTGTTCAACCGTCTCTGCACTAGCATTTCCCCAGACACCTTCGTATTGATTCGAGCCTTGCCATTTAAGGTGTTTGAAATCCACTGATAAACACATGCTGAATCAGTAAAAAGATGTATTGTTGACACCTGCCATTGAAGAGCCAAATTGACACCCTTCATCGTTGCGTCTAGCTCAGCCAAATTGATGTGCTTAGCATCTCCAGCCGGGCGCAGCCATGACGCATCCTCAATGACGTTTCCATTTATCTCTAATACGACACCTGTGGCTATGGAACTCGCATCTACCCATACGTTCATTTCGCAGCCACTCACACACCAGTCTTCTCCTACTGGATTGGCCGTGCATATTAGGGCTATTATGTCGGCTAGCATGCAATTAATAGAGGCATTCTCAACTTCGTTATCCCATCCTGTGGTTAGAGCACTTCTCAAACGGGGAAAGTGGCCCACAAGTTTTTCACATAACGAGAATACGCGCAGGGATATCGGGGTTGTCTCCACCTCACCTCCATCAGCAAGTACCATTGTCAATCCACACCTCTAAGCCCCACACCTTAGCTCCGTCTTCTAATCTCGTCGGTTCCTTGCATACTAGTCTGTACTTGGACAGGAGCTCTCTCACATGTCTGACAGGAATCACACTTTCTTTGACATAAATGTCGTCAACATATGCTGATGTGGCATTCGCAATGGTTTCGTCTTGCGATAATACTGCGTCAATTACGGCCTTCATGATGAGAGGTGCCACATTTAAACCAAAACCCAGTCGGGTGAGGCAGTATCTTTGCCCCTTCACCATGACAGTTTGATAGGACTATAGCACCTTCTCCACATGTATCTGCAGATACGCCCTCCGCAAGTCCAACAAAGATACATCGGGCCCCCAATCATCGCCATTCTCACAACTTATGTGCACAAACCTCTGAGTTAGCAGTATATGGTTCCACAAAACCATTCAACTCACGGTAATCCAGTACTGGATGGACCTTCTGCTTGCTCTCTTGTATCACTGCCATAAATGGGATTAGACACTTAGGTGGACCAAGTTCGTCTTTGGGGTATGGTCTCATCCATTCATTATACAGCCATGACTGAAGTTCCCTTTCATATTTGTCTTGTGCATAGTCAGGTACTGAATATTCTGCCACTTTATTCTTCAGGGTTATAGGTGGTTGTCCATTGGTCCACTTCCATGAGGTTGTCCATACTTTATGATGGTTGAACTCTACACTAAAGTCGGGTTCAATGTTGGAAATAGCAGCACATTGGGGCTTACTTTCTTCAGAAAATTAAACTTCTCCTGAGGAATTGATGTGCACTCCTAATTCTCTAATTGCGTCAATCCCAAGAAAAAGATCGAACCCAAGTAGTGGTCCGTCCACAATTAGGGCATCAATGTACACGGGTTGAGCATGACTAACATTCAATGCAATGTTGCCCTGTCCACAGCATTTTAGTACCTTACCGTCAGCAGTTAGGACTTGTCTTCATTGGTCGCCAATTGTGACATGCGCATTAGCTTACCAATGTCCGTGAACAACCAGAATCAACCAGGGCCGTGCACTTCTTTCCGTCTAGGGCCACTTCAATGATAGGTAGCGCCATGTTCCTTAGTTGCTTGGGGAGAAGACTGGCGCTGATGTCTGTTTCCCAGATCCATTGCCTGACCTTGTTGCACTGAAAACACTGTATCTTGTGGCGGGATCTTCAGATCCAAAACACTTAAAGCACACAATGTTGTCTATCTGTGTGGTAACATCAGTATTCATCTGTTGAACTGCTGTGGCAACTGACTCATCCGGCTCTTTGCTATTGTTCATAACGGCCCGAGTGCGAGTCAGTCTGGTCAAACGTCATAGTGTCCATTATGGATGATGTGCAGAGAAGTTGCTTGACTTGTTGCAGTAGTCCAGAAACAAAGGCACACATCATCCATCATTGGCTGTCAACTAACAAAGCTAGCTGTTTCAACTCTGCTAAAAATTGGTCTACGGTTTCTCCTGGCTGAAATCATCATGACACAAACTGATCATACGCAGTGAATGAATCCACTGCATATGCAGTTATAAGGGCTTGCTTAATCTGCTCTGCATCTGACCTCTGCTCCTTTGTCAGCTGCCGATATAACAGAGAGCCCCAGCTCACAAGCGCAGTGGCAGTACCTGCTCAACTTGCTTCATCTCGCAGAGTTCACAAACCAACTCCACATTTTCAATCCATTCTACAATTGGAAGATTGGTAGCAGCTCCACTGAATTCAGGTATCAGCCTAATATCGAAACTTCTGTCCACCATGATTTAGAGAAAAAGCCGAAATAGCTTGTAGTTTAAATAAGTCTGTAATGCTATGACGTCACTTGTACAAATCAAGATACTGCTGGTTCAATTTGCCATGGCTTGCTTGCTTCTACGGGGCTGTTCACCCCACCTATCTAACTCCGACTTCAACCGTCCAAGATCAATCTTATCAATTGGCTTCAACAACGCCGGCATCTTTTCTAGCGACATCTTAGGAATCTCTCTTACAATGGGTTCCCACAATCCCATCCATCCACTTGCATTCGTTCCTACCAGCTCTAACAAAGCCTCATTCTCTTCAAAGTTCTCTTCTGCTTGCTAGTAGAGAGGTAAAGAGATAGATGGACCATGAGCTCCACAACCAATGGGTAGCTCTACAAAAAACAAAGGGGGGAATAACTCTTATCGTAATGGTGGGCTTCCCTTCACACACCTTAGATAATTCAATCTCTTCTTGTGTGGCCACTGCCCAAATTCTGTCAGACACTGGTTGCTTTAGGTAACATTACACTCCTCTACCTAGAATGATCTCTAATTCCCTTATTTTTCTTAAATAAATCTAGTACACACAGATTATGACTAGCTGTCAGGTAAATTGGACTTACATTTTTCTGCTTCTTCCTTTGTTAATAGCATAAACTCTGTCCTGGCTAGGTTTAGGGCAACAAATTCTGTCTCTATCTTGTACCTAGCCACCGCTCCTATCTTCGGCCTTAGTTTTGGATAGGGAAGAGGAAGATTCATCACCTGATAAATTTCAAATGTAATGGAATTGACACTAGCACTAACAATTTATCATCTTCCAACGAGGTTGTACATCCCAAGGCACTAAAATACCTCCATAACTGCTGGGTGGGGTCTCCAGGTAATCTAAGTTGATGGGGTAGTTTGGCTTGTATCTCCAGTAGTACTTCCATTAATCGTTCTGGAGTTATTATACTCGGAGACAGGTGTCCCAGCGACAGCATGTCTAATTGTGCTCTAACAACACCGTTAAAGAGTGACTTGTTTGACATACCTTACTTATTATAGCTAATAATTGAAAATACCTTTGAAAAACCCCTCTAATTTCAGTAATTCGGTTGTTACAGACGTGGTTACATTTATCACTTCCCTTCTAAAAACCTGTAGGTGAGAAATCAACCAATTGATACTCCCTCTATTCTTAGCCAATTCCAGCCTAGTAACATTGAGTATAGATACGCTCCCTCTAACCGACTGAGCCATTGCTTGTTGTCTCTGTTCTACTGCCTTTAATTTCCTCTTAATTACTCTCACTTCGCCTTCGGAGACTGTACCAAACAACACGCTTAATGCCTTTCCCATTATAGGTAATACTGCCCTCTTTTGCCTGGTCAGTAACAATTTTATTCCTTTCAGATAGTAACTCATATCCTTCCATTGTCTCTCGAGTATTAGGGATTCCTGAGCTAAGGGGTACAATATACAGTGGTATTCTAGAGTCTGTAAATATTCTCTGGCGACTCGTGTCCTGGCTGTATCTAGTTTGTCCACTTCAGTCTTCAACTGACCCAGAAACTTTTCATACGCCTGCAGGTCTATCACCAACGCTATCTACCACTTTGATCTAGTTATAATCACTTCGCTCGTCTTCTTAAATACAGTATTTTCAGTGTTCCCAGGTATTATCTACCACAACTAGCATCGTCAATACCACGAGCCCCCTCTTGTCCATGTTTGCAAAGAGATGGAGAGAATAATCCGTCTTACTCAATCATTCTCTCTTATTGTTTTAGCAGGTGGTTATATCTTAGAGCAATACCTCAAGCACCGACCCACACCACCACCACCAGCGCCGTGCATGCATGGGGCCCGTCCGCACAGTTCACCAGCAACGATGATAAATGTACAGTTAGTCCCAGAGCGTTACTCATTCACAACAGCCACTGTACTGGTTTCACTTAATCTTTGGGCTCGGGCTGCACTGTCCCCCCCCCCCCGTTTTACTGGTAATTCCTCATTAACACTAGGTACTTATTCAGCACGCAATTTACTCTGCAATTGAGCTAACGGAATTTCATCCTCTTCTTCCCATTCACTCAGTTCTTCTTCCCTAAGGTTAGGCTCAATCCCTGCTTCCTCAGAATGTCCTGCTGGGGTCAGATTTACTTCCCTTCAAAGTGTTGTTGGGCTAATTTCAATCTCCTCACTCCCTTCACTTTCACCTATTTCACCTTCCATTCTCCTATTTCAGCTAGCTATCATTCACATGCACTCTTTACCTGTCCGGGCAATTCCAGACCCATCTGCTCCACAATCCTATAGTATGGACTCCATCTCTGGTCCAATTTACCTTCTCATGTTTATTTTATAATACACTGAATCTGGAAGGAAACTTCTTCTCCATTTTTTTTTTTCCCCCCTACCGTTTTGTCTTTTCTGGGCTCTTGAATCTTCCTCCTCCTCACCTGCATAAAAATTTTATGCTGTTCTAAAACTATTTGGTGATGATCCTCTCCTAAATACTTCCTCCTAGGTCGTAACAGATTGTCTATAGGTAAGACTACATCCCTGCCATATATCAAGTAATAATTTGAAAATTTTGTTGTCTTGTTAATTGAGAATCTCACAGCTGCTAACACTTGGGTTACGAATAAATCCCAATTTTCCCTATTTTCCTCTGTTTAGTTAACACATCAGCGAGGGTCTTATGAAATCTCTCTACCTTAGTGTTACTTTGGGGGTGATATGGAGAGGTGGTTATGTGCTGTATGTTTAATTCTCCCAACGTCTCTCTGATAATCTGATTCACATTCTCCAATCCATTATCGGTAACCAACTGTTCTGGGGCCCCATACCTAGGGAATATTTCGTTCAGTATTATATCTGACACCGTTCGTGCCTTCTTATCCGGTATGGCAAATGCCTCAGGCCAATTCGTCAGCCAGTTCACAAAATTCACTATGTAAAGATTACTTCTATGTGTTTCTCCACAGGGCCCGGAAATATCCATGCTTACTTTCTGAAATGGATAATTAGGAACATCTGTTTCTCATACTGGGGCAACCTTACTCCTTCGACTCTGTACTTGCATGTTACACATTTTTTTACATGGTTCACAACATCATGAAACAACTTAGACCAGTAGTAATTTCTCATTATTAATCCATACGTCTTATCGATTCCCAGGTGTCCTAACCTCCTATGACTAGACTAGAGGTCTAGACTTTCAGCTCTCAACTTCTTAGGTATCACCATTTTTAAACTTACTTCCTCATCTCTTCCTGAAAGGTAATACAACACTCCATCGTGCACCATATATTTGGAGGTATGCCCTGCCTCTACCCTGAACCTGATAGTTGCTATCTTGCTATCCTCTTGGTTTTGCCTAATAATATCTCTCCAGTGGGGGTCAGAAACAATCTCCGTTTCACTCGTTTCCTGATCTTCCCAACCAAGTTTCTCCTTCAACGCCTGTGAATTGATCACATTAATTTGGAATGCTTTATCATCCACACCCGGCTCCAACCTGACAGATTCGGTCTCTAATTGCCTCGGAATCCTCGATAACAGGTCAGCACAGGTATTATCCTTCCCTGCCAAATATTCTATTCTGCAGTTATACCCACTTAACTTCAATGCCCACTGTTGTATCTTCTTATTCGTCTACTCCGCCTGTAACAAATATTTGAGGGATTTGTGGTCTGTTTTAATGGTAAACACGGCCCCACTCAAATAATAATCTAATTCCTGCACAGCATACAGAATGGCGAATGCCTCTTTTTCTATTACTGGTCACCTTTGCTGAGTCTTGGAGAGCCGATGAGACAGAAAATAGATCGGCACTTCCTCGGGCACACCCTGTACTGGTCCATCCTTATCAGGACATGGTTGTGTAAGAACTGCCCCGATACACTTATGCTGACAATCCTCGGTCCACTTAAACCTAGCATGCTTCTTAGTTAGAGCTATTAGAGGGTCTGCTAGTCGACTAACTGGTATGAACCTTCGATAATATCCGATGGCTCCAATAAATCCCCTAATCTCTCTTACGGTCTTCAGTGCAGGCATGGCTCTTATAACCTCAACTTTGTCTAAATCCATTTTTATTCCTTTGTTTATGATAAACTCTAAGTACTTTGTTTCTTCTTTCATAAACTGACACTTTGATAATTTTAACTTTAATCCATGTTCTCTTAATCGAACACCTTCTGCAGATGTTCAAAATGCTCCTCCTGTGATTTTGAAAACACCATGATGTCATCTAGATACGCCATGGCAAATGCCTAAGTGCCATTCAATACGATGGACATTAACTGACTAAATACACCCGGGGTGTTTGCTAACCCAAACGGCATAACTCTAAAATTGAAAATACCCATGTGGCAGGTAAAAGTGGTCTTTTCCTGATCCTTTTTGCTAAGTGCTGCCTGCCAATATCCCAACCTCAAATCCAAGGTGGAAAACCATTTAGACTTTCCTAACAGAGCTAGAATATCATCAGGGGCACTCTGGCAGTGCCCCGGTTTTGTAATGGCATTTAATTGATGAAAATCCACACAAAACCTATGCACTCCATCTTTCTTTTCAACAATCTCTATTGGAAAACTCCAGGGAGATTTGGATCTTTCGATTATCCCTGATTCCATCATTTCATTCACTGCATCCTCTATTAATTTTCTTTTGTGGATTGGGGCCCTACATGGTCTTAACTTAATAGGTGGGTGATTACCTGTGTCTATCTTCATTTCAACTGTATCCGTCTGTCCCAGTTCCTTATCCGTAATGGCTATTACCTCCCGATTACCGTTTAGTAACCCCCTCAATTTCCTCCTATAACGCTCAGGAGTTGTTATATCTTCATCCCTTATTTCATTGCTACCTGTCTTATTCCCAGTCTTTTCTCATTCCATACTCTCACCTGTTCGACTTCTCTCACTGGGTATGCCTGTGCCAGCTCCTCTCTCTACTTTATTTTAATAGTTTTACTGGCAGTATTGGTTAACAGTAAGGGAACGGACCCCGACCTCTTCACCAACGAATCACACACGGTTATTTCCCCTTCACTATTATCATACATATCAGTAGGGACCACTTGGTACAGGTCACTGTTCAGCACTCCTTCTGTTATAATCTTGCCCTTCCCAGATACAGTAGTCCTAGTGGGAAGCTTTATATCTGTCTGGGCCACTACTGGCAATTGTTCATAATTATCCTTTCCCAACAGTACCCCGTCCAATGTTAGGGTGGTGGTGTCGAAACGGATCTATGCCTTATTCTGCCTAAGCCAGTCACTCCCCAAAATTAGCTCGCCACATAAACCTTAAGTTTACCTCTGGTTCTTGCCAACTGGAAAGGTAGCCACGTCATACTCTCTATCCTCATCCTGCTACTATCAGCCTGATCGACAGGACTAAGGTTTCTTTTTCAGTCCAACTGTCTAAAAACCTTGGAGCTAACCAGTGACACTGAAGCTCCAGTATCGACAAGGGCCTTCACCTTCTTGTCTCCTAGCAACACATTACAGGTGAAATCTGGCCCTTCCTTCAGCAAATGGTATACCTTTCTCCTTCTCACATGTTCTCTCCCTTCCTCCTGCTTTCTCGACAACCGAGATGTGGGAGTCGGTGACAGGAGTTCACCTTTTTCTAAGGGCCCTCCTGGGTGGGGTAGAGCTCGGATGACTCTCTTTTCTTGGACTAGCAACCCATTTCTCCCCTCCATTCGAGTTAGGGTTGTTCCATTCGGTGTGGTTCATCTTTCTCCTGCAAGGACAGGTTTGTCTCAGGTGACGCGCTCCTCCACAGTGCCAACACCTTTGTTCCTTACAACTGGCCGAAAAGTGTCCGACCACACCACATATCCAGCATCTCGGAGGTCTTACTTGCACTGGGGCCACCCTGCCTCGAGAGACCCATCGGCATTTCCCGGACCCCTTTTCTTTTTCTGTAGCGGGCACCAGCGTATTAACTCGCTTTATCCCCAGTTTACAGTCTCCCTCTGAGTCTTGTGCCTGAACTTGCCGCAAGTCGTGCAGTCCGGTCCCAAAGACCTTGGGTCACCTCCATAGTTTGTCGGGCAGTTGCGGGCCCGATGCCCAACATACTTGCCAGTCCAGCACACCAGCCCATATCTGCCCGCTGTGGGATTGTGAAACCCATAACACAGATCACAGGCTCTCCTATTGGGAACTGCCTCAACCTTCCAGTCCTCTTCCACCTCTTCTTTTGGGTCCTGTATCTGGAACCGGTCTTTCTTTTTCATCACTACTTTGGCCCCCCGGGAGTTCCTACCTACACCCATTCTTATTCTATCCCAGAGTTGTTCGCTGGTCCGAGCCGCTTGCGGCCAGGCTGACCGGTTCCCCACTTCAGAGCATCGCTCCTCATGTCCCTGTCACTCAGCGCATCCACATACACATCGGCCAACAAGGCCTGAATAAGACCACTGCCCCGAGTCGCCAACTCTGGAAAAGCTAACACCGCTAGCCCCGCGATTCTTTCCCCCAATTCCTCATTAGTCTCTCCTTGTTGCTGCAGCCAGAATAATTTCCTGACTGCCTCAATGGCTGTACGCTCACTTGCGTATTGCCGCACCAGAGCGGATTTAAGCTTGGTCCACATCAGGGCCGGGTTTTATTTGTACCACCCCACTATGAACTTGGACACCTTCCCAGCTGTGCTGTCGTAAGCTAAGAGCACCATTTCTTGGTCCGAGAGGCCATAGATCACTTGCTGCTTCTGAATGGACAGAATCCATTCGTGCAGGTCTGCAGGGTTTCCTTTATAAGTAGGTACCTATCAGCCTCCTGAAACCCACTGATATTTCAGGGGCTCCCACATCCCCAAGGTCATCTGTGGTGTCTGATCCTGCTACGCTCATCCTAGCATCTTGTCAACTACCACTTTCCCACGAGAAGAGAGACCAACGACATAATGAAAGGAAAAATACTTACACAGTGGTGTCCCTTCAACTGCGTAGAAAGTCGACAGTCAAAACAAGATCAACAATATTACTGGCAGATATAAGTGAAATGAGCGAACAAAGTAAACCAAAAAGTGACTTACCTGAGGTTTGCCGCTCTGTGTTTTGTTTCTTTTTCCTCCTCCTTTTGCTTCCTTCTCTTTTCCTCCTAAAGTCTCTTTCAGACCAATATAGTCCGAAGACTGGAGTCCTTTCTGGTCTTACTTGGTCCCGACCGGACAAAACAAATGCAACCTTCTCTTCTCTTTTTCAGACGGCCGCGGTAACCCATGTTCGAATCCTGGTTACGGTACCAGTCTAACACTTTCACCCCAGCCCCTCAACCTCCAGCGTCTTACTCTCTGGGTTGAGGTGTCTACTTAGTCCTAACTGAACTTAAGGGAGTGGCCATAGGTCCCCTGATCATCCATAGATTATTCGACTGGTCCACTGGTTTAATCCTGCTTCCTGCCCATGTGATTTGTTTGATCCAGAAAGCAGAAGTGATGTCCATCCATTTACGGTCGACTGAAGATGTAGACATGGCTGGGGAGTCTAAGAAATTTAGAATGCAGCAAAAAAAAAATTAATGCAATCTGAAAGCCGGACAAACAACTATTCAATGGTTGAATTGTTAATGTCTTTTATATAGCAGAAAAGAATAGTAGAGAAAAGAAACGGGTTACAGAAAAAAGTATTTAACGTAAAAACTCATACACTGGATTCTAGACAGAGGGAGAGTGTATGTGTTTAACTTGTTGTTAAATCATCTCCGAATGATATATGACTCTTGCAATGGAGGGATAAAGATTTCTGTGCAGGGCTTAAAGTTATAGTGGTGTTCCTCCTCCCAACGCTTGCCTGGGCCAATTCTCTCTTCTCTCTTCTCTCTTCAAGAATTTTCTCCCGTCTCCTTTTTCAGCATGACTACGCGTTTATATAGATAAACCTGGCTGGTTATAACTGACCCTCCGCACTACTACTTCGTTATTATAGCAACCGAATTCTCCCTCCAGCCCGAATTCGGTGTACCTATCCTATTGTATTAAAAGTCTGTATTGCTACGACGTCACTTGTGCAAATCAAGATATTGCTGGTTCAATTCGCCGTCCTTGCTTTCTGAACATGTCACCATGTATATCCGGCCTTCCTGCCATCTGTTTTCACTGCCTCAGCCCTCTTTTATCAGGCTAACACCGGTTGACCAACCAAGCAGCGTTCTTTGCTTTTATTCTTAGTTACACAGTCAAATAGCCTCCTCCAGTTCAACCAATCAGCACATGACTTGCTATTGGTGGAAGCATGCCAAACTGTACAAAAAACCCCTCATTACTGCCCATATTGCTAAAATTGCTAGATGGGAGAGTAATGCCATTTTCACGGAGCAAACTTGCCGATGTCATGTGCTGCACGTTAAGGTAAGACCCTTATTTTCTTATGCACCAGATACAAGCCACTCTGGCTCGCTTGCTTCTACGGGACTGTTCACCACGCTCCCCCTGATCTCATGCTCACAAAACTTACTGTCGCGAGCTGGTCGCTTTTGCCGGGAACTTTGCTGAAGAAGTGGAGCAACACAAGCTTTATCTTCAGATGAATTGTCATCAGTGGAGCTAGCAGGATGTACCACATTAGTATTTTGGACACTAGCAGTT
Organism: Acanthosepion esculentum; assembly: GCA_964036315.1. Lineage (NCBI taxonomy): Eukaryota > Metazoa > Mollusca > Cephalopoda > Sepiida > Sepiidae > Acanthosepion > Acanthosepion esculentum. The sequence continues at coordinate 87,365,653 of OZ038483.1, read as the reverse complement.
GGGGAGTCGTCTTCCCCGTTTGTGTCGTCTGTAACAGATTCAGTATCAAGAGAGTGATCAGTTTCTCCTAATGAGGCTGATCTCAAATTTACTAACCGCTCACTCTCTTCAGAATTGCTGTCCTGTGTAGCCGTTGGGACCGATCCCATGAAGGGACGCAAGTCCTTCACATGACGTGGAACTCCAACGATCTGCACTAACTGTGGGCTATTAACCTGAGTCATGTGACCTGTTCTAAATTTAGTCGTGCATTTCCCGTTTCCTTTTTCAGCATAACTACGCGTTTATATAGATAAACCTAGCTGGTTAAAACTGACCCTTGGCCCTACTATTTCGCATGCAATTATCATGGGGTTCTGGCTGCTTCAACCAAAATCATGTGAATTCCAAAGCTTACACAGCTCTTTCAATTTTTAATCCATAAAAATTATTTCGACTATTTCCATTGTCTTCTGATGACCCAGATTCAATGGGTACAACTTCTGCCCTAGATCAGATTTCCCCATCAGTAATGAAAATGCTCTGATTTAATTTCGCTATTCAAATCTACTCCAATTTCACTAAAAAAAAAAAATATACGTGTGTGTTTCCCAGACTCTCTCTCTCTCTCTCTCTCTCTCTCTCTCTCTCTCACAATATGGATGCCTGTTATCAGCATGGATGCTGAACGTTAATTTTCTCAGTTAAAATTTACTCAATAAACGTGAAAGACTTACCCCTGAGAACACCAAGCAACTCATAATGTTGGATTATAATGGAGATTTAAAGAGATTTGAAGATTAGATAATTCCCAAATCAAGAAATTAGCAATTTTTAATTTGAGCAGTATTTCAACTTGGGATAAATTGTTTTACTTAAATTTTGAATTAATGTGTCTAATGTGTTTTTTGATATTTTGTTACAAAGATTCAGTTATTATGCTTTATTGTTTTGTAAAATTTTAGTGAAAATGTTTGACTTTATTCAGATATTTATTATTTGCTGTTAATATTTTAAATGTAATTTTTATATTATGAATCGATAATTATAAATCATTCTAAATCCTTTTACTTAAAAAACAATTAAAGAAGGAAGCTCTAATTAAAAGTTCTACCACAGATATGCACTGTAACATTCCATTGTTTTATTGTCTAGTCATTTTACATTTTTTTCTTTTTACATATAATTTATTTTTGGACTTGTTTAACTTTAAAAAAAAAAAAAAGATTTGTAGATATTTGCTCTTTCTTTATATGCAATAAAACTTTGAATTATATTTTTGTTTTCAATTTTAATAATAATTATAGCATATTGTATTGCAATTTTCTCGTAAAATACCATAAAAATGGAAAAAATGAAATTTCCCAAATTTAAAACCAAAAAAAAAACGGATTTTGCCAAAAGTGGAAACTGGAATCAAAGAAAATTTAAAATGGAAAATTGTGTGTGTGTGTGTGTGTGTGTGTGTGTGTGTGTGTGTGTTGGGAGAGATTTCTGAGTAAATTTTGCACTTTTCTACTACTAAGTCCTTAAGTAAGCATCAACAAGTCTTAAACTGAAGCTGTATTATTATAGATTTTAATGAAGCCTTTGTCATAATTTTAAGTTACAGCAGGCAATTTATTACAGGCTCTCCAGCGATTCCTAGTTTTCCTAGTTTTTCACAAAAGCTTCCTAGTTTTCCTAGTTTTTTATTCTCAAAAAAATGAAAAAATTGTAATCCATTTCTAAAATGTGTTTGAAGTATTTTGCAGAATGGAATCATAAGATGTTAAGATTAAATATAGACCTATAAACTATAGATCTTAAAAGTATTTGGGCATAAAACAAGATTTATTAGCAATTTGGGCTTAAAAACTGAAAATATATATTCTTTATAAATGATTGTGGGGCTTTGCCTATTCTATATGGTAACCCTCTGTTTTGCTTTGCTGTGATCAGTGACTGAAAATCAACTTAAGAGTTGTTATAACCTATAGTTACTGTAGCATAGCTTTGGTAGTGAAAATGCTTTTGCTTGTGTACTTGTCTGTGTCCTGTTTGCATGATACCAATCCTATTTTAGTGTTAACATGTAATCCCTCTTTAAGTAATAATATACATCATAGTTCTGCTTGGCTTGCATGTTTAATATGATATTGTATAAATATTTAACCCTTTCATACTATGCTTGATTTAAAACCACTTTCTTGTCTTTGTTATCTTTCTTTTCAGAAACGAAGTAGTTTGCTTAGCTATCAACATTACTAATTATGCCTAGTGGAAAAAACAAATTTAACCATGCTTGGCTTAGTAAACTTGACAATAATGGCCAACTGCTGTCCAAATGTTGTAAAGAGGATTCTTCAAAGAGCTTTGCTGGCTTTTATGTACTGTGTAAAAAGAGCATCTCCTGTTCAACTACTGGAGCTATACAACTCATTGGTCATGCTGATGGTCAGAGACACAAAGATAAACTCTCTGATCCCAAGCAGAAATTGTTGATGCCAACCAGTCAAGTGGCCAGTACAAGCAAGCAAGGAGGAGGAGATGTGGAACAAAAAAATGTATCTTCATCTGGTGTCTGTCAGTGACCAAGTAACAAAAGCAGAAGCACTGTGGGCAATGCAGGTTGTTGCTGGAGGGTACTCCTACACATCTTGTGAACATATTGCTGGAATATTCAAGGCAATGTTCCCAGGAACCATCTCTGACAAGTTCACCATGAGCAAATCAAAGGTATCATACCTGATATCAGATGGACTTGGACCATACTTTCGAAAAGAGACCACTGCAAAAATAAGAGCAGCACAATGTCCTTTCACAATCCAATTTGACGAAACCGGCAATGCTCAACACAAGAAGTGATATGCTTGTTTGATTTTTGGAATGAACAAAAAGGTGAAGTAAGTGCCATGTTTCTGAAAAGCCTTATGCTTTGACATGCTAAAGCAGAGACTGTGAGTAGTGCGATTATAGATACTGTGACAGAAGATGGATTTGAAATGCCATTAGCTCAGCTGATATCCTTAGGTAGCGATGGTCCAAATGTTAAAACAATATGAAAAGCTGTACAAAGTCATCTGAAAACAGCTGAATTGCCAGGACTGATACCTTTTGTGCCATGCACACAGTGCATAACTCTTTCAGGAAAGGACTTCATGTTTACGGAGAAAATGCTGAACTAGCAATTGATATTTTCCAGTAGTTTAAGACACACATCTGTCAAAGGGAGGACTACAGCCTTACTCTAGAGGATCTTGGTCTAAATGAAGAGTTCTTCATTCGGCATCTACAGTGTCAGTAGTTGACCCTTGTGCCAGCATTGGAACGTCTTCTCAAACATTGGAAACCTCGTTGTAAGTACTTCCTAACAGATCTTCCCAAGAAGAGTACAAAGGATCGCACCAATGCACAGCTGAAAAAGAACACCTGATACCAAAGGATATGCCAGTTCCTCCAGCAAAGAGTGCCTTGCACAGGTTCAGTTCCTGGTATGTGTTGGGCCTTTGATCCTTTTCTTAAGAAATTCCAGAAAGAAGAGCCAATGATCCATCTCCTGTATGAAGAGTCATCAACATTGTTGAAAACCTTCCTCAACAGATTTAAGAATGATGTAGTTGGGAACAGAACAGGACAAAAGCTTCAAGACATTGATGTTTTTGACAACCAGAATTTAGTCGAACTCGAAGACGTTGAAATAGGTGCAGACACTGAGAAGACCTTAGGAGCTCTTGATGAAAGCAAACAGAAGGTGAAACTGTATGACATAAGAAAATTATACCAATTGGTCAGTGCCTATCCAGATAAAACTACCCCTGAATGACACAATCAGATGTGTTCAATGTCTTCATCCTGAGGTTAAGGACCAAGACAAAGCCCAACAGCTCCTCAGAGAACTCTGCTCAGCATTGTGCTCCATAGAAGATTCCATTGTTTCAAAGATCATTGATGAATGGAAACTATACAGGTCAGAGCAAGTGGATGAAAGTGGGATGTACAAGAAGGATGGCCAAATTGATCAGGATAGACCACTACTGGAATGTCATTTTCAGCTTAAAGAATGCTAGTGGGGAGATCAAGTATGCTAATTTGAAGAGTTGTGATGACCTGTCTCTGCATTTCACATGGGAATGCTGATATAGAAAGGAGCCTTTCTGTGAACAAGACGTTGGTCACTCCTGAGAGGTGTCGTTTGTCAGATGAGTCAGTTAATGGACTGAGACTCACAAGAGATGCTGTCAGCATGTTCCAGCATGTTACAGACATCCCCATAACCAAGGACCTTCTGGCTGCAGTGAGACAAGCCCACCAAAAGTATGAAACAAGGCAAGAAGCTGAAAGGAAAGAGGAGGCATTGATGGAGAGGAAGAAAAAGGAAGCTGTTCTCTAGAAACAGGAAGAAAAAGAAAGGATTGAAAAACGGCAGCAAACCAAACAAAAGCTTGATGAAAAGGAGAAAGATGTTAAGAAGAGTGAATTGGAACTGAAGACAGAAATGGAGAAGATGAATCAGATCTTTGAAGAAGCCAATTTAAGATTATCTGAAGCTATAAAGTCTACAAATTTCAAAGAAATGAATATTAGTCAGGGTCTGTTGGATGTTGCAAAGGCAAATCTTCGGAAGATAACAGCTGCTATTAGCAAATGCATTGAAGATAGAAATGACATTGGAAAGAAGAGATTGCGATTGATAAACTCATTTATGAAGAAGTAAAAAGGACTGTTAAACTACCCCTTCAACTGTAATGCTTGATGCTTTATATGTATCTGTTTATTTTATGTTTTACAAAGTACATGTTTATGTTTAATATACTTGTCTCCTTATGTTTAATTTTATCATTATGAAACTGTGTTCAATAATAGTTTTTTTATGAAATCTGAAGTAATGTATACTTATCATTATCCAAGGAATATGGATGGCCCTGCTTCTATTTGTTTGAAATATTCAATCTTTGACTTAATAGAGTAATGTCACATGAAAATGGAAATATTTTTTATTAATATTACTGCATTTTAATCATACCATCATTGTTTTGTATAAAGATTTTGTTCTTTGCCTATATTTTAAAATAAACCTTACAAATTGGGTCGGTGTTGCTGAATTAGAGCTGCAAAAGAATGTTACGTCAGCAGAACATCTGTATGATTGTCGTAATTAATATCATCTAAAAGGTAAAAGCAGGTTTAGCTGAAAAATTCCTAGTTTTTCATTGAAAAAATTCCTAGTTTTTTCCTAGTTTTGCAATATTTTTGGCTGGAGAGCCTGCTCTTAACATTAATACTTAGTTAATGTAATATTCAGTTTTGTGTATATTTTAGGCTTTATAAACTTGATGTATCAGATTTTTGAAATGCTAAAAGTCATTGGACAATATTACTTTGGAAGAAAATATTGTTGACTTCTAAAAATACTGTAAATTTTTGTAGTGAAAGAGATAATTATCTACCACGGAAAAGAGTTTGTGTTTTGTGTGCGATGTGCCGAAGAAAAATTACCAAAAAGTAATTAGCAAAATTCTACTTTAAGGACCAGAATCTACGCTAATGTTCTTCCCTCCCCTGAATGGCGTGACCAATCAGAAAAATCTCTCGGTGAATAAAAGCTGTTTTTTGCTTATGTGAAAGATTTGATTTTCTGAGGTTGGTGGATGAACATGCGTTTTTGCTGGTGTGTAGTGAAGGTTAGATTTGTACCCCATTTTGTCGTTTCTCCGTTGCCTGTTGGGCTGTTACAACGGACTATTGTTTGGACTGTGATTTGGCTACAAGCGATATGGTCAAGAGACAGAAGAAATCTATTGCAGACATTTATTGCTACTATAAGTTGACAGTTTTTTTCTTTACAACTACAATTCTAACTGGTATCCTATTGCATTTGTGATAATGTTTTCTTATCCTGATAGTAGCTTAAATAATACAGACTGGTGATATCAACCCCAAAACAATCTTTGTTTTCAGGTTAATGTCACTATGCATCTCTTTAAAGACTGTTGCAACAATGGAGAGGATAAGTTTTATTGTAGAAAACCTTTTATGGAAAATAATTATTTCTGTTAAACTAGTTTATCATTGTTTACTGGACAAGATAAATTTATTTTTTTCCAAATTTATGAGTACAAAATTTTTAAATATACTAATTTCAGATTCAGTCACATTAACTCTCAGCTTTAAATTTTCATTAAATATTTGAACTTAGGAAAATATTTTTTATTTTTTTTTTTTTTTTTACTAGTTTTGTTTTACACCTAATCGTCATTAATTTGCTTTTCACACACACACACCCTAAATTCAGTTTCTAAACACTTAATTCAGTGGGATTTTAAACTTTAATATTTAAAAATACTAATAAATTCTAATTTTCTAGTTGTGTATTTTTAATGTTTTATGGAAATCTCAGAATGGTTTAAATTTTGTTACTTTAGATTTTTGAAAGCTATTTTTCCTTCTCTTGTAAAATAGCTACCAGTTTTATTTTTAATTTTAAAATTGTGTCTGTTGGGATTCATGTAATTGTAAAAATTTGAGTGATATCCAAATGTCTTTGTATGACAGATCTAGTAAGATGGATGACTTCTTTTGACATAACAACATTCAGCTGTTTGCAATTTGCCAAGTTTATAAAGCATTCACTGCAGATTAAACTCCAGCCCACTTTCTATTTAACATGACCAGATGCTCAAATATTTAACTTTATGAAACCTGCTTGCCTCAAGTTTTCCTAATTTGATTTTTTTTTTTTTTTTTCTTTTCTTCAGGAGCCAGTAGCACCTTTGAAGTCAGAAGCTCCAATGAAGAAAAACAATCGCCCTGTAAGTTCCAGCACTTCTGCTGAGTGATCAGTGCTACCAATACTACCAATGCTCGTTTGCATTATTACTCCTACTACTCCTACTCCTACACTGTTAGATTGAATTTTTTTTTCTTTGCCTCTGTGTCTACCTATATGGTTGACAACCAGATTTACTCTTTCATCCTATTATTACTATTACTACTGGAAGTTTCCTGGAATGATTGGAAAACACAAAACAAACAAACAAAAACAAAAAAAAAAAAAAATTGTGCTTACACTCGCACTGGTTGTCCTGTATCACTTGGCTGATGATTCAAACATTCTGGATAGAAAATATGTATGGAATGATGTGATGAAAGGGGGATTTTTTTTTTTTAATTAGAAAACCACACAAAAACAAAAAATATATAAAAAAAAAAAGCACACACACACACATCTTGGAAGATAATGGGAAGAAAAATAAGGTAAATCCCAACGAAAAGAATTTGTTGCCAAGTAATGTTTATTTAAAAAAAATAAAAACAAGTTTTTTTTTTCTCTCCTCCCAAAAACGTTTTTTTAAAGGTGACGGGATAATGCATTGCAAAATCAATACAAATTGTGGTCTACCAAAGTTAGAATTAAATTCTCTCTCTAATATATGGACAACATGTTTTTTCTTTTCTTTTTCTTTCTTTCAAATCCCTGTCCCAAAAAAAAAAAACAAAAAAAAACAATCTATCAAACTTGTATTAACAAAAATTAAATAGAATTAAAATTGTGAGAAAGAATTTAAAGGAGAAAGATAGGTATGTGGAGTTTTTTTCCAAAGCCGCCTTTCATTCCTTGAAAAACAAAAAAAAAAAATTCTTTTTTTTTCTTTTTTTTTTCTTTTTTTTTTAAAGCAAGACTTGTAGGATGACCAATAGATGAACATTTATTTCAAAACACTTTTCCTATTTGACCCTTGTATCCAATCAACCTGAAAAAAAAAAAATATAATAAAATCAAGATACTATGAAAACATAAAAACAAACCCTTTAAACTACACAAGCAAAGGAAAAAGGATTTTACACACATTCTTAAAAAAAAAACAAAAATAAACATAGGAATGAATATATTTTTTTCTCTACAGTTTGTCTCTTTGAGGCATTTGATAAGCAGTAATATGCATGGGACATGGCAGTTGTCAATTTTGGCAGAATGACATACAGCAAGATTAGCTTCGGCTTAAAAAGGAAGAAAATATAATGAAAATAACACAGGACACTATAAAAAAATAAATTTTTTTTCTTTGAATTTTTTCTGAAAGTGTTTTTCTTATTTCTTTTCTTTTCAGCATTTAATTCATAACAAGACTAAATCTTTTTTCTTTTTTTTAAAATTGAATAAAATGACTTGTTTCACCTTTTTAATTTTGATTATACAAAAGATTAATTAATGTTTAAATTAGCAATGAATAAGTTTTGAGTCTGAAGTTTAGGTCTTAGACTATAAGTCAACAAAGAGGCTTATCTGAGGTAATACTGCAAGTAAATAATTAAGGTAACAACAGTCTTAGTGCTTCCGTCATTGTTTATGGTTGACTTTGTATAGAATTGTAAAGAACCAGGGAGTAATCTTGGGCATAGTTTTATATATAAAAAAAAAATCTTTAAAAAAATGGTGGTATATTAAACAGGTTTCACCTCAAAATTTAAAATATGATTAAGCATTGGTTGTCTAGTATATGCTCAAGTCAAAATTGTGTGTGTGTGTGTGTGTGTGTGTGAAAGATTTTTAATTCGTTCTTGATAAGAGAATGTTTCAGCATTGTTTTGTGAACACACACACCTTATATTTCCATGTATAGGACTACCTTAAAATAACCCTTGAAAATTGGATTGTCTTATATTACAGTTTTAAAAAAAAGAAACCTTAAATTCCAAGTGATGTTGGTAGATTAAACTCGGCCTCAGTGTGATATCCAGTAATGTACATGAAAAGATTCACATTATCAAATAAACTGATAATGAAAGTAATAAAACAATTTTACCTGATATATTACTGGCATAACTTAATAAATTGCTTATTCAATGAATAATTCCAAATAAATGAAATCAATTTGTATCAATGCCAGCTCAGCTAAGAAAATGTAAATATCGAGTGATTGTGTTCACAACAACCTTTATCTTTCACTAAACTTTCAATAATCATCATGGTAGTGTTAATTACGGCAGTAATTGCATTTAGGGGAGCATAATATTCGTTTCTCATTAAAAATTCATTATCATTTTGGTGTTTAATAACAATTTAGGATTACATACAACCTTTATTTTTCAAATAAATATCCTTTTTCTGTAGTTGCATTTAAAACTTAAAATGTAGTATAAGTATTTACAAGAGATCATGTGATGAAATATAAACAAAATAGTTGTTTTCTCTTTTAGGAGATGTGTATAGGAAAAACGTGATATAGAATTGGATTTATTTCATTTATTTTGATTTTCTAAAGTTACAGTAACATTTCCAATAACATTTTTATATAATCAATATGCAGTTGTCTTATACTACAGGTATAGGATAAATTCATGAAAATTTGCTATATTTTTTTACCTCATCTAAAGAGCACTTTATACACAGAAATATATAAATCTCCTTCCCTTCATCACATGTGACCTCACTTTACAAAAATCCTCTTACCTGGGCATCTAACACTCACATATCTCTCTTCTTCATGTACATGTATGCACAAGCATACGATGGTACTACTTTGCTTTTGTATCTGTGTTAGGACATAGTTTTTGTACATGCAAAACTCTGTATGTGTAAATAGGTACAGATATGTATTCATGTGCTAGATGTATTCTCTCATAAGTAGGTCCATAGATTAAGCGTTGTGTATATATTTGGGGTCACTTGATGAAACTCTTAAGTGCCCCTTTATAGCTACATGATTAGTAATGTATTTGAGGACATCTTACATGTTATCTAAGTACTGATGTAGAAATGTACGAAGCGAAATCAAATTTTATCAGTCTTACGAAACATAAAATATTACTATGGCTTTCTGAAGTCTCTGATTTCTTAATTATTACTTGCTCTGTTTGCTACATTGAGCTATCGGGATTTACATCCTCCCTGGAATTATCCATATGGATTACCAATTAACTTTATTTTATATAATATATATATATATATATATATATATATATATAGGTGTGTGTATGTGTGTATATATATATATATATAGTTGTGTGTGTGTATGTATGTATATGTATATATATATATATATATATATATATATATATATATATATATATATATATATAGTTGTGTGTGTATGTATGTATGTATATATATATATATATATAGTTGTGTGTGTATGTATGTATGTATATATATATATATAGTTGTGTGTGTGTGTATGTATGTATATATATATATATATATATATGTGTATGTATATATATATAGTTGTGTGTGTATATGTATGTATGTATGTATATATATATATATATATATATATATATATAATTTACTACTAGTAAATTGTTCTCAGTAAATCTGTTGATATTTTAAGTTTTTCCATATGCTTGCAGTATTGTCACAATTTTCAAGAGATTTCTCTTAATTACATTCTAGGACCAACATAGAGCAAGCAAAAATTTCATTTACCATTAATGTTAAACTTGTTTATGCAAGATGTCAGAATCTTACTCAAGAATTTTAACATTGTTCATCTTGCAGGTTCCTTACATAAATCATCTAATTCTCCAAAAATTATAAAGTTTGATACAAGCACAAAAAGGATCTATTTTTGGTTGGGGAATAATTCTATTACTCCAAAACAGATTTATTTAAAAGTGGAATATACATCCTTTTCTTCAACCTTTTTGTCATGTTTAGCAGTGAAGTTTTTACTCTTTTAATGGCTATTATACAAAAATTTAATGTTAAACATTTTGAGTTTAATGAAACTATAATAAAATGTATATTGAGATGGGTTGGGTGGGAATGGTGACATGTTTAAAAACAGATTCTCCTCTATTTAAAATAATTGTGTGGGGGGGGGGATAAAGCTATATATCTACCTAAGTGAACATAATTTTGATTTGTACAGGTAAGTATATTTCACTACAAAATCTCTTGCTCACTCACTGGAGAACTTAAAAATTGTTATATAGATTAACAACTCTGTTCAATTAGTTGTTATATTTTCTGTGTGAGAATGTAACACCTAATATGAAACGGGTATAGTAAAATTTTTTCCTATTCTGTTCTTATATTGAAGTTACTTAAATCTCTTGTTCATCAGTTGTATTGAGCTCTTTCGGTGAGAACTGATATTTCCTCACTTCTGAAAAATAAGTTTTATCTAAATTCAATATCTTTGCAGTTTAAACTTTTCAGTTTACTTATCACCACCAGCAATGATAAAATGCTTAAATAAAATCTTTATTTTCAAATGTGTCTTTAGTGGTTAGAACATTTGAGTTTCCTCAAGCTTTGTAAAGAAGAAAAGATAGGATAATTTTGTTACCTGACCTCTTGGAATTTTTGTTATATAGAGGTAAATCATTCTCTCAAAATGATTGCTCAAAATGTTTAACTTTGTTTATTACAGTGTTACTTTTTGGCCAGGCTAATAATTTTTCAACCCCTTCAAAAAAAAAAAAAAATCATTTACAGTGCAAATTCAAATTTTCATGATTATATATTTATTTAATTGCATCTTGGTTCTTTATTTATTTATTTTTTAATTTAAAACAAAAACAAAATGGCTGCTTTTATGTTGCATTTATCTCCTTCACTTCTGTTTATGCATACATCTTAATATTTTATTTTACAGCTTCTCTTTCTGCTGTTCAAATTTTTTATTTTTATTCTATTTATTGGGTATCAAAGGAAAGATGAATTGATAAATCTTGTATTACTATACTTTGTGAATTCAAACTGCTGTTGTTTCTGAAGCCACTTGCAATCTCACAAGTGATTTTGATATTATGGATATCCAAAAATTGTCATTGTAAATTGCCAAATGAAGAATATAGGGCAGCTGTGGTTCTCAAGCATTGGGGGGAAAATGCAGTTGAAAAACACTTGGCATAAATTGGTAAACTGAAGAAAAAGACAAATGACAACTCCCATGATTTGACTGACCAGTAACCTGCATAGTTTGATACGTGCTGAATTTTGATAGTTTTAATGAAAAAGGATGATCTGAAATTGGACTTTGATAAAAGCTGGCCTCTAATCTTGAAACCAAATCTTCCTTCACCCTCCCTTTTGTGGTATTGTAATTGCACAATTGTAACTTGATCAGGTTACCATGGCAGAGTACTATCATAATTTGTATTTGTAACTGATGCACAAAAGTTGCAAAGGTTTTTGGCTAGCTGATTGACTAGAAAGGGGGCATTCTGCTGCATAATACTGCAAGATTTCATATTTTTCCACTTCTGCTCCTGTGTATTTGTCTTTACACTACTTGCTTTGTCTGTCATAGTGTATATACCTTTCCAAGCCTGAAATGTTGGTCCCTAGTTATAAACCAACTAACATTTACTGCTTTCCCAAATCAGCACCTGTTTTGTGTATTTGATGAGGTGGGCTGTTGTTTAGCTTGTTCTGTACTGAATAGTATCTGATTGAAACCAAAAAATTCCTGCCACTATCTTTCCAGTAAATGACACTTTTCTATTTTTCCCAAAATGAGCCAGCACTAATATATATATATATATATATATATATATATATATATATATATATATATATATAATGATTTGAGATTATGAACTTGATGTTTCCAAGAATTTACTTTCTATCAATTTTAGGTTACTTTAAAAAAAAAAAAAAAATTTAATTTTTTTTGTTTCATTTATTCAAGTTAAAATATTTCATTTACATTTGGTATATTTTACTTAAAAATAATACAAAAAAAATCTGATTCCAATGTTCTATTTTTAACATTTGATTGTTTCAGGTTTTATTTAGGCTATTTTAAATTTTATTTCACAATTGTACAAATATTAGTATTCAAAATTTGAATGTATTCTCTTAAAATGCATTTTTGTCAGATGTTCCAAAAAATTTGCATTTTCTTCAGATTTGGTTAATTTTGTTTAATTTTTAAATGTGTTGTAATATTAGAAAAACTTTACCAATTTCTTTCATTTTTGTATAGGTTTGTTTTGTCAAAGATGCTTTTGCTGTGAAACGTAATAACTTAAAAAAACAATTGTTTTTCAAAATAGTTTTCTTTATATTTATATATCAATTAGTATTTTAAGTACCATTTAACTTTTCTTTTCTTTTCTTTTTTCCCTTTCACAACCTTGTAAGATTAGTATGTTTACTCCTAATAGATTGATTTAAAAAATATAGACAGTGATAAGATTTCAGTCATTTTTCATGGAATGATATATTTATTTTAAAGAGATAATTGATCTCTTGCTTGCTAAAAGTAATTACTTTGCTTAATTTTTGCGACTTTAACAAAATGCCTGGCTGATTAGAAGTTAAATTTTCTTATGAATTCCCCCTCAACGTTACAAAATCTAATTCTACTATGCTAGTCAGTTCTACAGATAGCCTCTTAAATCTTGTCTACAACTATTTCATATTATCACTGACTTTGCATAAGCATCTTGATGGTCTTCTGATACTGATAAACTTACTTTCAATTGTTTGGTTAAATCATCAATCGAAATAACCATGTTGCTTTATTTGGGGCTGGAATGACAGGTACATAAAAAAATAAAGCTTTCTAGTTCTAGCGATAAGCTAAAAGAAAAAACGTAAGAAGTGTATGATGAGGTAATTCTCCCCACGTTAATGTCAAATTAGGAAGAGGCTTTATTTTTGTATAATTATTGAAGCTAAATTAGTTGAAAATATTGCTTTATTTCTCAGTTTTTTTATTAGCTAGTGTATAGTTGTCGAAACGAAAGTTTTAGGTTCTCGAATGAATTGAAAAACGATCGATTTTAACCTCTTAAATAGGTGCATCGACTCGATAAGTTTGGTTAAGCCTTGTTATCGTCTTTAAATTTGACTTTGCCTTATGGAAAACAGAACTTGTCACTTAATTTCACGACGTCAAATATTGAGGTGGATATTTTTGTCATTTTCTAATATGGAAAAAACTTCTACGCAAAATCTTAATTTTTTTTACAAATATTGAAATAGTGTTCGTGCATAGGAATGAATAGTAAATATCAGCGTGATTGTATATTCATTTGGGAGTTATTTGCCCTTAAATTTAAATTTTTTGGTCAAAGATGGCTGTTAGTTGCTTCCTGTTCTTCCAGCCAAGTAAACATTTGGACAGTTGTATTTGTTAAATAATATAACTTTCGCTGCTAGAGAATAGAATACTATTGTATAATAAAAATTTACGTAATTTTTTTAAAAATAAAAAAAAATGTACTTTTAATTAAAATTTATTATACACTCGTGACTTGAACGATTTCCGGCAATACCAAAAAATATCAGCAGAGTTTTTTTTTTTCTTCACCCCGCCCCCATTCTACATGTCGAAAATCTCAGTTACAATTGTTACAAAATAAATAACCCTTTTCCCTTTTTTTTTTTTTTTTACTATAAGATATATAATCTTAAATTAAGTTTAATAATCACCATTACACACTGTACAGTAGTGCAGTATCTCTCCGCCGCGCTCTCTAATTCTGCTTGTATTTTTAATTTTGAATGTCTTTTTGTGTGTAACTTAGTTATTTAAATGCAAAATACTAATCAACTGGTATTTTAAATTTTGTATTTCGCACTTGATATTAAAACAAAATTCATTTTACTAAGTTTTTAAGCCTGTAAACAAGTGTTTTTTTTGGGGGGGGTAATATGCTATTTTATTTTTAAAATAATTTGGTAAAATTTACTTCAGCAGTTTCCATGACAACTACAACTTATTTTCTTAATTTATAAACTTGTTTCTCCTTGATTTTCATTTTAACCCATGCCGGATAAATGTTACTACATTTTTCTTAATTTCCACCACTCCCGATCGAAACAAATACGCTAAGATCGACTAAAATTAAGATCTAGGTCAGATGCTGAGTAAAGCAGCCATTAAGATTGAACGGGCCGTAAATTGTTAATAGAGGTACCACCACTGTGTGTGTGTGGGGTGGATCACTTAATTCATTATTTTTTTTTTTTTATAACAGTTGTCTTATGAAATTTAATTTTGCTTTTGTTTGTTTTTTTATTAGCCTAAAGCTAATTCGTAACTAAGTACAAATAATTATTTTTATGAGTATTCAAAAAGGTTTTTTTTTTTTTATTTATTTATTTATTTTTTTTAAACGGTCTACTTATCGGTCATTGAACCACCATCATTGACACCAAATTTAAACCTTTCTTAAAATTTAAATCAAATATATTTTGGCAGCAGATTTGTTTCAAAGTAAATTAAAGCATTAACTAAGTGGATTTTGTAAAAATAAGTTACTTGCTGAAAATAGCGTTTTACTGCAACCCGTGAACTATCAAAGTTGTAAGTCAAAAAACATTGTTTAAAAAAATAACTCAACGGTTTAAATTTTTATTCTATCGGCTGTTATGAAAGTTGCACAAGATTAATTAATTTAAATTAATCTTGTGCAATAAACTAAATTTCTCAATCGCACTGATTTTATTTATTTCGATGAATATAGATCCCCCACCCACAATCTGGTTTTAATGTTTGTACGCGCCAACTCTGGACAAAAATACTTGAGTTTGTAAGGTTTGGGACAAATTTTCAATTCGCTCACAGTTGATACTGCATTATTTTTAATTTTTTTTTTTTTTACTGAAATAGCCTCTTCAGGGATTTTTATTTATTTTTTCTTGTGGTAAAAAAAAAATTGCAAACATTCTCCAAATTTACAAGTATGATATAGCAAAATGAGGGTGGAATGAAACTGACCACCCTCCCTTTTCCTTAAAGTTTTCTAAGATAAACCTATTAAACATAAAAGTAAGTACTAATGAAAAATTCATTTAAATCAGATGATTCCGATTTTTGGTAAATCTTTAAAATAAAAATGTAGTGTTTGTTTTTTTTTTTTTTGTTTTTTTTTTTTATAGCACATCACTTAAAATAACAAGCAGCAGATATTACCAAAATGTTTGAATTTTCGATAGCATTAAACAAAAAAAACAAAAAATCTTGTAACCTTTATTCCATCCATCCATTCATATTTGCTTAAAAAAATATAAGCATACATGATTTAAAAAAAAATGAGCAAACTTAAAAACGAAGACCAAATGATTTTTTTTTTTTTTTATCCTTTTTAGAACTTTCTCATTCTAGAAAAAAAAAAAAAAAAAAAATCACTAACATGTTCTGTTTATGGTAGGTCTTTATTTTAGGTAGTGCTGATGGATACTTCCATGTTTTTGTGTATTAGGTTGCACTCCATTGTCTTCATTCTATCTCTAGTATCTTTTCATTTTCTTCTATAGGGATTATTTAATTTTCAGATTTTTGCATATTTTCTGTCCTATGTTCTGTAACTTTCTATATTTGCACATTTCTTGTTCATCTACTTTCTTAACACACTTAGCCCAAGTTTGTAGTTTTGGTCTGCTATTAAACATAAAATTTGCATTTTATTTTAGGAAATATTGACTAATTTCAACTTTCTAGTTTTACTTAGCTGGAGAGGTGTTTTTCCACCCCTCTTTTCTTTTTTTTTTGGTTGAACTTAGGATTGTAGCTGTATGTATTGACATTTAATATTGTATCAGTTATCATGAATTGGGGAAATTATTTAAATGTTAAATACAGGTATCTACTTTGATAAGTTTGTTACAATAAGGGAGTTTTTAAGAAGATGTAATCTCACCAACTTGCTTACACATGTTGGTGGGGGGGGGGTATGTAGTTTTTCACTTTTGTATTCATTAAGCATTTTTACAGTCTGGTGATTGGTGAACCAACAAATCTCCAATAAGGTGTGAGAATGATCCATAAGTCTAGTTTTAGCTAAATTTTGATCCCAAATTATAACTGTTTAGTCTGATTAATATTGGCCATTAAATAATTTGTATTTTTCTATCTTCATCTTTAGTAAACTGTATCTACTTATGTTTGCATTAGAATCTTTTTTTTTTTTTAAATTTACAAATGTCTGAAGGGCATTGCTGAATTTGCAAATGCTTTATAATTTCATAAGTGTGATATATCATCCTCTTCTTTTATGATCTTTCAGTACAATACTTTAAATCATATTAGAATGGTTTAACATTTACTCAAAGCATTTAAAGTTAAGAACTTAATCTTAAAATCTTGATTTTGCCCTTAACTGCTAACCATTATTCTAACTTCACTGTAGATGTCCCATTATAAATTATCAATATCTGTTCATTTATGTTGTTTAAAAATGACAATTTTTAATTTTTTCCGTTATTATTGTACTCTGTTCTTTTGAAGAGTCAGTCTTTTCACTTTCTAGCTTTGTAAACATTTTTGGAACAGTCGATCATTGTCAGAAGACACTAGCACTTTCGCCTCAGCCCCTCAACCTCTGGCGTCTTACTCTTTGGTTTTGAAGTGTCTACTCGGTCCTAACTGAACTTACGGGAATGGCCATAGGTTCCCTGAGCATCTGTAGATTATTCGACCGGTCCACTGGTTTAATCCTGCTTCCTGCCCATGTGATTTGTTTGATCCAGAAAGCAGAAGTGATGTCTGTCCATTCACGGTCGACTGAAGATGTAGACATGGCTGGGGAGTCTGTACTAAGAAATTTAGAATGCAGCAAAAAAAAAAGAAAAAATTAATATCTGCAGAAAGTTGGACAAACAACTATTCAATCGTTGAATTGTTAATGTCTTTTATATAATAGAATAGAAAAGAAATGGGTTACAGAAAAGAAAAGTAGCGTAAAAACTCATCTAGAATCCAGCGTGTTTTAACTTGCTAAATCGTCTCAGAATGATATATGCCTCTTGCGATGGAGGGATAAAGATTTCTGTACAGGGCTTAGTTATAGTGGCATTCCTCCTCCCAATGCTTACCCAGGCCAATTCTCTCTTCAAGAATTTTCTCCAGTCTCCTTTTTCAACATAACTACGCGTTTATATAGATAAACCTGGCTGGTTATAACTGACCCTCAGCCCTACTACGTCGCATGTGATTATCACAGGGTTCTGGCTGCTTCAACCAAAATCATGTGAATTCCAAAGTTCCTTCTAGCTTACTTAGCTCTATTTCAATTGATAAAAATTATTTCGACCATTTGCATTGTCTTCTGATGCAAATGGGTACAACTTCTGCCCTAGATCAGATTTCCCCATCAGTAAACAAAATGCTCTGATTTAATTTCGCTATTCCAATTTCACTAAAAAAAAAAAAAAAAATAATAATAATAATATATGCGTGTTGTCCAGATTATCTCTGTCACATTACCAGGTGCTGTCAGTGCAAGAGAGATAACCAGTAGAGCAAAAACTTAGACAAAAAATATTACAAATGTACTTGGTGTATTATATTTTCTAATACACTATTGGACAGTTCTGTGGGTTTGGGTGTGTTAGTTTATATTGGTAACCGTTATAAAATGACTCTCCCTACCTAAATAATCTATAAAAGATTCAATCAACAAATTAAACACCTACATAATTTGTGTGGCTATATTTCTGAGATAAGGTATTGTAACTATTTACATTGTTGTCCTTGTCTTTATTATCATATTCACAACATTTCAGCTGGTGTATGCTCTGGCCTTCTTAAGCCAGCCAAGCATAGACATGAATACAATATGGGAATGAGTAATACAGTGTTAGAGAAAAACAACAAATTATAACACAAGCTCTTTTTTTATAAAAAAAAAAAAAAGAAACAAAAAAAACACCCAAGGTTACTGAGACATTAGGTATATAAGTACCCAAAATTCATTTATTGATGTCCCCAATGGATAAAAGTGTTGGTTGAAGTAACCTGGTGACTTGACACAAGTGGCCAGGTATTGAGTTGTGAATTCAATACCTGGCCACAGAAGTGGTGAACAGGAGAGTTGAGTCCCTAAAGGGGAAATAGCTGAAACTGAGATATCCATAAAAGTATGGAATGGAATAAAGGGTTTGGTTCAAAATTCTAATGTATATTTCCTGAAGAAGGCTGGAGCCTCCAGTGGCAAAAATGAGGACAACAGTAACAAATAGTGTAGATAGATTACAAATTATCCAATACTGTCTAAGACAAGTATAGAAATAATCAGCTGTTTTCACAAATATGACAATTAAAAATGTGAAATTACTTTTTCTTGGAAAAGTCAAAATTTTGTAAAAGGAATATTTAAAAATTATATCCATTAAATTTTCACTGATACTACCTTTTTCCATGCCCAGTAATTATTCTCATGTGTAAACAAATCTCTGCATTCACATTTTGCTGTTGCAGAGTAAAAATCCAATTTTTACAGACTGTTCAATAAAGTCATATTTACAGTGAATTCTTTTTTTTAAAGTTAGTAATTTTTTTTTCATATTCTAACAATATGTAAAAGGCACTTTTTGCAGCATTTTAAAATGATTACTATACAAGGAAAATTGAAAATATAATACACCAAGTACATTTGTAATATTTTTTGTCTAAGTTTTTGCTCTACTGGTTATCTCTCTTGCACTGACAGCACCTGTCAAATATACGCGTGTTTTCCAGACTATCTCTCTGTCTTGGGTGTGAACAGACTTCATTATGTTCCATAAATGTTTAAGTGGACTCGTATCAGGTGAATATGTTAGCTACACAGTTTGTCAGAAGTCACCAAACTGCTTTGCAAACCAATTCTGGGCAACTTGGACACACTACATTATCTTGCAAGAATAACCCATAATTGTTGATGCATGTGAAGCCTATGACTGGTTGCAAAGCAGTGTGACATAGTGGACCAACAGACCTAGCCCATAACCTGTGAACTCTTGGAATCATCACCAGACTGCATAGTACCTTGCTTGTTATTGCCAGCCCTCTAGGCTTCAATTAGTGACATTACAAGCTTGGATACGACACTGTGTTGTGATGTTACGACCACAGTTGCTTCAAGTCTTTCTTGTTCATCTGTGAGAAGATTGTATCCACTGTTGTATAGGCAGACTGACATTGCATAACAGTTCAGTACTCTTTTCTTTTTCTAATGAAATTTTCCTATTTAATACTTTGCTTAGCATCTTTCACTATCCCAATGCTCCTTTGGATATCAGTGTTGCACTTTGTCTTCTGTTAAAACACTTCCCAGATATTTAAATCATTGTACTTAATTGATTTTGGTATCTCCAATTTGTAATTTGCATGTTGGGATGTTTTTTTGCAAACAACTATGCATTCTGTCTTCTTGCAATTGATGTTTAGTTCTTTCTTTTCTGTGTCATCTGCATATCTTATGTTGTTAGGATTCATTATTGGCAGTCATAATCTTGAGATTTTAAAGGAAAATCTGAATAGGGGCAAGAACTTTGTCTTCATTCAAGACAATCTACAAATTACTAGTGGTTTACTTTCAAAAAATGAAACAATATGTCAAAAAGAAATTAGATATTAATAACTATAGAAAGTATTTCATTGAAGTTATTGACCAGAAAGTTTGTGCCATTGATTTTTAGCTGAAGTGTACAGATAATTATGTTCCCGTGTTGAATAAATACTTATAGCTAAAGATACGTTCTCATGGTCCTGATTTTTAAACATCCAGCTGCTCCATTTCCACTAAAAGCCCCTCCCCCATGTTTTTACACTAGGGCTGGTGTTACTAGGGATCTTAGTTAGTATTTTCTTCCACACTCACTGTGCTTGATTCCAACCAAGCAACTCCATTTTAGTCTCATCACTCCATAAAACACTCAGTAAATAATTTTAAAAAGTTTCAACGAGCTCAATTTAGATATCAGACTTTAATTTTAGTAAAACACTTTAATGAGGGAGTTGCTTATTTTAATATTCTTTTAGCCAGAAGGTACAGTACAAAATGCACATGAAAATCCTTTTTTAAATTATTTCCGTTGTAGCACTACTCGAACTATAAACACTAAACTTAGTGAATGTTCTATGCAAGGATGGCTGCAGGGCTTTAGATTTTAGCAAAAAAAATTCTTACTGTTATTTTTTATAGAAATCAGGATAAGTAAATGAATAACTATTTTTATATTAACTGTTTTGATGAAATTTTTTCTTAAATACAGAGAAAAAAACTGTATACTCTACTACTATGGAAGTTTATACTGAAAGATTTAGGTTTTGCATGCATAAGTATGA
This sequence comes from Acanthosepion esculentum, assembly GCA_964036315.1. Lineage (NCBI taxonomy): Eukaryota > Metazoa > Mollusca > Cephalopoda > Sepiida > Sepiidae > Acanthosepion > Acanthosepion esculentum. Next base: position 87,344,681 of record OZ038483.1, on the reverse strand, counting down.
AACATTAAATTTTTATGTGTATGAGAGCAATTAAGCTTTCCATCTTAAACATGCAAGAGAAGTAATATTGGGATTAGCTTCAAATTTTTTTTATATAGCTCATATTCTGTGCCATGTCTCTTCAGAATGTGGACAGTCATAATTCTTTTTGTTGCTTACAACAGAATTCAACCTTTAATTTGCACCCAGTTAACCTATTGAAAATAATTGTATTATCATTCTTTATAATAATTTCTACTGATTATGCCACAAACAATTTAAATATGAAATACTACTATTTACTGCAAAATTAATGGATCATTCTAGGTTAAATATGAGGTTATGAAAAGTTTTAGGTTAGATGTAGAAAAAAAAATATCAATTTTGGAATTGGGCTTAGCTGGGAACATTGAAACTTCCTTTCTATGATTTTCCAATTGAATCATTTCATGGTTTTAAAATCAGATTGTTTAAACAGTCATTTTTTTTTTCCCTAGCATCAGCTAATGGCTTAATGGAAAGAATTTTAAATAAATTCTAAAACTATTTTCCTGGTAGTTATTTTATTTTATTTTTAATAGTAAAGTGAGAGGATACAATAATATATTTGTTAGACACTTTCTGTAAGGCTAGCTGCAATGATTAAAAAGTTTAAATATAAAAGTTTGGTAGTTAAATTTGTATGAATCTAAGATGGGGAATTATTATTGTACACTGATTTACTCAAGCTAGTTCTCTCATCTTGGTTGTTATTGTCATCTTTTGGCCATTGTATCCTTTTGTTGTAGTTTAGGGATTTTTGCACCAAATCCTTATTCAATCCACAGAGATTACATGGTATTCATTCCATTGACTATTCTGAGACGATAACTTATACCAGTTCATTTTTGGGATATTGTGTTTCCATTGGACACTTAATCTGTTGAAAACCTAGCCTGGTAATCAGGAGCCATGAGAACTAGTTTCAAATAAATCCATGCATAAGAGTGCAGTTTATAAAATATCAGTTCTTAGTATATATAAAAAGTATGTAAATATAGAAGATAAAAATGTTTAAAGCCCTAAATATTCTGTCAGATATGAAACATTTTTTTTGTCAGCAACACAAATTTTACATAAACCAGATAATTAAAATTCTATGAACCAGATGTAATTTTTAAGTTTTCTCAAATTTAACCAAAATTATATTTGCTTTCTAAGATTTGATCAAATCATGGATGGTCATTTGCACTTATTGGAGATACAGGTCAGAATTAAAATCTTAAATAGAAAATAAAATTTTATGTCAACTGGAAAGTGTGAAAGCTTTCTAATATATTCTTAAGAAAAAAAAGTCTCAAATATTGCATAAGGCTTTCTAATACATTTTCTTTTCATTGAGCTGTTATATTTAATTAAACTGTAAACAAACAAAACAAATAGTTGGTATCATGAATTGTGAGGTTATAAAACGGTGGAATATTTGCAGTAAAACTGTTTAAGTTTGTACCAGGAGAGTCATTAAAGAAACATTAAGCTGGCAAAAAAAGCTGACTATTTTGGATAGTTTGCTAAGGAGGATTGTGAAAGAGGATTTAGGGATAAAACCATATGAGAGTCAAAGACTTCAGCTCTCAAATGGCTCCAAGCAAAAATGGCTTGGCAGATGGAAAAAAATTGGTGAAGCAGTGTACAATAGACAAAGTCTTTATTTGGTCAGATGAGAAGTTTTTTTTCTCTGTGGAGGCTGTGGTTAAGGAAACATTCCAAGTAACAGAAAACAACTGGTCTCATGATTTGAAATTGGCCATTGGTGTTCACTGAAGGAGGAGTGAAAGTGAATAGTTTACCAGCAAATGTTGGGGAGAGAGGTTGCCCTTTGTTAGCCACATTTGGAAGTCATTATCGCTATGTCTTCACACAAGATGATGCAAGAGACATTTCCAGGGATTTTTTTTGACGAGCCAATTTAGCCTCCATCAAGCCCTGACATTAATCATATGGACTTTGCTCTCCAATAGGGGCCATATTGCAATGTTTCACTCAAGTGTATCAGACCTGAAAAAAGCTCTTATGGTGTACAATTGGTGTGAAGAAGTCATGTTATTTCAGTAGAGAAGGAAGCAGAGTGTGGCCATATTGAATTGTAAATATATGTAAAATATTGTCAATAAAACAATCAACCTATAAACTTTCATTAACCAAAACTTAAAAATTTATTTTATGATGAAATGAATAAATGTATATGCCACCTGGTAGTTTATTTGCTAGAGCTTATAGTAAACATCCATTGAACTAAAACTAGACTAGTATCAAGAATACAAACTGGCTTCCTAATATATCTACCCTCCCCACCACTATTATAAATAAGGATTAGATGTATTGGTTGAAAAAGCAGCAGCAGCAGAAGATCATTGAAAGTAATCAGATACTTCAGTTCTTGGTATGGCATTTGAGATGAGAAGAAAATATTTTGAACCTTAAAATTACAATTTTGATTTTAGCTGCAGTTCTCACTTCATTGAAACAAAATCGATGCTGGAAGAAAAACTAGTTTACAGTCATAAACATGTGTCCAGCAAAAAAAAAAAAAAAAAAAATAAGGCAACACTTTATACAATGAAATACTTATTTAGTGTCTCTTGATTTTTAATAAGGCCCACCATGGGTGTTTCAAAGAATCTAATAGGAAGCTAGCATTTAGTTACATTTGTGCCAAGGTTAACTTGCTGATGACCACAGTTATAGCAGCTTCTATGTTTGAACAAATCTCTTTCACTGCTGGGTTCAGCTCACCAGTTATGGGTTCTGTCTGATGTTTCTGAAAGTAAAGTAAAAATGAGTTATTTTATCCACAAAAGACTATTCTAAAATATACCAAATTAAAGTTAACATTACAATATAAATTTGTATAAACACAATATTAACTAAAATTACATGTTAATAGGACATTAGCCTCTCTTTTATGCATGTCATAAGTTGATCTGTTGAATATTTTTTTTTTTTTTTTATGAAGCCACCACAAAAAAAATTGTTAATGAATAATTATCAAGATTTACCTTAATAGAAGTTAAAATTCCTCGAAGCATAAATTTAGCAGAAGATAATGTCTGGACAGATATAGTGGAATGTTTTGCAGTTTCACTGAATTTCAAATGTGCTGGAAAAAGAAAATTAATTACATGAAAAAATATACAAGTTTTTAAATGTTAAAAATAAAACCTCCATTTTGAAGTTCACTGTTTTTATTTCAGTTTCTACTTTTTTTTTTTTTTTTTTAAATTAATATTTTTTCACCATTAAAGTTGTGTGTACAAGATAATATCAAATACTATAAATAGTTACCAGATTCACAAAACCCTGGCAATATGAATATAAGTTTATGATCAGTTAACGTTTTGGGTAAAAATCACGCTTCTGTTGAGTAAACTGAAAAGTGCCGTAGCAAAACCCTACATTAATGATATAAATTAAATTTGGTAAATGCAAAGGAGGAGAGAATATATAACTCCATGCTGGTTACTTCAGTTCACCTGACAGTCACAATCTTAAAAAAAAAAAAACAGCAATTAAGACTCCTAACTCCTGTACAGACGGAACTTTGATTCATAATCAAATGACACAGATTACCTATATATTTATTTTATTGATACACAACAAAATGTTATGAGTTTAGCACAGATTAGTATCTAAAATCATTAAAACTGCTTCGATTTTTCTTGATTAAAGTTACACAACCAACCATAACATCTTTCTTTTTTCTTTTAGAGTAATACAAATTATTTTTATATCAAATTTGCTCTATGCAAATATTTTATGGTAGACTAGTTTCAAGTATAATTAAAATATGGCATAGCAGACATGTCCTAAGCCCAAAACATTTCATCAATTCTGTATCACCAGAGTGTTTGGTTTAAACTAAGAAAATATATTAACTTAAATTTATACACTAACATGGGGAGGAGGCAGTAAGTAAAGGCAATGACACCACAAAAATAACAAGTTATGCTGTGATATCATGTGAACATCAGTTAGTCAAGCAACATGAATTATCAAATTTAAAAATGGGTCATGATAGTAGGTGCCAGGCAGATGAGATATTTCATTTTTGAAAGTGTGGGAACATTTGACATCTCTTGATCTATGTCACATATGGACAGAATAGAGGACAACCATGAGTCCTTAATGATTGTGACTTGAAGCATGTCCAACTAGGATTATACGGCCACACATGTCACATAAGTTAAATTCTAGTAGGCTGATGTAATGTAAACAAAAAAAAATGTGAATTGAACTGTCAACTTAGAAAATTGCTAATCTAAAAGGGAGGTAACTTTAAAAATCGAATTCTTAGATTGCAAATTAACAACATTCAATTACGTTGAATTTATCAGAATTCCCTGGACCTGTTTTCAATACTAAAATGCATATTTATAACTTTTTTTTTTATACTAATCCACAAATTATAAACAGCTGTGAGTTACCTCGCTTTTATGATTTTCAATTACGTATACAGCCCATTTTGCAAATGATCGCTATTAGGTATATTTTCTACCTCATAGTCCATTGCATTTAAAGATTAAATTATAAAGTTTGTTGTGATATTTTGTTTAACAAAAATGATTAACAAATGTGTTGCCTTTGGCTGTTCTAGTGGATATGTTACTAACAGTGAAAAAGTATCAACATTTTTTTTTCATTTTGAAAAATCCAACCTTGTAGAAAAATGGATAAAATTTGTTAATCATATTGATTATTTTCCTATGAAAAATTCAGTTCTCTGTATGAAACATTTTGAAGAGAAACAAACTGAATTGGGATTTACATCCAATACCTACAATACATTCAGAAGAAAAAATAAAACCATCTCTTTTGCCGAATACAAGGGAATTCAGAAAGCTTCCAAAACAATGACTGGTCCAAACTGATGAATTTCATGATTTTATTTCAGTTGATACGATAAAGGATTTTACTCAGTTGGAAAAAGTAAAGTGTTGAACTAATGGTTTTGAATTTTTTAAAAATAAAAATAAAAAAAGATTATATTCTAATTTATAGTTTTTGACTCTGAAGCACATTTTCCATCTATAAAAGAATGTATTCACATTGATTAAAAGCTTCATGTCCAGCTCCAGTGTGATGGAACCCCTATACTGTTACCCCAGTGGTTTATACATGGACATAATGCTAAACTTACAAGATGTTAGCATGTTAGAAAATTTCCCAAACTATATACAAAACGTAGTGGAAGAATTACAAAAAAGACATTACCAACCAAGAGGTCATCCTTCATTTTCTGCAGAACTAATACATGATGTCTTACTACTGCACCATACATCTCAACAAGGCTGCAAATTACTTCTGGAGAAATTTCTATTACCATCTTTTTCTTTATTAGAGAAAAGTTAAAACCATTTTCAATGTGAAATGGTCATGGTAGGCAATAATAGTGATGACGCTACAGAGAAGCAGTACTATGACTTACTTTCTTGAGGAGGTTTTAGGGTTCCATCTAGCCAAATGGCAGAATTTGTTTGTGCTTGTTTTGCTATACTTGACTATGCAGATAAATTTATTGTAAAACATCCACTAAAAAAGAAACTGCTGAAAGAATTTTTGAAAATTATTCTCTAAAATGTTTTTACTTGTGAACACACTGAAAAAGGAATTCACTTTGCAACAAAAACTGTTGTGAATATATTTTACAACAAACGAAAGAAGTTCGAAAAAAATATTGTAGATGTTTTCAAAAAGGCAGAGTCAAAAGAAAATTGATTTATAGAGAAACAGTTGGTAAGTTTTTTTTTTTTTACTTGTATTTCTTTTGTATTACTTCTTAATTCTTTAACTTTTGTTTGTTTACAATCTTTTATTACTTTTCTGTTTAAAAAGAGAAAAAAACGTGTTTGTGTATTTTTGGATGGTTTTAACATGTTTTACATAAAACAGACATAAATTGACTATAAACCAAATAGGCCTGTTAGAAATTAGCCTGAAATGTGAAATCTGGGGACCATATATATTAGTGGGCCGTACTTGAGGTGGCAAAAGACAAATGACACTTGTGCTAATCACATTCAATGCATTAGGTACCAAATTCATATCCAGCAGGGCAATTCAGCATTCTTTTTAGCTTCCATAACATGAGAGCAGAAGAGCCATCAAGGTGCCCCTGTTATTGTGATATAAAAGGTGGTTACCATTTCCAAGGCAGTGAATAGCTTTATTTTAATAATTGAGTAATTTAATTACAAAATCAACAACACAATTGATTATTTATAAAGATCTTGAAAGAGCAAATTGGAAATTAATACAAAAGCACATTTTTTAAATGTTATTTTTAAAGTTGAATTTTCAAATTAATTATCTCCATTCAACAAGAACCGCTAAATTGTGCAAGACATTTTGCTTATGCTGGTAAATATAAAATGATAAAACTGCATTTATTTGATGTCACAGTTTTATATATTTGTGTGTCCCAACAGCTAACTTTAGATCATTTAATTTTCAGGGATTAAATTAAAAAATTTATTTCTGATTAAAAAAGCATATTAAAAGGTAAATTAGCTTTGAAGTTCTGTCTGAATTGTTAATTTTGTAATGACAAAAAAGGAAATTCTACTTTCATTGTCATTAGAGTCTAAACCAGAAAATGTTTCACCAAAGAAGATAATTTAGAATATCTTAATTTGAATATTTACCATCAGCCAATTCTATTGCCTTCTTGCCATTCTCAAGACATTTAACAATTTCTTTTTCCCATCCTTGCTTTTGAGTAGCACACTTGTAGGATTTTTGCAAGTACAACACAACCTAAAATAAATAAATAAAAATTTTTGTAAAAACTTGTATTGAGTAAGAAAAACAATGTTTTCAAAGTCTGAATCTTAGAATTGTCTCCTTTAAGATGATTTTTACTTTAAGCCCTTTATTTTTTAAAACTGTTATCCTCATTTTATTTCTTCCAAAGTAATGTAAAATAACAAATGAAGGTGATTATTAAAAAGTGAATTCAAACTAAGTGGCATATTTGCTTATTTTGATTTACTATAATTTACTGATTTCAAGATTTGTAATATACATTTAATATAACTGTTAATCACAGATTCTCATTTTTTGTGACATTTTATTTGATAAGTGGGTAAGTGAACTTATAATCATATAAACTTTAATATTACTGGTAGTGTTTACTTCCTGGATTAACAGAAAAATACTCAGAGAAAAGTGAGCTGCTCATTTTCTTTATATACAAAGACATCTAGTTATTTATTTAAATTAAATTTATTTTATTGCAAGATTTTAACTTTAACTAGTTTATATTGAATAGTTATAGATCAACAAAGTGAGTAAAATTTAAATTAAAAATACATAAACTTCTAAAAATTAGATAAGGAAGTTAAAATGAATACTTCATGCACTATAATTTAATTTAAAGAAATTTCAATATCAAAATATTGAATTGCACACAAAAAGGCTTAATAGTGTCAAAATTCCTTATTACGGTCCCATTTTTACAAATTATAAATATTAACTCTTAAGAAATTTTACTTGAGTTTACAACAGTCATAGCATTCTGCATTTTTCCATTGACAGTCTTTCCCAAGACGTAATTTTCCACATTTGAAACAAGGTTTCATATTCCTTTTTGTGCATTTTCCCTTAGCTTTTACCAATGCACATTTTTTTATTCTGAAGTTTTTCAGCATCATACTTAGCATTGTTTAGCAATTGTCCATTATTTTATCTAGTCTTATGTTGTTATTGTGTTCAATCTTTGCTAACACTTTTGTTCATACTTCAGCATCTTTTTCCCCTATTAGAGCTTGCACCAAAATTAATGCCTTGAACATATCTGGAGTCATTTACTTTAGTTTAAATTGTTCACATTCTCTATTGATGGTACGCACATGTGACATAATCTTCATTCTCTTTTTTTGGTTAAATTCATGCACTTCCAATGAGCATGAAACAGAGAGCACTTGTCACTAAAAATTATCATCAGAATGTGTAGTAGTGTCTTCAAACCCTATTTCACCTGGTTTTCTCAGTAAAATATGATTGCAGTACTTTTCATTATTGGAGCTAATTTTATTAACAACCACCTGGTTTCTTTATCTTCTTCCCAGCTACTGCTAAATATTCCTTCATATATGCAAAAATACAGAGCAAAAGTCAGTCCATCATCAGGATTGTATACGAATTCTGATAGTGTTTTGCACCATATCTGGCATAAGAAGAATTATTCCAACAACTCTTGTGATTGTTTTAGCAAATGTAGCAACTTCAATTTCTGGCAAGAAATTATTTTTCTTGGGAGAATTAACATGATTATTTTCAAAATAAGCAGGTAAAATCAAAAGTTTATATTCTAAGAAATGTGACAAATTATTAGGTACAGACTGGATGGAATTATTCAAACTGTGGAATTTGCTGATAAACACTTATTGTAAAAATGTAAGTGAACAAGCGACAAATTTAAAACGTCACACAAGCGTAAAGAAGAATTAAAAAAATGTTTTTCTGATGTTCTGTTGGTGTTCAAAATTCAGAGCGAATTTTCAAGTAAAAAAAAGGTTTGACGCCAGTGTTTAACCTGAAATGGAGTGTCTAATAGCATTAGAACAAGTAAATGAAGAGTTGGACAGACTAGAAGGAATTGATGTATTGCAGAAAATTAGCCATTCAAAATGGGCTGCATCAGCGGTGTATATAAAGAAAAAAAAAACATGACAAAATTCGTTTTTGTGCAGATTCCTTGACTGGATTAAATAGTTGTCTTAAAATGCAATTACCCATTAACAGAAGAAATTTTTTTCAAAGTTGAATGGTGGAAAAATATTTTCAAAGCTCGATCTCTCTGAAGCATGTTTTCAAATTCAGATTGAAATCAATCTTCTGAATTAATGACCATAAATACACACAGAGGGTTATATAAGTTTTATTGACATCCTTTTGGTATAAAAGATGGCATCAGCTATTTTTCAACAAGCCATGGATACCATGCTGGCAGATTGCAATTTTGTAGTGGTGTATCTGGACAATATTTTGATCAAGAGTGTGTCAAAAGAAGAAAATGTTGGGCATGTCAAAACAATTATGAAAAAACTAAGAGAATACAGATTCAAGCTTAAGTGAAGAAACATGTGAATTGTTTTTGCCAAAAATAAAATACCTTGATCAAATTATTGATAAAAATGTTTAGGAAACCAAATCAGTCAAGGGTAAATACAATTAGAAATATGCCTACACCAACAAACATAACTACATCACAAGCTTTTTTTAGGACTGGCTAATTATTGTCAAATTTATGTACATAATATACATAAATTGACAGCTCCACTTCACAATCTGCTGGGAAAAGGAGTAAAGTGGAATTGGGGTCAGAAATGTCAAAAGTGTTTGATGAGATAAAAAATCTTAAATCTGATTCATCACTAGAGCACTACGATCCAAAAGCAAAAATTGTAGTAGCATCAGATGCTAGTGATTACAGTGCTGAAGCAGTGATTTTACACAAATACGATAGTGGTAAAATGAAAGCTTTCGCTCATGCTTTACATTTGCTTCTACCAGCAGAGAGAAATTACAGCCAGATACAGAAAGAAGCTTTAGCAATCATATTTGCTATGAAAGAATTCCATAAATTTATTCATGGAAGAAATTTCAAATTGCAAGCAGACCATAAACCATTATTAGTGATATATGGTTCAAAGAACGGTATACCTATCCATTGAGCTAACATTAACACTGGGGTACCATCCTGTTAAATTATAATTTTATGATGGAATACCAACTATCTAAAACATTAGGACATGCCGATGGATTATCTAGGTTAATACCTGAAAATGCAAAACCATTGGAGGACATGATCATAACAGCACTAAAAAGAGAGATGGAAGTTAAAAACATTCTGTGCAAAGTGGTACGGGACTTACCAGTGACACTGGATGAAATTAAACAAAAAGCAAAAAAAGGATGTATTTATTGCTAAAATAAAAAAGCAATTAAAAGAAACTAAAAAAGAACTGAACACGTATTCGATATGCAATGGTATTGTAATGTATGTAATGTATATTAAAGGATGTTCATTCTGGACGTCCTGACATTTTCTTTCATGAGAAGTTTTTTTATATTGGACCAGAATGGACCAAGATATCGAAAAAAAAACCCAGTAAAGTATGTAGAGATTATGCTATAACAGCAAAACTGCCTATCACAAAGGTAGAACTGTGGTCAAGATTGCATATTGATTTTGCAGGTCCTATGTATGTAGCATATTATCTAGTGGTAAGTGATAGCTTTATGAAATGGCTAGAATTTTACAAGTGCAAAAATCCTACATCCTCAGTGACAGTGAATTTCTTGCAAGATATGGCATATCAGATAATGGAACACAATTCACTGGAAAAGAATTTCAAGACTTTTGCAGGTTGTTCTTTATAGAACATATTATGATCCCACCATATCACCTAAGGTCTAACGGACAAGTGGAATGGTTTGTGGGAACGTTCAAAAGAGTGATGAAAAAAGCAAGCCTGGACAAATTAAATGAGGCACTTCAAAATTTTTTGAGAGTGTACCGGTTAACAACTAACCCCAACACAGCAGAATTAATGTTTGCCAGAAGAGTAAAATCAGTGTTCGACAAGTTATTGTCAAGTCAAAAATCATGAAATGTTAATAAAAGCGACATCAATATTTTCAAGGTCATCGATAAGTATTCTTTAGAGCATACAAGGATGGAAAGGAAACATGGGAAGACAGCATAATAGCAGCTAGAATTGGAAAATTGGTCTACATGGTGAAAGGAAAAAAATTCCAACATAAAATGAGGTTGTAGTAGTAATATTGGAGTCAGTCTTCATACTAAATATACAGGTGTTACAGCAATAGCCTAAGCTTTACGTATAGAGGAAATTACAATAGGAAGTTATAATACCTTTTCAGGATCATAATCTTTTTGTAAAGAGACCAAATCAGCATAGAGTTTCCACACCATATCATGTGATGTAATCTGAAATATTAAAAAAATTGAAAGGAAAGAAATTTCAGAAATTTTATGATGTAATATTGTAACAGAGAGAGACCCCCACCCCCACCCAGATGGGTTTATTAATCAACGGTTCTAAAGAATTGGGATGAAGGAACTAATTAGTTGGGTAGAAGGGATTTCGGAGTAATTCCAGTAATAAGTTTTTCTTTTTACTTAGTTGTTTCTGGGATTGAATTATTAATTAACGAGGTGAATTAATTCCAGAGTAATTAATGGACGGGTTCGTTAAGTAAAGCTTGTGATAAATGGTGAATTGGATTTTGGGTGTCTGCCGGGCGAAATCCAGCCAGAGGCCTCAGACGAGATAAGTGCTTTTCGCCGGGCTTAAGTGGACGTTGTCTGTAGAAAACCCAGCAGGGAGTCTGAATCCGATTTTAGTACCTCTTGAAAACTGGGTTCCCACAGAGTTTTGGAGAGCAGGCGGAAACACATGGTGGTCAAGGCGATTTGCATATTAAAATTCGTGGGCGGTGCCTAAAAGCTGTTTAGATCCGCCTCTCTCTATATAAGCGGCCTGCACGCTTGAGTTGGGCAGATGAGATCAGAGATCAGATCAGATCAGATCGGAGAATCTGTCGGAACGCGAGAGAAGTGGCAGAGAGAGAGAACGGGAGAGATCGCAGATCAGGGACCACAGATCAGAGAACGCAAAGGAAAACGCGGCAGAAACGGCTGATCTGGCCAGTTGGTTGCCGGCAACAAAAAGTCCGAATCGTACCCAGAGATAGAAATCAAACCCCTGCGAATCCTGATAACTTCGTCAACAAAGCTGAGAAAAGCCAACTGCTATATCGGAGGGGGTGGACGAAGAATCACGACTTATCTCCCTTAGTACAGCCAAATTTCGACTGGCATAATTGTGTCTTTCTTTCTCTGTGACGTTCCGACCCAAACGAGGGAACCTCGTTAAGACCATTTGTATTCATGCAATTTCTTTGATAGTGACATAAAAACAGTAGCCTTAAAGGGCTCTTTGTACAGGAACCGAAAGTGTTGCTTATTTCTTTCTTCTTTGTGCCCTTGTGGTCACGACAAGAACTTTTCTGCACAAATAGCGATTTCTTTCAGTGTGGAGCCCAGCCATTTAATTCGTCCTACCTCCGGATCGTCCTGAAGGATCAAAATACTGCTGTTCGGATCAAAAATACACAACGTGGCGGATAGTGGTGGTTCCTTCAGTTCAACGGAGGAGGACCGGGTGGTTTACTTTTTGCCCAGAACCCCCGGTTAGACAGTACAGAGCTGTAGCCGGCAGGGTTTCTACATCAGAATATTAAAATTGCAAAGGAACATTCTTTTTGCCTTCTCTCTCTCTTTTTAATTAATTTATTTCCACATGTAATTATTCATTTTATTTTTGATTGCAGTTGTTTATTAAAGAGGGGACAGGAGTTTTCTGGTTACTCAGAGACCTCCACCTTGAAGTTACTTGTCAAAGGTGTCAGATCTCAGATCATCTTCCCTTACCTGTCATTAATCTTCACCCTGTCAAACACAGATGATAATGAAGCTGCAGTGGTTTATCAGACACACATGTAGAGTGTTAAGTCATATCAGTCATTAGTCAATTTACACTCTTGTATCATTGCAATATTCCCATGTTTGTTATTTTTTCAAGTAGAGATATTTGCAATTATTTTGCTAGCTGTAGAGGTTCACTACTCTTGACAGTCAAGGAAACCTTCTTACTAGCTACTTCAGACCAATTTACTCATACACATTTTCTTAAAGCACTATTAGCAGTAGAGAGGTTCACTATGTTTGACAAACACAGCAACCTCCAATTCTAAAATGTTTGATTGTACAATATAACAAATCCAGAAGCAAGAAGTAGAAAGCACAACTTATTCTCTGTATTAATAATTATTATAATCACTTTCTGACAATTGAGAAATATAGGTACTCACTTTGGAAGTTATTCGACCAAACAACTCAAGGACTTTAGGCAACAAATCTGCAGCTGGTTTGGACTTGGCATCTGGGAGATTTTCTTTAATGGCATGTACTAAAATAGTCAGAACCTAAAATTTTACAGAAAAGACCAATTAAAAATATTAACACAAAATGAATACATATATAAAAGATTTTCTACAGAGAGGGAGCATATGTTTAGTTGCTTGTGCAGTTGACAAAAATAATGAATTAAAAAAGAATACATTTATATTTATAACTTATTTAAGTGCATAAATATTACACATTCAGGCATAATGTAATTGTATTTCTGTTAGTAAATGGTTTGTATATATTTTATTTTTTGTGCCTAGCTTTACAAAATACGTCTTGTGTGTGGGGGGTGGGAGGGTAGTGGAATCACTACAACATGCCATATTTCTTGTTTTAACAGTTTCATTTTTGATTGGATATCTTTCACTTATAGTGAACAGAATATGCCAAACCTTTGATAACTGATTAAGATTGTAGCCAAATAAAGACAATAGTTTACATGGATTAGTTGTTCATGAAACAAGTAACATGAGAATGTACAAAGAAACAATTATCTCAGGATTGCAAACAACTTCTAATCTGATTGGTTCATACAGTTATCTTGTTTTGCTACAAGGTAATAATATCTTAAATAAAGAAAAGAAAAATTAAAATCAATGATCTAATTTGGCTGCAGATGATTACAAGAATCATAATTGGAAAAAAAGACAGAAATGGATCAAACGAGTGAAATATGTTGAAGTAGACAAGTGAATCTTTGTGTAAGTGTTGTTTGGACTATTGATCTTATTCTTTTTGGTGTTATATTTTGGTTGAGTCATTTTTTAGGTGTATAATTTGTAAGGAAAAGAGGTATTAGTTTTAATAGAGTAAACTAGAATATATATATATATATATATATATATATATATATATATATATATATATATATATATATATATATATATATATATTGAATGTAATGAGAACAAAAATAATATATAAATTCTAATGTTCACAGCAATAATTTCAATAATTAGTTTAATAATTCAATTAATATATATATATATATATATATATATCTCGCATCAAATATGATCAGACCAACAAATTATACAAAACCCCATGGCAATTTGCCTAACACAAGGCATATCTTATATACAGGATTGCTCTCAACTGGCAGCCTCGAACTGAGCTGTGGGAACACATCTCCCACATGCTGAGGCATACCGTTAATGATTACCGACTGTGGTCTGGTTATCCCAGTAACACAACCTGGTTTAAATTTCAACGTGCACAGTCCCCGTGGATTTTTCATCCTGAGTCCCTCTCTCTGTACCAGGCTGGTGGTCAGGTGGACCAAATTCCTCATCAATATACGGCAACAGTCAACCGTTGTCCATCCATGTCTGCAACTCATGCTCATACTACTCTTTCAATTTGCTAGATATTCAGAGATCCTGTTCTCAAGTTTCTCTGGTGCACAACCCACTGACCACTTTCAGGCTGCAATCCACACTCCCTGCTGCTTGTTGAATTTTGCACTAAAATCAGTGTTGTTGATGCAAAGCACTGCACAGATGAGCCATATCTCTTCAAACTTCACACCCCCAGACTGTGCTATGCGAATGCCGCTGAGTGCCTTAATAGCATCGATGCCAAGCAATAGATTGAAATCCAGAGGCTTCCCTTGCATAACCAGCACATAGATTATGGAAGTGTTACCAGTTGCTGTGTGAATCCTAATGGTGCCACCTGCAGCAGACCTGCATGGCTCTAGTTAATGTGGTTACCACCATGTACTAATCCGATCAAGACTGTCATGACTTTGCACTCAGAATGGAACGTGATCACCCAGTTGAGGAGAGCCAAGCATGGTGTGCCATCAATGTAGAGTGACGATAGGTATTGCTGAGTTCACCTGCTGCCTGGGGAATAAACTGGTACTGACGTCTCATTCCCAATTTTGTTTCCTGGACAATCTCTGACCAGATGACTGGTCTTGTTGCACCAATAACGCACACAAATGGTCTGCTCTCTCCGCACACAGTCCCTCATGAAGTGATGGGAACTATTGCACTTTTAGCATGTAACAGGTAGGTTCATGGCTGTGGACACTTGAGCAATTCAGACAGGCTGCACCACAGCAACAACTGGTTCCTCCACTGCAGCTTTGTCCTTCATAAACGCCCATGCTAAGGCCAACAGCTCCTCAAGAGACATATCATCCATCCTAGAGGACCATAGGTACCTCTTTATTGGGACAGGAAGCCCCTGCACAAACACACATGCCATTGCATGACCTGGGATTCTTTCAAAAAGGACCAACAAGTTCTGCAAATCTGCCAAATACACATCTATAGTTTCACCAAGACACAACACACGTCTCAAACTTCCTGTATGCCGTGAATTTATCAGTAGCAATGGCAGTGATTAGTGCTTCCTTGGTTCAAGCCATGTCCAATTTCTCATCCTTGGTCAGTTGTTGGTAAATCACGAACACTCCCCCAATGAAGCAAAGAGGGATGACCTGACCAAGCCCGCTTCACCCAAGATAGGTCACACACCAATTTCAGCTTCTTGATCCAGTCAATCACAATTCCAGTCTCGTCAAATTTGGGAATAATTTTCAGGTTGAACCAGCCATCCATCTCTGTCGAAATAGCTTATTATTTAATTCCTGTAGTCATGTTAATGAATAGTAGAGTCTTTGCAAAAAAGAAATCTCATGCCTGCTTGCTTCCACTTCCAATTTTTCTCTGCCCTTTACCATCATTGTATAGCCCCTTTTAAAGCAGGCGGTTGTCTTCGGCCTCTCATAAATGGTGGTTCAGCAGGACAGACACCTTGGGTGCTTGTGATCAGGTAAGTGCAAATATCTATTGTCACACTTTGAAATATTGAATTTAGTATAAGACAATTGTCTTGGAATCTATGCTTCAACATTTATCTGAAATTCCTCTTTGAGTTGATACTAGTTAATAATTTTAACTACAAAACTAAGTAATGAATTTTGTATCTACCAAGCCCACATTTCCGAACACCTGAAATGTTCAAAGCTTTTTAAGAATTTACATTATTTTATTTTTTTCTTACAAAAAGCTCTCCTGCCAAAGTTTAAAATTTGCTTTGCTTGAAATGACAGTAAGATTTGCTTACTTCTATATCCAGCCACTTATCTCGAAGATCCATCAATCTGTGATATGCTCGAATCACTTCACTGAACTCTCCGCAATCAATGCCAATCTACATGGAGAGAAAAGAATGCAACAATCTCTGCCTGAATTCTAAAAATGAAAAATTATTACTATATATTGATCAGTTCAATATTTTCATTTGGTTCATTTATACAACAACCTAGCTGAATAGACTAGTGTATAATAATCAACACAATAGAAGTTGTATTAGCTGACATTTTTTTCTATTAGGGAAGTCATTTCTAAATGTACTCAAGCAACTTCAATTTATCTGAATGAGGATGATTATTACTAGAACAAAAAAAATTCAAGTTAAAAATTCAAATTCAAAATAAAAGGTAGAAACTCTTCATAAAATTTAAACATGAAATGTAATGATGCATATATAATCTTAACATTTTTATAGAGGTGACAGGGATTGAAAGCTGTAAGATGGTGCCACTTAATATTTAAAATGAGTTTATATAGTTTTGTTTTACCTTTTTCTTTTTCATTCTAAATACATCAATGCTTCTTTGATTAACAATATTTAGCAATTATTTATATGCAGAAATAAAAGTGAAAATGCTTACAAGAAATTATTTTTTCAGGATATCATGCAACAGTCAGAATAGTCAAAGGAAAAACTTACAATGAGATAATTTTCCCAAAGCATCCAATTGTCATAGCTACACTTTATAGCATCTTGGAGGACAGTAAAAGCTTTTTTCCTGTTTAAAAATAAATAAATAAAAAGGGGAGAAAATTAAATTAAAAATATATAATAAAAAGTATGTGAGCATCAGGTTGCAACTTAAACTACATGGAAAAAATAATAAAGTAAGTGCCTTACTTTTTCTTCAATTTCACATAAGCTGTAGCCAGATTTCCCCAAGCTTCATAATTCTGTAAGAATTAGAGATTATCTTGATTAAATTTCATTATTGCGGACAGAAAATATTTGTTTACATTTAAAGTATATTCAATATAAATAATAAAAAATGGTGAAAAATAGAGGAGAGTATTAATGTTATTTCCCTCTATTTGGAAAAATAATAATAAAAGCATTTTTAGGAAGCATTCCAATAAGCAAGTATTTTCTAAATTATTCAATGAAGGACATGCAAGCAATCTCCTATACCACTCTTCATCCAAAGGTGCAGTCTTTCTCCAAAACATTAGATAAAAAGATTATATTCTTGGTATCCATGTCCAAGATATAAGCTTTAGTTTTTCATTCACTACAGGAATGAAAAGCAAAGGAGAAAAAGCTAACAAAAGTGATGTAACTTTACCTACTAAACATTGGCTTAAACTAATTTTTATTATCTTGAAGTAATTTATTGAGCATCTCTTAATCTAAGATGAACAATATGCTAGCATAAAATATTCAAATGTTTATATAGAATTGTTAAACATCAATTTGTAGGTGTAACCATGTTAAATCTAATGTGAACAATTTAAAATTTCTATTAAGTTATTTGTTAGAAATTAAAATTCTGAATAATAAAAGAAGTGTAATAAAAAATATAAATCAAGAATGTGCTTAAGACTTAATATTTTATGTCAATGTTTTAGTAAAACAATACTTTTAGTTTAAACCTTGAAATTAAGGAATAACAAATGTTGAATAATCATAAGTATTAAGTACTAACAAGGTAATATTTCTGATCATAGTATCGCCTTGGGTACTAAAGTAGTTTTTACTTTTTCTTTTTTACTTAGATAACATTAATATATTTATGTAGGAAATTTTGAAATGAGTAATTATTATAGTATGCATCTTTTCTAGTCAAACCAGCATAATCATTGTGGTTGGTATAACAACTAAAACATTGTAAGTATAACGAGTCTATTGTACTTAGTAAGCTTCTTGGAATTTTAAACCAATCCCTTAGTTCAATCCATGAGGGTATATATTCTGAGTATGTGAAACTTCTGAAAATGGTTGGAGGATACAACAGCTGAAACATTGTTTGTATAAGATGTGAATACTATCCTGAATGGAAAAATATGAAATAACAATATCAATAAATGTTATAAATTTCATTCATCATTTTTCGATATAAGGAAGCAGATAAAAAATTATATTTTTTCAGATTTATGATTAATGGCAAAATCTCTTCACTAACAAGACTTAATGAGACATTAACTTACTATCAATTCCTTGAATAAGATCCTTATATTTGAGTTGTTGTCAGATGGAAAACACATGCCAAATACTTTCGACAATTTCAAATTGGCATATTCAGGGCACAATTTTCCCATACACAGAAAACACTGAGATGAAATATATGTAGACTGAAAGATGTTCTTTTTAAATTATGCTATTTATTGACAGTTGAATATATGTTTTGGAGTGTGTGACGTCACAACGCTAGAGCTCTTGTTCAAATTGATCAAGTTAGAATTTTGTTTTCCCCACTTGATTGATTTGAACAAGCACTCTAGTGTCGCAACATTGCAGGCTTCAAAACATACATTCAAACTGATGATGTGTACTAAAGCATCCAATAGATGTATTTTACAATTTATATATATTATATATATATATATATATATATATATATAGCTGATACCCCGCTGAAGAGTGGACAGACATGTCAGCTTACGAAACTCTGGAGTCAGGATGCTGAAGGTAACATCAATTAGCTAAGTGAAAAACGTTTACTCATCTTAATCATATATATATATATATATATATATATATATGTGTGTATGTATGTATGAGAGAGAGAAAGACAGATAAATATGAGTTGGTACTGAAAAGTTTTTGGACCTACATACTAGTATTACAATGACCTAACATCAGAACTGATTTTGGTAAATAGGTTAAGTTAATTTTTTTCTGCATACCACATGTAAACAAAATTAACTCATTTGCTAAAAAGAAAAATATATAAAAAAATAATGCTTACATCATAATCAATCATCACACATCTATGGAAGGCCTTAACAGCCAAGTCATATTTTTGAGCTGCTAGAGAAGCACAACCATAAGTAAACCATAGGGGTACCTATATGCAAAAAGAAGGTTAACAGAAGTATTATACATCTCCATGTGCTCTCAATGAAAAAGTGACATGATGAAAAAAAAAAAGAAAAAAAAATGCCCTCAAATTTAATAAAATGTTAATTTTATAGTCAATGCAAGAAAAACAGATTTTTAAAATCTATCATTTTCAGTATTTATTTTATAAAAAGATTTTGAGGAAATGATTTCTTTACATCAATTTATTTAATTATGAAATCATATTTTTTTGACTTTAAAAATCCTTTTAATTTTCTAAGTCCCTGAAGAAATTTAAACAGTTGATATTTTAATTAAAACTAATTGCAGACAGAAAATATGCTCTGAGTTTGGAAATAAAAATAAGAGAAATTTGAAAAGAAAAAAATATGTTAATGTATTAAAATTCTTTATTACTTTCCTTGGAGCCTTCTAAAATGTTAATAATTAAAATTGTGTTTTAATAATTGAGACATGTAAAGTTTAATAAAACCCAATGAACAAGATTTTTTTAAAATAAAAAAACAAAAAAAAAAAAAACTATAAAAGCTGCTTTAAGTATACAAAATATTTTTTTCACAACTAGCTTTGTACTCTTTTCTTACAATTAAAACCAAAGATTACACTTCAGAAGTTATTTAAGTTATTGCAATACATTTTATAGTTTGTATTTTTTTTTAAAAAAGCTATAGAGGAGCAGATTTGCAGATAGTTACTAAAAATGATATACATTTTTAACATTATCTTTTCTGAATGGGTACTAAAAAGTTATTGGCCCCTAAAATAAGTCCTTAAAAATATCTAATAACTATATTTGATTTTATTTTTGAAAGTTATTTTTTTCAATGGCCTCTTGTTAATTATATTTGGGAATTTTGGAGACTCCTCACTCCACATTTCTCTGAGTCAACAAGAAATGGGTAAAAAAAAAACACATGTAAAAAGCAAATGGTAATAAATAATTTCTAATCATTTCTCAAAAAGATTTTGAAATTATTGCACAATATTTAATTATCTTTTAAGTTAAATGTGCAACTTTACCATACTGAAAAGTATGGTAAAGTTGCATAAAGTTTAAGTATATATTATTCAGTAATTTTCCTAAAGTTATTAACATGAGAAAGACAAAAAGTACACACAAAATGAACTAAAAACAAATAAATGCAACCTCCCCCCCAAAAAAAACAATCAGTTAACAGAGAAATGTTAATTTACCTGAAGAGCATTAATTCTGAGTGATCGTTCAAAACAAGCCAAACAATTGTCCCACTGTAAAAATAAGATGTAAATTTAACTAAATCTTTTATTATTTACAATTGCAGTTTTTTTCATTGATAAAGTTTCAATAATATAATGTCTTTACTTCAGAATTTGATTTCATTTATTTCTCACTTATTGATTTTAATAAATTTGAAAAAGATTTGCTGTTTAATTATTCACAACCTTACATCAGGGATAACTAAACATAAGTCTTACTAATTCAGTCATAGCTGGGAGGGGGAGGAGGAGGAGGAAAGGTGGATTCATACCTTTCCCAAGGGTATTTATGTGTAAGTGAATATAACGAACTGAATTAAAATTGAAACTTCTTCAAATAACAATTCTGAGATATTATCCTTTACACCACCCACACATCCAGGCTTACAGCAAGTGGTCACCCATTGACCAGGCTTAATATGTTGCTTAACTTCAGGGACCATACAGGAACTGGTGTTTCAACATGATGTGGCTGTCAGCCCATGGTGTTTGGTTGGCAACACTTGTTACAAGATATTCAATAACAGCAACTGATTTCAAACAGGTGAAATGATTACATATCTTTTGAAATACTTATATGGAAATTCACAATATTTGATGTAGCATAAATTGTAACAAGATCTAGTTAACATTTTGAACATTTAAATCAACTCATATACAATTCTTTGTAACTCTGAAAGAAAATTCAAACTCACATCTTCCTTTCCAAAGTAGAGATACCCAAGACACCTTTGGGATCTTGCACTTTTGTGATTTGATAATTCCCAAGCCTTAATGTAGCAATCCATATTTCTGGTGATGTCTCCCAGGAAGCATAGCAAATTTGGAGTTTCCTTGATGGCCAACTGTTCTCGAATCAGAGTCTCTGCCTAAATAAAATCATTTTTTTTTAAAAAGGCGTTAAAAATTTCCAAAGTTTTTATAATGTTATCAGAAGATGCAACATTTTATTTTGACACATGGTAATTTTTATCCTATTAAATTGATAGGAATGTTTCTGTTGTTACTTTTGTTTATTAGTGACATGTTAGAAGTGTCTGAATCTAACTCAATTACTGTTTGTGCAATCATTTGAAAGAAGTAGACCATTTATAAGACCCAGGAAAAATCTGAAGCTAGGAAAGTATTTTTTTCTTGCTCAACACAGAAAAAATGTTTTGAAAAAAAAAAAAAAAAAAAAAAAAAAAAAAAAAAAAAATTCCCTAATAACCATATTTATTACAAAAGGAAATCATGGCTACATACAGGAGAGTCCTCAACATCTATACATATATAAAGGGCACTTGTCTGTGTATGTGTGTCTGGCTGAAACTTAAAAAACTACAATAGCTCATGACAAAGTAAATATGTATACAGACAAGCCAGCTTTTTGTAAAAAAAAATTATTGTATAATTTGTATTTATGAAGATATTTTAAGATTAAAATGCATTAGAACACATTCGAAAGTCTCAGAATTAAAAAAGTAAAAACAAATGGTAATAATTCTTATTCCAGATTATGATTACCATTCGTTTTTACTTCTTTTTTCTGCTAAACACTGTACATGTATGTATTTTTAAAATTTCTATTCTCTTGAATTTATTTTCACATCTATAGTAAATAAAAGCCTAACTTTAAAAAATTATTAAAACAACAAAGTAAATTTAAAAGAATATTAAATACAATTACTTGACAAAAAGTTTAATATTTATTCAAATATTCAAGTGTGTGTGTGTGTGTATATATATATATATATATATATATATATGACTTATTAATATTTTCTAGCCATCTTACAGAAAATCATTTTTTTTAATTCAATCTTTAGAAAATGAACTTCCATTGTTTTTTTTGCTTTGTAATTAACATAAAAAATAAATAATTTTCAATTAAGTTTCATTAAAGCAAAAAACTATAGTGAGCTTTATTTTTCTGAAAATTAATTTAAATACAATATAGCTAAATTCGACATGACTAATGTCTGTCTCGGCTAATTTTTATTTAAGTTTTTTTTCTTTTTAAATATAAATATGACTTGAAATTTAAACATAATTGCTTTTCAAAACTAAATTCTCAATGTATCTTGTTTCTACTCTCTTTCAAAATAGTAATTAATGTTTTAAATTAAAACTTTATTTACTTAAAAACATTTAAATTCCCCTCCAAAATAAATAGTAAATCATTTTTTGATGAAATAAGACTCGCTATGGTTTTTACTTGAAAAAATGATTAGATATGTTTAAATATCTTAATTTAAGTTTATTAACTTTTTTATTAATAATAAATTTGAAAAAAGGTTAATGAACTTTTATCTAAGTTTGATTTGTTTGAAAACAACATTAACAGAGCATTCATGTTGGTATTTAATTAAAAAAATAAAGTGTCTTTTTGAATAAAAATATGGGGATGCTCAGCTCCCTAAGTCCCCAGCGTAGTATTTTCCTAAATTTAGTTATTTTATAAAAAAAAAAAACCCAAAAAAAACCCAGTGAAGTTTATTTTTTTAAAGAGTGAATAAAAAATTATTTTCCATAAAATGGCTGAAAAATATCAATAAATTGTCAATAAATAAACTATTATTCAGAGATATTCCAAGCAATGCCAGATATTCCTGCTAGTCTTAGTCTAATGGAATCTACAGGGGAGAAAAGAAAGTTCTTGTCGGGTGAGATTCAAGTTTATTAAAACTGCTAGAAACCTAGACAAACTGAATTGTACAACATGACAACATTTGAATAATGTACTGGAGGCGAAAACCTTTTTTCTTAGCAAGGAAGTTAACTAATTGATTTTGTTGTATGATAACATCTATTTTCATTATTCTTGGATTTATAATCTCAGTCAACACTTAAAATTCCTCCAAGAAATCAGTGAATCAATACCAAAATAATTATTTTATAATAGAATACACAATTAATCTGAAAAGTGGAATAAGATCAGAGAAAGACAGGGGAAAATTAAATTTGATAACAAAAATGCTTCAGATAAATCATTATTATTTTGTTTCATTATCATTCTATAGAGGGACTATTATTTTATATTATATAATTTTCTTTTAAATACACACAGCAATAAGTTGAATTTGAATTCAGAAAATATTTCTTTAATACTATGCATGCTAAGTCAGAGCTACTTATGAAAGGGGATTGGCTTTCTCTAAAAAATGTTTTTAGAAATTTCATAACTAATTTATTATCCTTATATTAAGTAAGGTTAATTAATTTTTTATTTTTTTAGTAAAAGAATTGTTGATGCTACAAATACTTGACTTACTTTCTCCATTTTACCCATTTGTTGATAACAAACAATAACACTTTCCCACATTTCCAGCTGCTCCAAAATGTCACAGGCTGAACCAATGGCACCCAACTTCAGTAGTAACATGGCCAATTGTTTCTGGAAATAGAAAAGAATTTGCAAACTAAGAACTATTTTATTCATTCATTATGCAATAACCTTAAAGATAAAAAGAGAAGTAGATATGTGTCATCATAAAATTACAAAATATTCTTATTTGGTATTGATTTGCAACATTATTTGATAGTTTTCAAGGCTGATAGGCTCAGTTTTGGTTATAATTTGCTTGCTCAATAACCTCTTACTTTGCACATTGTTGTAAAGTAGCTACTTTTCATTGCCCATCAGTTTGTTTAAAAAAGAAATTCAAAACAGAAATACAGTTTAAGTTTTATTTCTATTTAATTTATATGGAAACCATACATAAATCAACTATTAAAACCAAGCTAGGACAAATGATTTTCAATGTCTGATTTGACTGCTCTCTACCCAAATGTGGAATATTATTCAGTATTATCTCAGCATGAGACTTCATAAACCGTTGTCAATATGTTCCATCGTAAGTTGCACAAATCTTTTTGTTTGAGTTGCATTTTCAACTTAAAAGCATAATAATTCTATTTCCAATGTTAGCATCAACAAAAATCAATTTTGACACATTATTTTTCAAAATACACATTGATATAGCAGCTGTCACAATACAGTGAAAAGTTATCTTTTTGAATGAAGTTAATTAAAACTAAAACTTCCTATTATAATTTAACAGCAGAAAAAAAGAACGTTTTTGGCCAACCTAAATGCATAATGTTTTATATAGCATTACTTGATTAGCCTAATAATAAAATTGCTATTGACATTTTACTTAAAGTTATATAGATTTATATAACTATTAAGAGAAAAACTTAATATAATCAAGAGTCTGACATTGACACTTTTGAAAATCAGTTTTTTTAGATAATGCTTCTGCATTTGTTCAAACATTCAATTTTTAGCAAACATAATTAGAATTTTTAATAATAGTTACACAATGATTTAATGACTGCAAAATCAATGTTAAAATTTTTCCCCTTTTAATTACATTTTTTTAAAAAGTGAAATCAAACTATTGTCAAGAATTATTAAAGCCCAGTGGGATTTTTTTTTTTTTACATATTTTGCCACAAAAGAAAAATAATTGTTTTATTGCAGTTTACCTTCAATACCCAAAATGATGGGATTTGTGTACAGTATACCAAAGACATACGTGCTTGAGTAGGGGGTTTCTCCCATGACAAGGTTGTTTGTAGTTCCTAGAAAATAACAAATACTTAAATAAAACATAATTGTGTAATTTTTAAAAAATTTTTATCTGAAGCATTTTCAGTATTATTATTTTATTAGTTTACACATACAGTTAAAAAATTAATGCTTTACATTGATGTTTATGCTGCAGTATTATTTTTATTGGATGAAACATTTTCAACCATTATTGTTGATTTGATTAGAAATTTATATTCTTAATTAGTCTTGATTTTTTTTACTTACTTTTTATTAGAAAAAATGAAAAATAATTGCTTTTATTAATTTTCAGTAGATTTAATACTTCCTGAATTTTTAAGCTCATACAAATAACAAATGCAAACAACATTCCATTCACTATCAAATACAGATTTATCAAGTTTAACATAAAATTCTATTTCTACTACAAATAGATGAGCAATTTGTCTATTTCTAAGAATAAGAGTCAATTTATGGTTCTTTGGTGAAGAGGAAGAATTAATGAAAAATAATCTGCTCATAAATAAACTGAAAAATATTCAGTTGTAAAATATGTTAGGTATAAACATGAAATCAACAAGAGATCATTATTCTGTAGTAAAAAATATTTTTCTCATAATAAAAATAAAGTTATACTTTGTTAGATCATTTTCATAGGACAGAGGGAATATTGGAAGGGAAATATTTTATTGGGTTATCTAGGGTCAGAATTGTGAAGTTTCAAAATTATTTTTATGCAAAATGTCAATTTTCACCGATATTACTGCTACTTGTATTTTTTTTACACTTTCAGAATCCCTTATAAATTAAAAAAAAAAATAATTGCTGGATGCTAATCATTTTTCTAAATTAGAACTAAATTATCAAAGTTAAGAGAAATATAAAAAATTCCAGAATTATCCATTTTTAAAAAAAAATGTAAACAAATTACTTTGTAATTTATTTTACTGTACATTGTCAAATATTTGTTTATTTTTAATGTAGGGCAATAATGAATTGACATTTTGCTTTTGTTTTTTGGTAAAAAAGTAACAATTTACAAAACTATTAAAAAAAAAAGAAAAAAAATTAATGATAACACCAGTTATTAGTATGTTTCTTTCAATATTACATCTGCAAGTTCTTAATTTGGAGATTAAAAAAAAATCCTTTTCTTGGAGGAAAATAAATTTATGTTTAATATCTTTCAATGACCTTTAAAATTATTCACTTGTTAGGTAATAATATTTTATTAAATGTCAAGTCTGAGTAAAACAATGATGTCTATTTAAATGTGTTATATCTTATTTCAGACTGTTGAAAAAAATAACTGCCAATAAAATAACAGCCTTTTATGATTCAATGAGGAACTACAAGTTGTAATGTTGGAGAATAGAAATGAATCAAGATGAATGTTCTTGGTACATTCAAGTATGTCGGAGTTAGCTCCTCCTCACTTCCTTAATCCTTCAACAGGGGGTCTCTCTCCCACGAGTATAAATACTGGCTGATCCTTCTCTCTCTCTCTCTCTCTCTTTTCCGACTTAGACCTTGGGCAGCCATCTCGCGTGGAGATGAGGTAAAATCTCTTTTTCGACTCAGGCCTTGGGCCGCAACCTCGCGCGGAGGTGAGTAAAACTTTCTCTTTTTCACTTAGGCCAATATGTGACATCTCACAGATACAGCGTTTCCCATATTCTGGGAACACGTTAAGGACAATACACGTACGTACGTACGTACGGACACTCAACACAACACACACACACATAACTTCTCCATACAAACATTATGTAACTTTTCATGTCTTCGTGTATTAATATATTTGTTTACCCATAATATATATTTGTTAACCCATGTATATCGGTCTTGTTTCTTTTCTTTGGACTTAATGTTCAACATTCTCATGTAGCTGGACCAGCCAGCAGGAAAGTTTAACCTTCTGATATCTCTTCACATCTTCACCCCCACGGTCCGCTACATAATGGTGACCCCCCGATGTGATAAAAATTTCAACTCCTGCTAACACACACAAGACGATATATGTACAAACAAATTCTTATACAGACCTTCCAAATGAGAGCCAGTCAAAACAACAGAATATTGGAAACTTCTTTTCTATTCTACGCACGCCGTACTCTATTAACGAAAGAACTTTTAATTCACTACAACATGATAATAAAACAACTTTCTCCTGCATGGCAAAAGGAATTTCTCCTACAACACGTGGAAACTGCAATTACTACTATGAGCGAGCCGTACAACTCTTTCTCCCTACGGGTCTATATTTGCTTGACCTTTTCTTTCTCTCGGCGACTTTTGACCTCAATTTCACCCGGCTTACCAAAGGGAGAACACAACGCCATTTTTAACTAAATTCAACTTTGTTCTGAACTGAAATAGATAAAGTGTGAACCCCATCTCAAACAAAGGCGACTCACTGTCCTTTCTCATCCTGCAACGATGTGACTCGAATGACCTAAGAATTTGCAAGAACGATATTCCATCGTTAATAATAGCAAATTCTCTCAAACATGCATCCCGATTCGACACTCGGTAGAAATTCCACATCAGCTCAACTTCGCCACAACGCTACTTAAATCTTGGGTGCAATTTTATCCACGCAAACCAAACAAACTACGACCATGCCAGCAAACCAAACAAACAACTTTCTCTTTCAAACAAAACTACGACAAATCCAACTCAACGTGGAGCATTCGAAAAACAGACAACTTTGATAAACGCTGAACACTACCGACATTTCATCCAGGACGTGCCACAACTCTGACCCACTAGAGAAATACACAGCACCCTGACGACAACACAAGCACATTCGTTGAATCACGCATCGCAACCTCACTCAGACACATTTTCTTTTCAGTGCATAAGAACAATATTCAAAACTTTTTTACATTTTAAAAGTTTGTTTCCTACACTTTTAATCCAAAGAAGGGGTATTGCTGGAGTTAGCTCCTCCTCACTTCCTTAATCCTTCAACAGGGGGTCTCTCTCCCACGAGTATAAATACTGGCTGATCCTTCTCTCTCTCTCTTTTCCGACTTAGACCTTGGGCAGCCATCTCGCATGGAGATGAGGTAAAATCTCTTTTTCGACTCGGGCCTTGGGCCGCAACCTCGCGCGGAGGCGAGTAAAACTTTCTCTTTTTCACTTAGGCCAATATGTGACATCTCACAGATACAGCGTTTCCCATATTCTGGGAACACGTTAAGGACAATACACGTACGTACGTACGGACACTCAACACAACACACACACATAACTTCTCCATACAAACACTATGTAACTTTTCATGTCTTCGTGTATTAATATATTTGTTTACCCATAATATATATTTGTTAACCCATGTATATTGGTCTTGTTTGTTTTCTTTGTCTTCTTTGGACTTAATGTCCGACATTCTCATGTAGCTGGACTGGCCAGTAGGAAAGTTTAACCTTCTGATATCTCCAGGGTCCGCTACAAGTATCATCTACCTCCATTCATAAATTAGTTTTGTCATCTTCACTAAATGAAAACACAAAATAAAAGCAGAATGATGGCCATTCACAGAATATTTTAAAGTTCTTTTGTTGTTTCATATGAATCTGCAAGAAAACTGAGACTTAATTTTTATTTATAAAATGAACTTTATGTCAATAATTATACCTCAACTTGTCTCAATGATCTGTCAAGCATACGTGCAGAAGATTTTTCAAGGAATGACCGTAAATATAGAGCAGTTGTCTGAATACACCATTCCTGGGGTTGTGACAGAACAAACTGAAAATTAAATAAATAAATAAATAAAAATAAAACTAGAAAAACATTTTTTCAAACTAATGGTATACATTAACATTTTAAGTAAGGAAAATGTTTAACCAAGTTTTATTAATTTTCTAAATATGAGCTACAGTTACACCTCTATTGATTTGTTTGATTCATCATCCCTTAAACTTATCAGATAATATACAGGATACTTATAAAGGTTTCTTTATTTTCTTTAATATTTGAATTACAATGAAGATACTTCTTTTCAGCAATTGTGCATTCTTATGCTATTTGGTTGTAATAAGAATGATCTCCCAGTAACTAGCAATATAACAATGTATTTTTTAACCATTTCTTCAACATTAGTTTTTTTTTAAAATCATGTATAAAATATTTTAGGAAGAGAATTAAAAAATTTGATTAGATTTTTCAGGTTCTTATAGAGAATTAAGTAAAAATAAATATAAAATTTTTAAAAAAACTGAAACTCACCGATAAATAAGCAATCAGTTGTTCATTTGTCAGCTTTTCCTGACTTGCTTCAGATCGTCTTCGATCTTCCCTGAAGAAGTGGAACAACGTATAGGATATAAACAGTTCTTTTACATAGTAACATCTCTATTTGAATGTACTACCAAGCATCAGTAATTTGTTTTAAGATGAGAAATTATTTTAAGCATTAAATAAATATTAAATAATTGTTGGATTTTTTAATTATGGCATAAGGTGCACCCAGTGTGGTTAATTTAGTTTGCCAGTTGTTTGCAATAACTGAAATGGATTAAGGTGCTTGCTTTCAAGCGACTGACCTCTTCCCTCTCCTTCATCTATCCGTACGATGTCATGCCAACAAAAGTTCTCCCGATCGCCCTCAGAGACTCGCTATTTATGCCTGCGTCAGGGGGAACTAATATTTGCATGAGATTTAATTCTCGTTCGCACGAGACTGCCTATTTTATAAATTCAAGCTGGTTTGAATTCTTAATCTTTTTCATTGTACATCTGCATGCGAGATTGGAATTTGGGAATAATCCATTTCACTTTGAATGGCGGTCGCGACCTTTCAACAGGACCTGACACGCCAATGAAATTTGCTTTGCAGGAGGCGAGTCATCTCATTCCTCACACCCAGGCTGGAATGAACTCCTGATCTAAACTTCCAAATTTTTAACAAATGAACTATTGCAGCACTTATAATGATGGCCTCTTTCTCCAAGTGAGCCAAGAAGTTTACAAATTCAAATTATGAGATTTTTAAAAAATTGCTTTTATCTTAAATTTCCTACAGTAGTGATAGCATGTAATTTGACATTTTAGCGCTGTATCAGTGACACTTGTGACTTGAAGAATGAGAAAGTTTTTGCTTTCAAACATACCCAAACACAGTACAGGTTTTACTATTTTACAAGTTCAGAGCAATAGAGAATAAATCAATGTTTATTGAATTGTATTATTAATATCCATAATAAATAAGGGCATCAGTCATTGAGCAGTGGTTAATTAGCAAAATCATCGATAATGCAGTCATTTCTCATTGTGTGATTTATAAATAGTATCTTGGCCAGAGTTGATGTAGTTAAAAAAAAATATCTATAGAAATAAAAGATACAAACATGCAAGTCTCTTTCTTTCTTTCATATAGAATTTTTTTCTGTTAAAGTTAGATAGCTATTTGTATTTCTACTCATTTCATTAAATTAAATGTTTGATAGAGGCTGTCCATAAAAAGATTTCCAATATTCATTGTTTGTACTTTGCAAGCCAATTTTTTTTTGTCTGTCTTTTAATCAGGCTATGATGATGTATACAAAATTTGGCTCGCTCACACTTTTTCTTAAATGGCTGCTTTTAAAAGTTCTAACTTTAGACTAAGTAATAACTGCATATGCAAATTAATGCTTGTTTTTTGACAGGTACAAACACACCTTACTTCCTTTAAGTAGTTTCCAATTATGAAGATAATATAAGATTTAATTCTGTGGATCCAAGAAATAAAAAATACTAGTCATTTCAACTTAAATCCAATTTCTATCAATATTATTGTTTGATCTCTCATCATTGTTCTTTTTTCAAATTAGAACACACTAGTTTTACCCCACTTTTCCATTTTGTACTTGCAAAATTTTAAAAACACCAGTTATACATAAATATCAAAGTCTTATTTATACTTACATTAATCCCAGCACCACTGCTTGCTCTAAGGGAGTCAAGTATACTGATGGTTCAATTATTAAATCTGTGAATTGTATACTTTCCAAGAGAGTATCATCATCATGAGCAAGGTTCTAAAAAAGCAATATAGATACTGTTAGCAATCAAAATCCCTTAAAAGATGGATGCAATCCATTAACAGATCATCTATGTAAGCACATGCAAGCAATTGTGGATATCACTTAAGGATAGAATAAAAGATTGATGGCAGGAATTTGATATTCCTAGCAGGGTATGACACTAATGAAACTCATTATCACATTCGATCAAAGAAAAGAAAAATCTTATACTGAAAAATTTTCTACTTTTTGGTAGGATCATTGAAGCTTGTACACACTTAATTCAGCAAATTAAGTAATTTCAGTAATCAAGCAATATTCTATTAAAATGATGAATGAACAAGAAAACCAATTATGGAAAATTTCTGTAAGCTTCAATGATAATGCTATAAATTTGATTAAATATGCATATACAGACATAATTAGATAAAAAAAAACAGGAGTGAAGAGAATATTCAGTAAAAATCTTTTAATTTTTTCTCCAGGTGAAATTAAAGTGTATTATCTTAATATGAATTGATGTATAAAGACTTAATACAGAAATCTGACATTTTATAGTGAAATTGAAAATGCAATCAATCTTCTTTGTAGAAATTTTGATTTGTTTGAAGTGAATATGTAAGAAAACATATGCAAATATTCTTTATGTAAATACAAACAATTTTTTTTATTTGCCCCCTAAACAATATCTTTTTAGGAATTTATCTTCCCAACCTGTTAGCCTAGCTACCTGTTCTCTTTACTTCATTCTTCATTTTGTTTTTTCGAAAGATTCCTTAACCTTCATAGATTTTAGATTTTAATGCCCATACCCAATTTATTATATTTTAAAAACATAAGACATTTTTCTTTTCTTTTTTTTGCACAATTCTATAATAAATATGTAAATATCAAAGTAGAGTGCCTCTTTGTAGATAATAAGCTGGTCTTGAAGATCATTACTCGTGTGCCATGAGCTTGATCTTCACTGGGTGCCACATTCTTGTGCCCCAAAAATATCAATGTATTATTTATGATTTGCTTAATCCCAGTACCACTGCTTGTACTCAAGGGAGTACAGGTGGTTCAATTTGTTTAACCCACTGAACATAAAAATAGAAAAATTTTCTGAAATTCATAGCAAATAGGGCTCCATTGAAACTATATATATATATATATATATATATATATATATATATATATATATATACACACTTATTTACTGTAACCAGTCATAAAAAGTTTTGAATGATTCTTAACCTGCAATTTTAAATACATATCTGTTACAGTAAATTATAAGCGAACTAACATTACCTTAAAAACCTTATAAAAAGGTTTAATTTAGAAGAGTGATCTTGATAATTATATTAAACTAAAATTAATTTTAATAAAAATTAGCTTTAAATCCAACTAATAATGAAATAGAAAAAAAAAAACAGATAAACAAAAAAAGAGATAAAGAACAAAAAACATAACAAACCTTTGGCAACATGGATTTGTCTAATGTGTCTGAATTCTCTCTGTCATTAGAATGATCACAGTCTTTGTTGTCTTTAGGAATGCGGGTTACTCTTAGCAATATCTGAGAAACTTCTTTGGCTTGGAACCGTGTACGTTTACCAAGAGCCCCTGATAATGAAGAATATAATTTTAGGAAGGTTTCATTTGTACAAGTTAACTATTCATATAAATTTACATGATTTAATGAAATATTTTAAGTTGAGCTTAGATTAAATAGTGGCACATAACTATCAATATATTACAGCAAAGACTCTAAAGTAGGCATAGGCAACTTTTTCAACCAGTGTGCCACATGAAATTTAAAACAGGTCACACTACTGAAAGAATTCACATTCCTTTTTCTTTGAAGGCAAATTTGCAACAGGAGACTATATATGATGTAAACATCTGTGTTACAGATGTTTTTTTCTTTTTTTACTTTGGAAAAAAGATTTTTTTTTCTATGATGAAAAATGAAGTCTTAGTATATTATCACTGATGACAGTGTGATTAACACACACGTGGCTGCGTGTGATTCATTTCTAATTTATTCATTAGACTATATAAAAAAAATATATTTCTTCTTCAGAGAAAAAAAAATTATCAAAGTATCCTATTTCTAAAGATGTTTACATGTATAACCTTCCTTTGTAAAAATCACCAATGCTTTAAAATGCTGAAAATGTTACCTTCAATAAAAGGTTACAAAATTCAAGAAACATTGTACTTAATCATTATGTATTTTGTTATATTTGAGAGAGTGCAAGTGAACAAGTGAGAATGGAATAAAACAATAGAAATTTTAATAAATGGTATTTTCTTCTTGAAATTAAGGATGAGATTCAGAAAGCCAAATGGTTTATAGTTTGTCCATGACTCCTTTAAAAACTGCAAGTGAGCGCAAATATCAGATATGAAAAATTATGAGCACTTGTTTTTTTATTTTTATTCTTTTAAACAAAGAAACAAAAAATTTACCTGTCAAAGCAACATCAAGATTGGCTATTTTACAAGC
Source organism: Acanthosepion esculentum (assembly GCA_964036315.1). Lineage (NCBI taxonomy): Eukaryota > Metazoa > Mollusca > Cephalopoda > Sepiida > Sepiidae > Acanthosepion > Acanthosepion esculentum. The sequence continues at coordinate 87,311,262 of OZ038483.1, read as the reverse complement.
TGATTTGAAATGTTCATGAGCTTTTCGGTACTCATAGAACTGGAGAAAAATGTAAGCTGTTTCTAATTCAAATCTAATTTTCAGGTCTCTAAAAAAATAAAATTTGGATAGACATTAGTACAAGAGTTTAAAATGCCTGTCATAAATTTGTTGAACATTATTTGGAATATAACTTTATTTTTCACACAAAAGACATCAAAAACATGTGCTTGCAATATGTAACAATAGAATTCTTTTTGCGAGTTTTGTATTGTTATATCTTTTGCAGGTTCATTTTAATTTATTGATCACTTATACAATTTGAAATTTCATTGTTCATTACACTTTAATACTTACTCAGGAGTTCTTTATAGAACAGTGTGTGTGTGTGTGAAAATTAGGCAAGCTCTTAATTAAATTTTTAATGATTGCTATATTATAGGGAAATCTACTATTTTAATTAAGGAGGTATAAATTTTGAATTGGATTTTTGTATGCAGCAGGTATTTCAAAGACAGAATTATTTTGAAACTTTTAAACACACATCAGTGGCATAGCTAGTGTTTTTGCCACCCCTTCCCAGAAGGAATATATTATTATAATGCACATTAACCCCCTAAAGTTTATATATATATATATATATATATATATATATATATATATTCAACAATAAAGTTATTAGTACACCTATCAATTTTTAAGATTTTATCCATTTCTTAGAATCTAATGCCTGTATGATGCCAGTTTTTTTTCTGGGTTTGTTAACATGGTATTTATAACTCCTCACTGGTAAATTAGGAAATAAGAATATGATTGTATTTATCTTTTAAATAAAACTGGGGATATAAAAAAAACAAAGACGTTTTTTCTAAATTGAGAAAACTTTAAAATCTTTTTATGATATGAAAAGAAAGATAACTTCTTTATATACCCTCTATTTTATTTAAAAAAGGAAACAAAAACGTACTTTTAATTCATAATTTATCGGTTTTTTAATATTTATTTCAAGTTGTAAATCAAATACCACATTAACAGAAACAGGGTTCATTTTTCTTTCTACAATGTAAAAAAATGCAATGTCTTTTAAAATTATTTTGTTTTACGTAGTTGAAGTTATTATTAGCAAAGTAGTAGACTTAAAAATCCGATAAAATTAATTTCACTTTTAAAAATTGAAATAAATGTTATACTTTTAATTTTAGTTTATTCTGCTTAATAAAATTTCAACTATCTAAACAAAAAAAATAAAACATTGCATTGTTTTACTACTGTGAAAACTTGTAAAGTGAAAAATTGAAAAAAATACCCATTTTTGGATTTTAAATAAAGTTTCTGCACTTAAAAAAATATATTAAATTTTCAATTTTCTTTTAAATTTCTGTTCGATATTTCTGGAAAAAATTGGAATGCATGTGATATCCTTAAAGCATTGGAATTATTTCAGTTTATCTATTTTATAATTTATAAAAAGTAACAATTTTATATATTAAAGCTAGGCCTATGATAAGATAAAAAAAATAATTGGTTCACTTATTTAATTTTTTTCACTAACAGTTCACAGTTTACCAGATGACACAGTGCAGTGTCTTGCTGGAATAATCCATTGTTGTTGGGTTAAGTGAAGTCCATGAATGAGTGTAAATGGGCATGGAGCAGTGCAATAGTTAATGACAGGTTTAGATGGACCTGCAGACCATGTGAACACACCCTACACAATTATGGAACTACCACCAATCTGCACAATGTCTTGTTGATAACTGGGATCCCTGGCCTTATGTGGGGAGGGGGGTCTACACTACACCCAAACCCTACCATAAGCCTGAAACAACTGGAACCATAACTTATCAAGCCAAGACAACTATTGAAATTCTACAGAGTTGAATTAACAACATTATAAACCTAAGTGAGGTGCTGTGTCCAGTGTCATAGTGTTAACAGGAGCACATAAAAACAAAAGAACACTAAACTGACCTGCTGGATATGCACCTGGTACCTCATACATTAAATGTGGATGTGATTTGAGCCAGTATTGCTTGTCTATTACTACACACAATTCTAGCTAGACACCTTTGGTCATAATCATTAAGAACCTGTGGTCAGTAATACATTCGATCAAGTATTTCTGGTAGACAAGTAAAACTGCAGTTCAAAAGTTGTCAAATATCTCCAGAATTTCAGAAATGGAATGTTCCATCCATTTGGCACCCACTATCATGCCCCACTTTCAAACTCTGATAATTCCTGTTGCTTTGCCATAAGCAGCTTAGCCAGTGTTCACACCAACTCACCAGATATCAGAGTGCCTGATGTTAAGGTAATGAGTCAAACAAAATAGCTAATAAAGTTTAATAATTTCTGTACAGATGTAATCTGTACTATCAATTGATATATATATATATATACACATTTTTAAAATTTGGTTTGTGTATAACTGCCTATTTTAAAAATTTGCATTAAAAAGATACTCACCTTTGCTGATCACCTTCAAATACTGATAGTTTGCTGAACACTGAAAAATTTTATAAAATATTTTTGCATGATTATTTTTATTTGTTATTAGTGACTTTTATAAATAGTTATAAAAACCTTAGTTCAAAATGATTTTAGAGTTGAATAATTTACAGCAACAGAATTCAAAACTGTCATTTCATTTCATAATGCAATTTCTTTGGTTAAACTATTTTGTTTTCATTAAGTCTGAATTTTGTAGACAAAGGACTTGAGAAATGGTTAATAAGGGATTACATTAAAGTTGTTATATTGTTTATTTTTATTAAAAAAGATCATAATTTAATATTTTTTAATTTGCTAGATTTGTGGTAAAAGTGAATACCTTCAGATTTAATCTTAACCAGAAGAAAAAGCAAAGAGAAAATAATTTTTCATTATGGGATGTTGGAGAAACAAATATTTAAGGGAAGATTTGGCTAGTGGAGTTAGAATATGTAATAACAGCAGATTAAATACTGTATTGAGTTATCTGGAAGAATGGGTTATCCAGTAGAACAGTAATAATATTGAGAGATAATAAAAATAGAATAAAATTGAAAACCAGATGAACAAAAACTTACTTTTATCTAGTGTACCAAGAGCAAGACTCTTTAGACTAGGAGATTTATCATCAAGTAATTGTTGATATATATTGATAATTCGTATGAGCCACCAGTCATAACTCTGGAAGAAAATTAAAATACATTTATTAAATCCAGATAATAGTCTAAAACTGGAAGATGCCAATGTTCAAATTGTGTGAGATTTCATGATACAAACATTTGAAGAGAAAAAAAAAAATCCAAGTGGTATATACAGATAAAGTAAACAAACTATTTTTTATTATAAAGAATATATTTGGGAAAAAAGGCATTTTAACATTCTAAGTAAACTTTTCCTCATATGTCAGTTATTATTTCTGTTTTTGTAAATTTCCAAAAATATTATGCTCATTTTATCTAACAAAAGGATTTTTTATACAATAAGTTGCTAAAAAGTTATCTGCCCAACCAAGAAAGAATTTTAAAAATTCTGATTTTTGGTCAGGTTTTGGGAAGCAGACCAGGCCAAGAACCTTTCAAGACTCCTTCATAGATAATGCAGACAAAAGTCTAAATTGATAAACAAAGTTTTTGGTATTATATGTATTTTTAAATAAAGACCAATATGAATATATGCCCACATTTTCCTAGAGGCACTGGATGAGAATTTTTCAGGTTTTAAGATTTTACTCCCTTTCTATAAATGATTAATATAAGTGTTTGTGTTTGGTTCAAATTAGTCACCACTCAACTCTGATAACATATCTGCTGAAAACTGTTTTGCAGAGTCTTTGGAGACATGAATTTACTGTACTTGGAATCTAATTAAAGTCAGTATCTGAACAAACCCAACATAACTCTGTCCATTATGTGGGCACAAAGAGTGATATTATTCTCTGTTAGACAAGCCATATTTTTCCCTTTGCAGTATTTGCCAGGCTATAATAGAAATGTACCTAACACAGCATTCATCAAAATAATGAGGTAAACTGAAAGCATTTATATTTTTCAGTTGTTCTTCCAACATGTGTTTGTAAATATTGGGTTTCAAAAGGCTCCAAGAAATAAGCATTACAAACAACTTATGTGAATACTGTTTTCCCCATTTTAAAATAGTAGTCCCAAAAAGATGATCACATAATTTGAGCAGAACCAGACTGGTTATTGAAACAGTTGTAAGATTAAGTACAAGATGAGATTTAACACCCTGCTACACCTATTTTTTCTTTTCTTTTTTTAATTGCTATTGAGGGCCAAAACATAGCATAAATGACATAAGAAAAATCTCACTAATGAAAGTTTATCAGTATCTTAAGCATTCTAAATCCGATATTTTTTTGTCAAGATCTCAATCTGATTTTTTTATCTTTTAAAGATTGCATAAACAATAACTATATATTCATATTAGCAGTAAAAAAGGCAAGTAATATAAAATTTATAGAATTATAAATATATCTGTGTACATTTGTAAAATAATTTTTTTTTATCTGAGATACATTATTTTTCACTTAAGTTTTGTCCTGAAATTCTTACAGGAAGACTTAGTTTTGATAAATCAGTATAGTATGTGCAAAATTTGATCTATATATTCATAGATGAAAAAAAAACTGTTTCATCTGAGTTTTTTCTTTCAGTAGTTAATGTTTGATATCTTTGAAATTAGAATATTTGAAATGTGCTCAAATACGAGTATCCACTAAAAATAATGTTTAAAGTGATAAAATCTGTTGGATCAATAAATAAAAATCCATTACTTTAGAAAATTTCTTTTTTTTACATTTGGATACAAAACTGAGCAGATATGAAGATTTCAAGAAAGTCAATGGGAATTGAGGAATTTTGCTTAAAAGGCACTATTCAAGTGCCTTTAAGCAAAATTCTTTGCCTGATTGATTGAGTTCTCTGTAGCTCAGTAGTTGGTTAGAGCACATCAAATATTTAAGTAATACACAGATCATAACATCATCTTTTGTGGGTCATTTTGTCAATCCTTAACTTTTCTGAAATCTGATATTCAAAATCTATTGTATTTTTCTCAGTGTTCAATATTTTGTCATTATTCTAAACTCTCTTCTAATTTGTACATTTTGCTATCTTAATTTTCATCTACTTTCTTTAGACTTGGCAGCTCATTTCCAAGAAAAGCCTGTTTTTCTATGTACCATTCAAGCTACAAATGTATGGACAATTTAGAATCATTATTATTTTTTATCTTAGGAATTCTTGTGCTTGACGACTTTTTGATTTATATTTTTGGGTTAATAAAAGAAGTGTTCCCTCTGACTTTGGTTCCATTGTCTGACTTGTAGTTTTTACTTTTATTTTTATTGTAAATATTTTTCTAGCTGGACCTGTGTAAGTGCAATCCATTTATCACAATTTAACATTAGTTTGGTGTAGGAAGAACTTATCCTGAGTGGGTTATACCACCAACCTGGAGTTAACTTTGCTGGCAAAATCTGACTAAAGTGGTTTTCTATCTTGCCACAGAGGTCAACTTACAAAGGGTGCACTTACAATTTGAGAAGGAACATATTTTGATAAAAAAAACATTTCCAAGGCCAATTAGAGACTGAATTGAGGGTAAATTACCTAAAAAAAAAAAAGTAGAATAATAAACAAATATTGTTCTTGAAATGTGGTGACAACATTTTTTTGTGATTATTACATGGTTTGTGCATATTATACAATATCTAAATGTTAATTATCTGTTGTGGTATATCAATGTGGAGAAGAGAAATGTCAAACTTTAAAAGTAACTGTAACTTACCCAAAGGTGTTGGAGCATATCCTGACATCCAATTAACACACATTTGGCTAAGAAAAAACAGGACATGTGTTGGCTTAATTTGTAGACATCTTCTCCATCCATGGACAATGCATTAAATATTTGTTCATTCAAATCTTCCTCCTGAAATGTATTATAAAAAAAGAGCAAAATATGGAATGAGATAGAAATAATTTAAATTTGATGGTTCAGATTAATAGAAAACCAATCTCGGACCTCTCTTCAAAAATCATGTCATGCCAATGAGAAGTTTATGCCAAGAGAAGTTTATTTTATTTATTTATTTTTTACTATACCTTGATGGTAATACTTGAACTCCACATGTCATAGTACTTTTTTAATGGTGAACTGGCAATAAAGGGCCCAGTCCAGTTATTTTGGACATAGAATTGGAGACAGGCAACACCCACAGCCAAAACTTTTAAGGAACTGCAAAAAATAAAATATTGTTACAAAATTTATACTACTATAAAAATTATTTTGTAAGTGTCAGATTGAAATAAGGAAATTTTAAATAAATGCTTCTTTATATCAGCTGAAAAAATGTTAAAAAGAAGTTTTAATAAAAAATGTTTGCAACATAAAAAGGATATATTCCTTTTAATTTAACCATCCTGGGACAATTGGGTAATTATTTTTACTTTATAACAATTAAATATGTGAAATGAAGTTTATCGCATTCTCATTATTCTATCAATTTTAGATGCTTAAAATATTTACTAAAATTTTCTACATTCACATATGCTATAGAAAATATCACCAGATGACAATTTTATAAACAATACAAATATTTTGAATCCTTTGTGTTATATGGTGAGGATAGAAAAAGTTGTTATGGCTATTATGGTCTTCTCTTCAACATTCTAAAAATATATTTTTTGCATTATAAATAACTAGCTGTAAACCTGGTGATGCCTAGAAATAAAGGAAAGCAAATATTTGGTACCTTTCTAATGTCAAAATTGGAATAAAAGCATTGTAAATGTATTTATCAAGAATGCTATACTGTTGGAATGAAAACTGCTTAACAAAAATATCTCACCTATTTCAAATCTATACTTGAGTTTCAATACATTTAATTTATACAGAAAAAAAGAACCTTGAATTGCAAACAACATTTTATGAGAGGAATCTGAAACCTTTTTTCAAAATATCCGAAAACTAAAAACCAAACAATGCATGGTAGAAGTATAAATTTGATCCTAGAGTTAGATTTCATGTGAAATATTGCCTTTATAATTATATTTTTAAGTATTAATTTAAATCCAAATTGTGACATGTCTAAATAAATAGTATAAAATACTCTCTGGATGATGTTAATTCTGAATATGTATGGCTTTACAGGCAGTGAGAAAAATCCCAGGTATACAAAACATAGATTACAAAATAAGCAGCTGAAGCTTGTAATATTGAAGACATGCACATCATTGTATTAGTTTCCTAAAGTCAGTGCAGCATATGTAGTAAAAATTAAATAATATAGAAAGTGGTAATAGTTTAATGTTAAATAAAATTACAAATGGAGAATTCTTTTCTGGAAACCATGTTTTCCATTGCTTTTATTTTGCTTGTTGAAAATTTCTTGTTGGTACGATGTCTGAGTGATGTAAATAGCTGAGATTCTAAAGTGAATAGCATTAATCAGATAATGAGACAGGAATTGAAAGAATGTAGCAAGAAAAAACTGGTATATGCACCTATTTCCAAAATAATAAGCTTAAGAACTAACTTGCACTTAGTCAATTCAGTATTCTTTTTGAGATACAGGTTCAGAAATGTTCTAACCCCCGACTCCCCAGAAAACACAGTTATTAATATTTGTATTTATATTATCAAGTTTTGTGACTGTATATATTGTGAACTTTAAGTAAAAAAATAAAAAATAAATAGGTTTTTTGATAAAAATACAATCAGATAATTGCAACTAGAGAAAGAAAGAACTGTGAGTGTGTGTGTCTTATTAGATGAAAAAGTGGGGCAGTGGGTGGAAAGAAGGTTTGCATTGTCCATTCATGTACGGTAATGAATAATCTGCATCCTTAACTAATTTTACAAGGAATTAAATAGTTTTACTATACAGCAATATCAGTACATAAGAAAAATGAGTGAAAGGTAAAAAACCTGATCAATCAAAAAGTATAAATATCTTTACTGCTTGGTATGGCATAATTTACAAATATATCAATATACAATACAGACAATAATAAGCAATATAAATCTTCCATAAGTTTAGATGACAACTATGAGACTTAAGCTCAACAGGGATGTTAAAATAATAATAAATGAATCAAAAGAAAAAGAAAGAAGCTATGTAAAAAATAATGTTAATAATGTTCTTACTTTTCAGGTTTATTGGTAATAAGTGTTTTGACATTATCTTTAATTGCATTTTCAATATTGGATGGAGTCACTTTATTCAAATTTTCTCCTAGAACATCTCGAGCAAACAAATTCCCTATTACTCCAATGTAGTTAGTGTTGAGAAGATCTTCAATGACATCTGGTATGTCTGAGGTCATTGAAACTGAAAAGAAATTTGAAAGCATAAAATAAATAGTTTATATAATGAAAGGAAGCAAATAAACAATTCTATTTATAAGAATTAAAATAAAAGTAAAATAAAATTAATTTTTGTAATGAGTATTTGTAACAAATTTGACATACCAATGTGGACAAAGAATCAATTCTGTTCCTGTATGGTTGAAAGGTGTTCATAATTTTTCCAAGATTATGAAAAGTAAATGTAAAAACTATATGGGGAAAATAATTATAAAACAGGTAAGTCACTTTAGAAATTTGAGAATACCTTTTACTGACTACCTTCTGGTAAGGTGTTCACTAACTATTATTTAACAATGAAATGTATTTTTATTAAACAAATCAAAGAGATGTTAAAACTTTTGCAAATCAATTACTGACATAAGAGTAATTGAATTTACAGGCCATGATGGCCCTTATCATAGTCATAAAAATAGTCCTTTGAAGATTTGATCACCCATGTGGCTTTGGGGTGGTCTCAAACCTTCTGGAACACAAGTGGATGGAGGGGGTGAGACCCCAGAATTATCCATATAAGCAGAGAGAGGAAGGAAATCGCGAGGTGGGGAGGTGCCCAGCAGCCAGACAGTGAGGAATCAGTAAGGATGGAAGCAACAGGCAGTTCTTTTTTCATGGCCGGAAGTTTTGCAAGATAGCAGCCCACCTCTCAAAGCTGAAGGAAGGATTCCATGTTTATGTGAAAAATCGTATTGATGCTACTTCCAAACCAGAGAATCTCGAAAAACAATCGTCTTCATTATTTATTGAAAGCAATCATGGCCAAGGAGATGAACATGTGCACATAGCAAGTTGGGTGTATATACAAATACAATCAACCTTGGATGTCACCACAGGTGTAGTGAACAACAGCCAATCAGAGAATGTTGTCACAATTTTGCCATGAAATGGCATCACACAGTAAAATAAACAGTATATTTAGTATTCACTTATTGAAAAAGAGTTCAAACATGTTTAAAAGATTTTTAAAAAAGTTATCAGTTTTGTAGCACATAAATTTAACCAAACAGATATTGACCTTGATTTGGAGAGTATAAGCTGAATTTCATGAAGAGGGTCAAAAAAATGAACAGATTTAACATAGAGCAAAGATTTCCTCAACAGTTTAAGTATTTAACTTTATAAACAGAAAAATTTTTTCAAAGTTCAAAATGTAGAGAATTTTCACATTACATCTTTTTGATATGCTTGTCATACTTTGTTGAATAAATGTTATAATATAGCCATAACAGTATACTTCTGTAGATATTAGACATAAAATAGATTCTCATTGGCAATAAATGAACAAAAAAAAATTAAACTTAAGATACAGTTATTTATTATCTGAAAATTATGAGTATGTTTTCCTTTATATTTGTCAATTGTTAAATTACATTTTCTGATATGCTAACAAAATATTTATTTTTATTTTCAAAAATTATCAGCAGCTTCTTAGTGCATCATTGACTTTAAGTTATTACAAATCAATCTCAGTTAAATCATTGTTACAAAATGTAGGCATTCAACCCTTTTACTTGTTAGATAAACCTATAGTAATTACTGTAATATGTTTTGTGATTCAACTTTCAAAAGTTCATTAATTGTATGGAAAAAATGTTGTAAAATGAAATTGTAAACAAAAGTGGTTGCTACAAAGAAGCCAGATTGTGGAAATGCACGGTTTCCTTTAAATGCACTGAAATTTATATTTGCCTTTGATCAACTATTAAAATATTTTTCTGTGCAGACAATAATGGGCCCTTATCAGAGTCGTTATTTATCTGGATCAAGATAGAACAGTTGATGCTTGATTTTTAGGCGAAGATTGACCTGAATAGACAACGAAGAGAGAAATAAAAATAGATGACTAAAGCAAAGAAAAGGTTAATTTCTTCACAAGAACTGTATTTACAACATTGTGATGTGAATCAAGTATCAACTACAATGAAATAACCATTCTGACTTTCAAGAGCAAAGAAGCCTATGACCAAGAACAGGTCTGAGCCAGACAAGAGAAGAACTGTCTATATTTGGACATTATTGTGTAGGTCATTAGTATAATTAAATACTACTTTTTTATCCCACCTTCAGAATGTTGAAACTTAGCTATTTTTTCTATCTAGGTTTACACTTCCCATTGAAATTCAGACATTATTTGCTCTCTAATCCGATTAGTAATGATCAGCTGCGGCATCTTTCATGACAAAGGCATAATGTAAGGCCAATACAAATATCAAAACCTTTACTTTATATTGTTTGCAGGCTGTTTTTAGGATGATTTTGATATAAAGAAAATGCTGGTGCCACCTACAATTTTTGCATGATTTACATGATGTATTCAAAAACTTTAATTTTTTGCTAATAGCAAGCTTTAGTTGCTAATGAATTTTAAATAATTTTACAAGATCACTAATTTACACAAATCCAATCTCTATAAATATAATAGAGATTATAATATGATTACAAATCTATATAATTACAAATGCTTTAAGCATTTCATGAAATTGAATTCTGAAAATTTTTTCACAGAGCAAGTGCTATCTAGAATCCAGGACTTCTGACAAAACAACTTTGCAGAAAGACAAGGGAAAAAGCGAAAAAAGGCAAAGAGAAAGAAAGAAAAAGGCAAAGAGAAAGAAGGAAAAAGAGGAAAAAGGTGAAAAAGAAAGAAAAAGAAAAATATTAAGAGACAAAAAGGAACAAAAAGAAAATGAGGTAAAAAGAAAAAGGTGCAAAATGAAAAAAATGAAAGAGGCAAAAAAGGAAAAAAAATGAAATGTGGTGAAAAGGTAGAGGTAGAATGAAAGGTGAATAGATGAAATGGCAAGGTGAAAAGGGATTTAATTAAAAAAGAGGCAAAATGTGTAGACGAAAAAGAGGCAAAAAGTGAAAATGATAAAGTTGTGAAAAAGACAAAATGAAAGGGGAAAAAAGGGGAAAGGGACAAAATTAATAGAAAGGTGAAAAGTCACAAAATGGCTAAACAGTGAATAGTGGCAAAAGGGGAACATGGTCAAGATGGAAACGGACAAAAAAATCAGAAAGGGATAAATTGAAAAACAGGTGAAGTGAGACAAAATTACAAAAAAAAAAAAGAAGAAAACAAAAAAGAGACATAGCTCAGTGTCGGTTGGATCCAGTGAGTTCAATACCTGGCTACGGTAGTGGAGAACAGAAATTTGGAAAGTTGAGTTAAAGGAAAATAATTGAGACAAGAAAAGGCATGGCATGTGGAACTAGAACAACCTACTGCAGTAAATGAAACAAAGAGTTCAAAATTCCAATCACCTGAAGAAGACCAGAGCATAATAATGAAAACGTGTGAATATGGCGATAAAGATGAAGTCAACAGTCCCAATAATGTATATAATTACAATGCCTCATCTCAGAAATATAGACAGATATTGAAGGATAGGTATGGACCTGACAATTAGGAAAGTCTCACCTGAAGCTAGCATGAATATTGAACCATCTGACATTCTTACACCAATGCAGAGAATTATGACTCATCCTTTCAGGCTTGGTAAGAAATATAAAGGAGAAACAGGTTGTCCCCTTACAAGAACAGCATAAAAGCCGTAACACGAGTGGGAATAGAAAAATCAGGCAGGAAAAAGGAGATCACCACCCCCTGTGGGATGAGGTTGAAATAATAGAGAACATCACTGGAAAATACAAAAACTTAAGAAATCACCACATATGCTGGGCCGACCAAACATAGAAATGAATAAAATATGGTCACCAGTAATATGGAGTGCTAGAGAAAAGCAATAATAACAAAAATAACAATGACAAAAATGAAAAAGACATGAAAAAAAATGACAAAAAGTTGAATAGAAACAAATTTAAAAAAACAGTCAAAACAAAATCGATGAAAAATATTGTTAAGAAAAAATTTTTTAAAATCTCAAAATGAAAAAAAAACAAGTGGGACAAAAAGAGATTTGAAAAGAGTCAAAATGACAAAAATGTGAAAAATGTGAAAAGAGACAAAAATGAAAAAAAAAAAAGGGTGAAAGCAGGACAAAATGAAAAAGATGAAAAATGTGTTTTCAAAAAGAGAAAATAAGGAGAAAAAATGAAAAAGTCAAAAAAATGTTCGAAAGAGAAAAAAAGCGGAGAGGCAAAAATGAAAAAAGAGAGGCGGGGGAAGAAGGGCAGAGAGGGGAAGAGGAGACGAGAGTTGAAAAGAGAAGCAAGAGGAGACGAGAGTTGAAAAGAGAATCAAGAGGAGACGAGAGTTGAAAAGAGAAGCAAGAGGAGACGAGAGTTGAAAAGAGAAGCAAGAGGAGACGAGAGTTGAAAAGAGAAGCAAGAGGAGACGAGAGTTGAAAAGAGAAGCAAGAGGAGACGAGAGTTGAAAAGAGAAGCAAGAGGAGACGAGAGTTGAAAAGAGAAGCAAGAGGAGACGAGAGTTGAAAAGAGAAGCAAGAGGAGACGAGAGTTGAAAAGAGAAGCAAGAGGAGACGAGAGTTGAAAAGAGAAGCAAGAGGAGACGAGAGTTGAAAAGAGAAGCAAGAGGAGACGAGAGTTGAAAAGAGAAGCAAGAGGAGACGAGAGTTGAAAAGAGAAGCAAGAGGAGACGAGAGTTGAAAAGAGAAGCAAGAGGAGACGAGAGTTGAAAAGAGAAGCAAGAGGAGACGAGAGTTGAAAAGAGAAGCAAGAGGAGACGAGAGTTGAAAAGAGAAGCAAGAGGAGACGAGAGTTGAAAAGAGAAGCAAGAGGAGACGAGAGTTGAAAAGAGAAGCAAGAGGAGACGAGAGTTGAAAAGAGAAGCAAGAGGAGACGAGAGTTGAAAAGAGAAGCAAGAGGAGACGAGAGGCAAAAAGAGAAGTAAGAGGAGACGAGATGCGAAAATGAAAAAAAAGAAGAGAGTGATACCCCCCCCCCCCCGACCAAAATAAAGGTGAAAAAGGCCAAAAGTAGAAGAGACAAAAAACGACAAAAAAGGGAAAAGGACAAAAACGACAAAAAAGGGAAAAGGACAAAAACGACAAAAAAGGGAAAAGGACAAAATGGGAAATGGTGAAAAAAGATGGAAAAGGAAAGGGAAAAGGGATAAAAAGAAAAAAGTGAGTAGTATGGAAAAAAAGAAAATCAATGCAAAAATTAGAGGGGAAAGAGGAAAAGAATGAAAGAATTAGGAAAAAGATACAATTCACTATTTTTCTGTGATAGAGAAGTAAATATTAGATTATTTTAGACAATTCCTCATTGTGTTAGTTTCAAGGAAAATGTGTTATTAAATTACACATGTTTATTAAAAAAATTGCTAAGATACTTTTGTTTTTGAACCATTAAATATATAAATGCTATCAAAGAAAAAGGTGAGTGCTTATAAAATATATTAGAGCATAATATAAGTGAAAACACCTTTAAAGTTTTTAATAAGTTTTAAAAACCTTATCAAATAAAAACAATGTTACATATTCCTTTTAGAGAAAATAGACTGATTTTGCCAGTGAATAAACTTTTTGCATAATTCTTCATTTATTTTAATTCAAAGAACAAGCACTAATCTTCAAGAGATTGATAATAATGGTTATAATTCCACCCCACTTTTTTTTATTTAAATGTCTCTTCAAAATTTTAATATTCCTGTAAAGTCTTTCTGTAAAACATTGGATTAAATCTGTTTTACAATGCAAAATTAAATTGTGCAGTCCATGTGCAATGTGCCATGACATGCTTTATTTACATTGTAAAGAAAAACATTAACATTAAAAAAAGCATGACATCACAGCAGGCTGCAACCAAAAATAAACCTTTTCTTTTAACAAGAAAGCACATTGAACAAACTGGCAGTAAAATGATGTAATTATTACATGTGAAGTGAATCACTGTCTGAAAGAATACTGATTTGGGTAGCTCCACAAAATAAATGAAAGATTATTCCAGCAAAATGCTTTAAATGGTAGGTCAGTGATGTAATGGAAGAAGCATGAATATCTAAGTAAGGGTGATAGTCATTTAGCATTTTAATGCAGAAATGTCACAACTGCACAGGTAGCATTATTTTAAATTTATCTGTTTAATATTAAAAGAAAAACAATTGCTACAGTGCCAAGATAACTGTAATTTTTCTTATTTTTGTCAACATAATCCTTTATTCAGTGATTTCAATTTGTGTGGCGAGAAAAACTTATCTATAAATTTTACTTCGAATTAGTTAAACTTCATAAACCTTTTTGTTTTCTGATCAGACAAGGAATTGAATGTGAAAAATAATCATCATGCTAAATAAATATATAATCAATGAAAACTGAATTAGAAATGCTAATACAAGTTTATATTGTGAAACAAGTATAACAAATACATACAAATGGGTAAATTTTGTTTTTTTAAATCTAGAGAAATGTCTATTTTTTTTTTAAATTTTCTATGCATTTTATTTCAAACTAAGCTAAATCTCATAATCTAAAAACTATATGAAAATAAAAAGGTATAAAATTCTAAGATTTTTTTAGTAGTCAATAAAATTTCAGTGATTCAGTAAATTAAACAATACAACTAAAGAAAAAATCACCCTACTGGTATGTTATTTTTGCTGCTGAATAATTAAGTGTTAGCAATTTCAAAAATTTGAATTACTTGGGTGACTATTTCAAAGTTAGAATTTGGTAAAACACCTAATCAATACAGATTATGATAGAACTTGTGTCAATAGAGGTTGAGTCACACTATTAGGCATTTGTTAGTCTTATTTTGGAGAAAAATCTAATGGACATATCTTCAAGGTCTAAGATTATTATTAAATAAGATTCCAAATTATGCAAATCTTAAAAAATGCTAGTTTCAGGAACATTGAAGAGATATCTGTCAATAAAAAATTCTATTTTTTAATTTTCTCTGTTCATATCAATAAAGCGAAAGTTGATACTTGAACAACAAATTAATATAAAATTAACTATTCTAGATTTTTCAGACGTGTAAATTTTATGTAATTTTAATGAAAATTTCTTTCTTTTAGCCTACAAATATTGGATCAGAAACAGATATACAATGCATCATTGTAACACTAAATGAAGTAATAGCAATGTTTATATTTTGGAAATATCTGCAATGTTGAGTTAACTTTGGTAGTGTTGAGTTGTCATGCAATACCAACTGAGGTAATCTTTTATGCTCATATTCAGTACTGCTAGTTTTGATAAGTAAAAATAGTTACTTATTATAAATACCTACTTTTTAAGTTCTAGAGTAAACACCTGTTGTTTCTTTTATTTCTATGAGCAAAGCTACTTTCATTTTCTTTTCAGAGAATTAAATTAAAAATTGTTACAATGATAACATAATGCAGGTGTTATCAACAATTCTATCCATTATTGCATCTATACAATTATGGTTTCACAAGTTAAATCTGAACTTCTCAAACATTAATTTTTTTCAGTATTATAATTTTCAAGCTAAAATTTAAATTAATAAGCAGTTAAAGATCACAGACAAAAATATGATTAACTTTCCTTTTCAAATGAAGAATGAAGCAAAATAAAATTTATAAAAATTGAAAAAAGAATTGCAACTGAATAACAGAATTCAGGAGTAGATGGACCTTGATATCACCTGGTCCATACTCCCCCCTCTTCTCTTGAACAGAAGCTTTTCCCTTGTTTCCTGTTTAGGAAGGGATCCACAGTTCCTTTCTTCTTCTGAGGCCTTAAAGGTGGTACTGCCATGAATTTTTGATGATGTGTGTGGATGGTGGCTATGTCATGTCATACCAATGGTACTGGGTTGGCAGTTTCCTGGTTGCTGCTTCCCAACTGGTAGTTAGGAGCTGAACTCTTGTGTAGCAACTAGAGAGGGTGTTCTGATCAACAGTTACATAATATCAGGGTTCTCAGGATGTCCCTGCAAGCACCTCTGGTAGGTAACCCCAAAGATGCACTATGCTTTTTGAGTCAACTGCTTCATCCACCGCAAGGAAAGTTGGCTCCCTGTGCCAGGCCAGGAAATTTTTCTCCCCGGAATCGATCCTCCAAATTTACAAATCAACCATCCGCCCTTGCATGGAGTATTGCTGCCATATATGGTCTGGAGCCCCGTCTGTTTGCCTCGGGGTTCTTGATAAGATCCAGAGACGGGTATGCAATGTAATTGGCCCTGATCTGGCTTCTCGTCTGCAGTCTCTCTCTCTCTCTCTCTCACAGACGTGCTATCGCCTCTCTTTGTCTCTTTTACAAATACTTCCATGGTAATTGCTCCGATGAGCTGCTATCGCCGGTTCCCAGGCACCATGAATTCAAGCGTCATACAAGGCTGGAATCCCGTTCCCACCCTTTCACTGTTGAAACTGTTAAATGTAGACGTCTCTTTTACTCCAATAGCTTCATACCTCGCACCTCACACCTGTGGAACTCCCTTCCCTATTCCTGTTTCCCTGACAACTATAATCTCCAACTATTCAAATGTAACGTCAATTGACATCTCTAGTTGCATTGATCTATCTACCATCCTTCTCCACATCCTTTGCTCTATCACTCCTATCTGCTCTTGCTCCAAATCCTTTATAACCCCTTGTGTGCTAGTGGCTTTTAGCCTTGCCTGGGGTGAAGAGCTTAAAAAAAAAAAAAAAAAAAAAAATGCTGCTGTCTGCCCCAATTCCCAGCCCACATGTCCCCTGAGACAACTAACAGCTACTACTACTCTCAGCCTTTTCCTAACACACCATGACAATAAGCAACCAACAAAATAAAACTAGCTCAACAAAAATCACCTAAACCCCTCAATTTTTCTTTCTCCAACATTTGTGGTATTCATACTAACTTCTGCAGTGTGGAATCATTCCTCTTTGAACATTCTCCTGACATCCTAACTCTCTGCGAAACTAATCTTAATTCTTTAATCCCCTCCTCTGAATTTTCAATTCCAGGCTAACCTCTATCTCTGGCTAGGGAACTCTCTTTAGTCTCCAGATCATTCTTACATGTACATCTATCTTCCTCTACTAAATTCAATCAGCTATCTCTTCTTTCTCTACTATTCCCTTTCCTTTTATGACTGTCAGAGTATCTCTGATTATGATCATCTCTCTACACCTGCTTGCAAATATTTGTGTTCAGTGACTTCAATGCCCAGCATGCCACTGTCACTGACCTTGCAGGCATTCAAACTTTGAACTTCTCAATCTCTCATGCAAGTGGTGGACTTCTCTATGCATTTCCTCAGTAATTCTGATGGACACGTTTATCTTCTTTACCTCCTCCTCATATCATACTCTACAGCTCTGCCCTTTTGGCAACTCTGATAATGCGTAATCTGTAAACATCTCTTTCTGTTATCCCATCTGCCAAGAACATCATACCAACAAAATATATTTCTGTTATCAATGCGCTGATTGGGACTCATTCCATGACTTCCTTCACAATGTCCCTTGGAATAAAGTTTTTAATCATCTTGTTGAAACATATGGCTCTGAGGTCTCCTCTTGAGTGAAAGCTAGCATCAAAGCTTTCATTCCAGAGCAGAAACACCAAGTGAAATCATGATCATTTCCTTGGTTCTCACCTGCATGCTCAGCTGCTATAGCCCACAGGAATTACTTCTTTGGGCTGTACCAGAGCGACAGGTCTGATTACACAGACATCACTTTGCTTGTAATAAGTGCAAGTGTTCTAGAGATTATTGGCAGCTCTGCAAGAGTGTACTGAATCACAGCAAATCCTCAATCCCTACTCTCTTCAATCAATTTGAAGTCCTGACATCTACAGCAGATATAGTTGAGGGCTTTGCTTGGAAGTTCTCCAACACCACATTCAACTCATCTGGTGTATCCATACCTGATTTCCCTGTTAGAACAGAGGCTGTATTGAATGATATGCACATAACCCCATCACTGGTTCCAGATATTATTTCCAAACTAGATTCCCACAAGGCAAGTGGATGTGATGGTATCCCAGCTGCCATCCTAAAGAAATGTGCTGCCAAACTCTACAACAATTGCCTCACTTCTTCCTGCTTCCCACTTGTTGGAAGTCCTCATCTGTAATTCCTGTTTTCAAGAATTCTGGAGAACACTATTAATCTCTTACCACTTTTTTGTAAAGTATTTGAGGCTCTAATCAATGCTGAAGTGGTTAAGCATCTTACTTCTTACAATCTCCTCTTGGACAAACAATATAGTTTCTGTTTCACCAGGTCTACCACTGATGCAATAACAGCTAGCACTGAATTTGTATATCAAGCTCTGGATAAGAATGGCAAAGCTTAAGCTGTGGCTCTAGATATCTCAAAGGCGTTCAACAGGGTTTGGCATGCTGGTCTTCTACACAAGGTGCAGGGCTATGGTGTCACAGGACAAATGTTTGATTTAATCCAATGATTTCTATCAATTTGTGAAATGAAAATGAATGTTGCTTTGAACAGACTTACTTCCAGATCCATTCATATGAATATTTCCCAAGGTTCTATCCTGGGTCCCATGCTGTTTTTGATTGCCCCAATGTCATCAGTTCTCAACTAAGTATTTATGCAGATGACACTACCATTTACTCCTGTCTCAATAGCAAATCCATCAGATCTGACAAAATAAATCGGGTCACTGCTCTTGAAAGGGACCTCCAATCAGTGGTTAAATGAGGCAGGAAATGGCTTGTAAATTTGAATGCCTCCAAAACAACAAGAGCTTTCATTTTACTATATAAAACCTTTTTTGCCTGCCATCAGCATGGCTGGCACTAGACTCCAGGAAGGCAACACACTGTGCTTTCTTGGCCTCACACTTTTAACTGACTTGAAGTGGAGCAATTGCATTGAGTCAATAGCTACATCTACTGCAAGGAAAGTTGGGTCATTGTGTTGTGCCAAAAGATTTTTCTCATCAGAATCCATTTTGCACATTTACTAATTTACCATTCATCCATGCATTGAATACTGTTGCCATATCTGGTCTGGTGCTCCTGCTGTATATCTTGAGAATCTTGACAAAATCCAAAGAAAGATCTATAATGTAATCTATCCTGACCAGGCATCTCAACTTCATTCACTTTCTCTCCAACATGATAGTCTTCCCTCTGTTTTTTCTGATGAGCTGTTATCCCTGGGGCCCTGATTACATGAATTCTCATCTAGGTCCCACTCTTTTGCTGTTGAAATAGCTAAATGCAACTGCCACTTCTACTCCAACAGTTTCTTTTCTCATATTTCCCACTTGTGGAAATCCCTTCCATTTACTTGCTTCCCTGATAACTACCATCTTCAAAACTTTAAATGCAACATCAGTTGCCATCTTCTGTGTTCTTGAATCCCTTTCATCTTTTGTCCTTTCCTCAATCCTTCCTATTCTCAGTATTCTCTTTCATTCCCTGTAACCCCCTACATACTAGGAGCATTCCCACCTTGCTTGGGGTGAAATGTAATAAGTTTTTCTAATATCTTGCTCTCAGATGCACATGCATAAAAAAATTAAATCTCAAAATAATTTCAAATAAGCATTTTTAAAAGATTTTAGTTATTTTTTTTTAATTTTCTTTCTTAACCCACAGCATAACTTCTTTCTTTAATATTGTGAAAACTACTT
Source organism: Acanthosepion esculentum (assembly GCA_964036315.1). Lineage (NCBI taxonomy): Eukaryota > Metazoa > Mollusca > Cephalopoda > Sepiida > Sepiidae > Acanthosepion > Acanthosepion esculentum. The sequence goes on along the minus strand of OZ038483.1, from coordinate 87,291,410 downwards.
ATTTTATTTATAATATATATATTATTTTCTTTTCTTTCTGTCTAACCCAGACCATATTATCCAAAACCAAGTTAAACTGAATTAAAAAAAAATATATATTAGTTAGTAGACTTTGTTATTTTTTGCCATCCACAGATCATAAGGTAAGAAAATTTACACTGACCTTTTCATTACGAGATTATTTTTATTTATTTATTTTTACACAAAATAAAAAGTAAAACTTAAGAAAAAAGAGGAAAAATAAGAACTTGTGCACCTTTTTTTTACAAACTACCTGTGTAGTAATCATCATTTCTCTGAATAAAAAAAAAACAGGTTACAAGTGCGAAGTCATTAACTCTGAGTGTATCGCAAAAAGGAACTCTAAAATAAAAACAAGTAGTCTGTTTTCTGGTGTCGTTTTATTGTCAAAGGAGAAATTCAGTTGTCATCATTCTAGTCGCAAAAAATGGCTGCTTAAAGTTGAATCGTACATTTTTAATTTTGTTATTTGTAGTCTATCTTGAAATTTCGATCAAAATTCAAAAGTCAAAACCAGGTGTGCTTGATAAAAAGACTAAAAAAAAGGGATATCTTTATTATTATTATTTTTTTTACAACATTTTTACTCTTTCAATTTAAGGCATAGCATTTTTACTTAGATAAAAATAAAATTATATAATTTTATAATTCCTTATTTAAAAAAATTATAAAACAAAACAAAAAAATGGCTAGTTTCATTCATTTTGAGTTTTGACAAAAGAATAAAAAATATTGCTACTACTAACTACTCACTGTCAATAGACGAAAAACACATGAACAGCGCATCAAAAAGGATTTTTTAAAATTCATACTACGATAGTAGAGTAATTATCTAACAAAAAGGTATATTTTTGAAAATAATTTAATTAAGCTCTTCTTCGATAGTCAAAGACAGCGAATGATTATCGAAATTTTTCGATAATCATTCGCTAATATCGATTATCCCTCAATTCGAAAATTCACTTCATTCGGCTTAAAAATTTTAATTTTCAATGAAACTATTTTCCATTCAATTTAGTAGAAATTTTTTTCATATTCAGAATTTCCCAAACCTAAACGAACGAAATAAATAATCCTATTTCGTTTTTACTGTTTATTTTTTTTTGTAGCTCGTCACAAAGATTCGTTATAAAAAAAAATTAATCACGACATAAGCAGAAAAGTTACAAAAAATATTTCTTAAATGAAAATGACCTAAAAAAACTTTAAACATTCCTACAACATAAAAAAAAAAATACATTAATGTTTTTAAAATAATTAATTTTAAAGTGATATTCCAAATGCAAGCTGTTGCCGACAGATTTTACGCAGCAGAGAAGCGGAAGAAACCCAGAATCTGTGGTCCACGTGCACAGTCTCTGTTACAATTTCACAGGCAAGGAGATAAAGTACTTAAAATCAGGAACCGATTCAATCTTCCCATAGTTTCTTAGAGATCCGAAATTAACACTCACGTTTTTCGACGTCAGTTACGCCTCCTTTCAAGATAGAAAGTTCCAGATCCGAGATCGGCGAAACTTCCCTGATGCTCGCCATGATGTTAAGTAGACGATAAAGACTTGTAGTTATACAACCGGTGTCGAATTTAATCTTGTTCCTACTCTGACTTTATTCTATGAAAAAGCTGGAATGTAGACTAGGAATTGACTCTATTTTCCTGTTCAGTATTCATTCATTCATTCTTTCTGTTTATTACGAATTTGTTTATATATTATATATATATATATATATATATATATATATATATATATATATATATATATATATATATATATACTTTCTTCAAGGTAATTGTTCTGCTGAATATTCCTGTACGATACCTAGACTTTATGAATTTAAAGTGCAGTAAGGGTGTTCCGAAAGTTTTGTCACCACTGGCACTATAATTTTCTATTTCAGATATCTGACACGAGCTCCTGCAGTTTGGAAGTGAGGTTGCTTGCAAATATATGGATACATGATCGTGTGCATTTTGGCAAGATCATGGAGGATATGCGACATTACCTTGTATTACTGTAGTGTATTTGCATTTACTTGTTCTTCTATTGTTCTCATTACTTTTAGGTAGGAGTGGCAAGACTTTCGGACCACCCTGTAGATTGGCGGCAAGGTCTCACAGTTGGAATGGATAGATGTAACCGTAAGTTCTATGCTAAGAGTTTCTCCTATCGCACTTAACTCTCTTCTGGCTTCATGATTCCCAGTCAACTTTGATCTTCAGAAATTTAAACGAATTATCAATTGTTATCTTATGCTTTCTTAATTTCTGTTTTTTTTTTATTGTTCTCTCCTTAATAGAGTTTTTTTTCTCATATGCTCTAATACTCAGTAACCATTTGAGTCTTAGTGGCTTTATTACCTTGCTTAAGGTGAAATGATTAGTATATATATATATATATATATATATATATATATATTTATATATATATATATGTATGTATATATGTGTGTACATATATATATATATATAGTTAGTACACAATAAAATCTAAAATTACCTGATATGGGTTTATTTTTGTGGATCAGTTTTAATATTTTATATCACTAGGATCCACTTGGATTATATACCAATGGATTTATTACCTTTACCATATATATATATATATATATATATATATATATATATATATATATATGCTTAAAGACCAAAGGAAAACTTATAGCTTGTGAGTTTCATCCTCTGATGGACTTTATCAAGGCAAATGTAAGGATCTTATTTTGTAACCACCTTTTTTTTCCTTTTCCCTTTATTCATATTGAGCTTTTACAGATATATTTTTAGTTATATCCGAAATTTTTCACACACACATATACACATATATGTACATATTTACTTCACATATTCCATTAAATCTCAGTTTTTTTTCATCTCTATTTTTTTTACACAAAAATAATAAGTATGATCTATCTTGAAATAGAGCAAATCAAACAATTATAAATATTCATATTAAAAAAGAAGAGATTCCAAAATACAATCTGAACCATAAGTTTAGGAAGTGAGTCAAAGCAAGAACTTTTAAACAATATTTCCTATGCAAAATAATATTTATAGACTTGATTTTCCAATATTCACTGTATAAACCTCAACAACAGATTTAATCTAACAAAGGACAATAAAGATTTTGTAGTCACCATTTACATTGTTTATAATAACTTTGATTTTTTTGTAATTTGATAGTGTCACAAGCAACATTTCTATTTCTTTCTTATCAAAGGAACTTTGTTGGAATGTGCTTATATATCTGCATTTTAAATAATCTATGCATTATTACCAAAGAGAATTTTGCTAAATCTTTGATTTGTATTTTTTATATTTTCTCTTGTGTAATACAATTGTTTACAAACCTTGCTTATATTGGAAAATATTGAGCTAATAAATATTATTGTTGAATTAAGTATTATCTCATATATATAAATTATAACAAAAAATAACTTGAAAAATTTTCTAAGCTGGGAAACCCATCAAAAGTAAGAGACTCTAAAATTGTAAATTGAAGTCAAGAAGGCAGTCATCATCCAGACAGCTAAAGCAGAATAAGCTTCCCTATTCTTCTTAAATCTCTGTGAGATTAAAAAGACTCTGTTTGAATATTTGACAACTTGTTTTTAATCTTTCTTTGATTTGATGTTAGTCGCCTTTCCAATTTTCCTCTTCTTTTGCTTTCATATAAAATCCTTCTGTTAGTAGAAAGTTATTGACAAGTCTTTTTAGACTTGTCAATAACTTTCCACTTGCCTAAACGAATTTTTGGCACACAAAGGAATATTTGTACAACTCTTCCATTAAACCACCTTGTTAATTGTTTTCACACAGTTTGTATTTCTTATTCATGTTGCTGTTTGTGAGAATCTTTTTTCAATATTGTATAATAAAGGTTTTTCTTACTTCAAAGGCTTGAGTTCCTGTCAACTTTTTATCATGCATTTGTTTTCAGAAAAAATTCTTTACTATCTATTCAAAATATGTACTTAATCTCTTTATGTCATAATCTTTTGGGAGTTTGAAGCAAAGTAGTCTTTATTCATGAAAATCATATGTAATAATTTTTATTTGTATTGGTTCTTTTAAGTAAACAAGAAATTAGTTTAGTTTAGATTATATTGAATGAATTGCTAGGTCTGCTGCTAGAAAAGTTGGTTCATTGAGTTGTGCTAGACAATTTTTCTCACCAGAATCTGTAAAGAAGAATTAAGGGTCGCTGTAAGCGTCAGCAATTTCAGGTAGAAAAATAACAAGAACGATAATCCTTTACATAAAATTTAACGTTTTGATCGGGTAACCTTCAGGCAACAAATACCTAAAGTTTTGGGTATACTGTCCATACATGGTTGTACAAAAGTTTGCACACCTTTGTCAGTAAGAAAAGTGTGTTGTCAGTTCAGGAGGTGAGGTGGCAGTCGGCAGCTCATCGTCTCTGTTGCTGACCCCTTGGTGGCTCTGGCTAAAAAAGAATTCCATTTTTTTCTTCCTCTTGCTTTTGTATCCTTCCACCGGTGGATTTGATTGGTTCGCAGCTCAACCAATTTACTTCTGTGAGGGAATTCATCCACCAGTGAAAAACACATCTAACCACTGCTACAAATCTATCTTGCATTTTTATAAGTCTACCATTCATTCATGCATTGAATATTGCTACCACATCTTTTCTAGTGCTTCTGCTATATATTTCGAGGTTCTTTACAAGATCCAAAGAAGAATCCACAATGTCATCAGTCCTGAATCTGATATCTTGGTCTCAGTCACTGTTCCACTGCCATCATATAGCTTCCATGTATTTTTTCTATGAATATTTTCATGGTAATTCTTCTGATGAGTTTTCTTTTTTGGTAGCTTGAGTTTACAAATTTAAGTGAATTGGCAATTAGGTTTCATCATTTTACAGTTGAAATTGCTAGATGTAACCATAAGTTCTGTGTGCATGGTTTCTGCTTCACAAGTTCTATATGAACAGTTTATTCTCTCTATTGTCTCACTTGAGGAACTCTCTTCCAGTTTCTTTCTTTCTAATCAACTTTGATCTTCAAAAATTTAAATGCACTGTTAATTATCATCTTCTGTTTCCTTAATTCCTGTTCTTTTATTGTCCTCTTTCCTTAAAAATGTTTTTTTCTCAAAATTCTTTCACAATCAGTTACTCCTTGCATCTTACTGGCTTCCTTGATGTGAAATGATTAAAAAAAAAGAAGAGTATCATCCCTTACAGCAACCCTTTCTGTTGATGGGAAATGTTAGAAACATTAACATATTTTTATTAATAGTTGATTTTTATTCATTAACAACAAAAATATAAAACTATTTTTTAAAGAGTATGCAGAGATTATATTTGTAGAATGCACTGTTACAGCCCAAAACTTTGATCTCACTAGGCATTGATTCTAGAGTGTATTTAGTGTTTGTAAATGGAAGTGTTTTGAGATTTATACCTTTCTCTAAGAACAATAGTAAAAGATAAAATTGTTCTAAATGATGAATAATATAAAAATATCAACTGTAGAACAAAAATGACTCCAGTATCAAAAATCAGTTTAAGTAGAATTTTAGTATAAATTTGAAATCTTGTTATTAAATCCGTTATTTAATTACTGTAATATAATGTTGAAATAATGCAAATAGACAAAGCTGTGATTTTGAAATAGATTATATTGTGAGCTGATAGACAAAGCAGAATGTCAATTACATGTTTGCTTGACAAAACTAAATATGGCTTACAGCTGCATTTTTGATGACTGAACTCATGCTTTTAGATTTTTGATGGATTAGACCAGTTTTTGTAAAAGGTTACATTTCTAAAGGACTTGGTAAACTCATTTTAAGTACTTTGTCTGACTTGTATAATAACAATCACAGTACCATAAATACTCCTAGAATGTTAGATTATAGAAATTTTCATAATCAACTCTTCTGGAACATCAATATTTACTAGTAAGTATTAAAACAACTTCACCTATTTTCTTCCATTTCCAAACAGAAACTGATACAATTTTTTCATTACATCTTAATGCAATCAGCAACATTTTTATTGAGTTGAAGTATTGCAGATATAGATGTGAACTGATTTGATAAAGAAGTTAATAAATGTAGTCATACCTGAGTATTATACTATTATATACAAATTATCAAGATAAAAACGCTTTTTCAAAGAGAGAATATTATACACTATGTTGGTATAGAAAATAAATAACAATTTTATTATAGCACATTTGCATGTAATATATACCCAATATTACTTTTGTCTACATGTATATTATTTTAGGTTAATTATTGTTTTATTAATTTATGGTATTTTTGCACAGATGAAAATCTACATGTTTAATGATTCCAGGCATAGATAAATGACAATAGAAGAGTTATGCATCATTTACATGCTGTTTTGCTAAAAAATAAAAATAACCTGTGATTAAAAGTAGATCCTGTTTTCGGAAATTTTCTTTTCTTTCTGAATATAAAACCTGCTGCAACAGTATTTTCACTATTGCCCGAATTAATAATGAAAAAGAAAGAAAAAAATGCAAATCAGATTCAATTACAAAGAAAAAATATTTATTTCTAACCAGCTAACTAAGGGTTCTTGCAAAAATTCATCCCTTTTTGCTGAAAATAAGATAACCTATTCTCTGAGTAACACAATGTAAAAAAACAGAAGAAAACAAACTTAAAAATTACAATGCACCAAAAAACCAGAAAAAAAGAATAGCGCCCACCTACTGTGTCAATGATAACAATAAAAAAAGTGGGGAAGAACCTTAACTCTTCAGTACATTTTCAGTCCTTTCAAGGTTCAAAAGTTTTTATCCTTTTTCTTTTCTCTCTTGTGTAGACAAAGTTCTCTTCCTCTACGTTCTTCTCTTATTTTCCTCTCGTCCACCTGGATATTGCCTTTTTTTACGGGCGTAGAAGGTAAAAATTTACTTAAACACGCACTAAAACACTTTTTGAAAATGCATGTGTTTGCTTCTTCTTCTCAAACGGCTTTAGCTCCAAACTCCACTTACGGACTTCTTTTCAAACTTTCTTTTCTGGGGCTTCTTCAAGAGGACTTCTCAAAACTTTCTCTGAAGGGGAAACTTGCCCTCAGAAACTTGTTACCCATGCATCCTTACTTATGGGCAAACGCTGCTTGCCTTTTCAGCACTGAGAGAGAAAACAAACCTTTTCTCTCTAAGCTGTCTCGTTTCCAACTGCTGCTAAGGTCCAGTCCCAATTCTCCCTTCCCTTTCAAAGGGGGGCAGTTCACCTTTGAACCATCAAATCACAGTCCATTAAAAAAAAAATATCAGCAGGTTCTTAGGGCCAGTAACACAGTGAGTGTATTTTGTTCTCCCTTGACCTAAAAATTTTCAAACTGTATAACAACCATAAAAATTTACACAATGGCTTGACCATAATAAAGTCCCAGAGAATTTTATAAAGCCAATATTGGACCAATAGAAGATTATGATTACTAAGTAGTGATCTGTAGTGGGTATGATTTGATAGTTTTCTCTCACAAGAGAGAAATATCATAGTTAATGTTTACTGCCAAGAACTTGAAGAAGTGCATAGAATATTGTGTAAATCAGTAAAAAGGGGCCACATCATATGGATTCTCAGTCACATGTTACATAGATAATACTACAACAGCTTAAAATGCTGGATGTTGAAGCTGATTACCATTTGTGGATTATATAATCGACTTTTAACCAAGCACACTGCACTTCAAATTTTTTTACAAAAATCCAAGAAATCTAAGTATTTCAAATTATTTACTTTTGAATGCAACCATATATCATTTTTGTGAGCAATAAACTTACCTTTGTTTTGAACATTTTTGAATATTTTTGAACATTTTTGAATATTGTCTCAGATCATTTAATTTCTCTTCATGTCAATTCATTAAAACTATGGACTTTAAAAATTTCTGACTTATTTTCTTGAAAGAAGTTACTGACACAACTTCAAGCATGTAAATTCATAAATAAATTCCTTATTTTGTTTTGTTAAAACTTTCCTCATTATTATCATCCTTCATTAATCTTCTTGGCAGGGGTAACTCAACTGCTCTTTTAAACCTCTAAGCCCCATGCCACTAGAATCTGGTGACCCTTGATGTGCAAGGAAACACATACCTATTCTTACTGCATTCTTCACAAGTGAACATGTCTGACAATGAATGGGAGATGAATCAAACATCGATAGAAGTCAACAAATCGATACAAACAGTATTCATTAAACAACCCATGTTCATTGAATCGAATGTGATTTTATTGCACAGTTTAACTTTATAAGGATAAGGACACCCATACAGTAATTTTATCATGTGTTGGTTGCAGTACTGCTGGAGATAATATACAAGTTACAACCTACCGTTTTGAAATTGGGAGATTATAGCAAACTTGAAGAAGCAGTTATAATGTTGCATGAGAAATTGAAGCCAGAATTGCATGACAAATTAATGTCTTCTTCCACACTCACAGATATTTGTTTATTTAAATGAACTGATGGTGTTAGCAACAAAAATTGGAGTGAATAGTGATATCATAAAACACAAGTTCATACAGATTAACATAAGACCCATCCTGGCAGCACAAATGGATTTAGAAATGGAAAAACTTGGGAAGATGGCTTATGACCTACTACTGTATTTTAATAAGCCCATTCCTGTTCAGCAGGTTCAAACAAAGAAAGAAAAAGACTGTCATAGTAGGAATTACAAATTCCAATCTACTGTAAACTTGTATCACTATAACCAGAAACCAAAAATATGAAGGGTGTATATCTACTATGCACATTGTGTGAGATCCTGTAAACCATGGTGTATGTGGCCTGAATAAAAGAAATATTAAACTAGTTCCATCTTCATGATCATCTTCACCAGCATGTGATATGAAAACAGAAAAATTAGTTGGGCTGATAACCCTAGGTCTATCAGGTCCACCACTTTTAAAAGTCAGCCACTCAAACTCTCCAAAGTTGTCTTCTGATAAAAATACTTAAAAGAAACAAAAAGAATTCTCTCAACAGGAGCAAAGATCTTCATCCCTCTGCTGCTCCCACCAATTCAAAGACTTCAAAATCTCAATCAAATACAAGTGTTGCTAATTCATCTAAAACATGCTAATAGCTGAATGATCTGATCTGCATCTTTGCAATTATATAATTACAAGAACTTGGAGGTTACAACAAACAAGTCTTCATCCAAATCCTACAAATATATATCCAGCCTTGGAGAAAATTCTATGAAGTATGGTTTTGTTCCATACAATCAGTATAAAAGATTCATCCCAAAACCACTGAGTTCCTGCAACAAAGTATGGAATAAGATAAATAGAATTAGGAAATCTCAGGAAGTCTATATAATGTAGTTAACTATAATAATAGGTACTTCACTATTACAAACACAGAAGATGCTAATAGCAATGTATCCATGGACAAATTGAAACCAGCAGAAAATACATAATATTGATAAAGCAATAACAGCAAAAAGAGATATCTCACTAGGTATCAACAGGACTATCTGGCAGATTAGTTATTTGGAAAAGAGATAATAAATGCCACTACTATTAATGCACTAAAGGACTCCATCAAATCTGTGAAGGGAAGTGATGTAGTGAGTGTGAAATAATAATAACTCCTTTCAAAATTGGAGGACTGAGGAAAAAACAGAAATGAATTCACAAGCCTATGTGAAATTTTCTTTGAACCAATGAAAACCTCACGTTCACAGAGATTGACAAGGGAGCTTAGAAGATGTAAATAAATTCATGAGCCTATGTGAAATTGATTTTGGACCAATGAAAACCTTGTCTTCACAGAAATTAGCCATTGAGCCAAAAAGAAGAAAGAAAAGAAAATAACAAGTTTATGTGAAATTCCTTTTGCTATAAAATTAGAAAAAAGAATAAATTAATAAGAAAAGAGTGTCTGAAGTCATGTGAAAAGTTTTGTTCCTGTTCATGCATCCACTGTTGAAGTTTTTACTTGCCAATTATATTACTGACTTTTAATCAAACACAGCCCTTCAAAGAATTTTCCTTCAAAAATCCAAGAAAACTAAATATTTCAAGCTATCTCTCTTCATCTACTTTTGAATGTATGCAATTGTATATCCCTTCTGTAATCAACAAACTCTCTTACCTTTGCTTTAAACATTTTTGAATATTATTTTGTATCAGATCATTTAATCTGTTATATGAACACTCCTCTTCATAACAATTCATCAAAATTATGGACTTTAAAAATTTCTGATTTATTTTCCAGAAAGAAGCTACTGACATAATTTCAAGCATGTAAATTTGTAAATAAATTCCTTATCTTGTTTTGTTAAAATTATACATGTGTCCTCATTATTATCACCCCCAAATTAATCTATTTGGTTCACTAATTAATCTATAGGTTCACTACCAGGAAAGATAAAATTCCTACAAGGATATTTAGAGACTAAGAAACCTATTACAAAGGTAAAAATTATCTCACTTTTTATTTGCAAAGATGTATTTTAATCATTGGTGATTATTCATATTAATATTTCAATTCTGTCATCATTTTCAAACAATATTACAAAGCAATACTGAAAAGTTCTCAACCTGACCAAGAAGGGAATGACATAGAGCCATGTTCATGTTTATTCAATATATACACACAGAAGTTCAATACTCTTGGCTCAGTATTTCTCTAGTTTCTAAAACATATTTTGATATTTAGTCATTGCTTGGTGGTGGGTTAATCTATGAACTTTTCAAACCCCTTTCATATATACAGTTAGTTCAAGTTGATACATACAAAAGTTCATACATAAGCCTTATATTTATATAATCTGTAATAATGAAAAGTATAAATATGTTACATTCTTCCTTTGATTCATGCTACACTAATTTTCATCACTGGCCAGATGTGAACACTCCAAACACTCAAAACTGAACTAAAATTCCATCAACTGCACAAGGCTTCGCACATACCTTTTGTTTTTACTCCAATAATCAAAGAAAAAATCAGCAAAACAATCTAGAATTTCCACCCAATAGCACCCACTCCTGCCTAAAGAAATCAAATAAAAATTGTGTTATGAAATAAAATAAGACATATCTCAGCTGATTTGCAGGCAAATAAACTAACATACTCAAGAGTCGGATGTGAACGGGACAAGGCCCCGTCACAATGACCATTATCGTCGTTTACGCATAGGCCCGACGCACGAGTTCCGGTCGAAAAATAAAATAATATTTCAAAGTGCTTCTATTTTTCGACCAATAAAAATGCTTCCCTCCTAATTATACTCGCGTCGTTTTTCGAGCCCGTTAAGCCATTAAAAAACGCCATAAAAAGGGTCACATAGGGAAGTACAAACCAGTCTACGGGAGGCCGGGGAAGAGATCTGTCACGGCCAGTCTGAGCAGTCTGCAGGAGGAACGCCACGCCAACCAGTGGGAACTACTATGATAGATCAACCCGGATCGGCAGCCGGCTTATGAACTATAGCACAAGGTAGCTGTCCCAAAACCACACGTTCCTATTGAAATAAATCACGTAAATCTATTTCTGCTGTTGCCGTATTTCTGTCTTGCAACCATACGCTTGTCTATAACAAGTGGAGCTAATTTGAATCTAAGAAAGGATATAAAGGCGCATCAAGGAGACATTTTTGCAGTTGGATGGCATCTGGACCTGGGTTCACAGATTTTGTTGGAAAGTGACTTCCTATCTCCAAGAGACATCAGACACAACCAGCTCACCAAAGTAAGTCGTAACTCATCCTTCTTCTTATAGACTTATATAAATAAATACAAACATTTAGTTTTCTTAATCTTGTAAACTTTTATAAAGAAAAATCCCTAAAGAGGAGTTTATAATATTTCTACAGGGCAAATCTTAACTCAAGCATAATTCAATTGAATAAAATCATGAAATATTTTTTCATCTTTCTATCATTTTAATATTTCTATCATCTTAATATTTTTTTTTATACATTCTTGAAAAAATTAATAGTTAATCAAAGTTTAAAAGATCTTTGTTGAATGTACAAAATCAAACTAAAATTGAATAACAAATTACTAAATGTTTTTTTATTTGAACTGTTTGATTAAACAAGCGTTGTTGATAATTTTGTTAATATTTCAGTTTTCAGCACTATTTAAGTAGACTGGTAAAAAAAAAAGAGAGAAAATTTTGTGGAGATATTATTTTTTTAGATTGACATTCTGTAGACACTCCTTAGGCCAGGACACTTATCAAAATAAAAAATATTGATTAGAGTTACTGGCCTTTGGCTAAGTCACTAAGCTATTTACAAATGTCAAGTTTTAAAATATGCTAACATTGTTGGGAAACGGGCCCTGAGTATGATGGCGTGTGTAATGGTGTAACCATGTTTGTTGCGTGTTGAAGGGCTGTTCCCCACAATTATTTATTTTTGTTTAGGAAAGGTGTGAAAATCATTAGCAATGGTGAAATACAAAAGGGAACATAGAGTTAAAGACATAACAATTGAATTTATTACGTATTGAAATTACAGGCTGTTAACTGAAAAGTGAGACTGAGTTGCGTCCCTTTGATTAGGTAATTATTTGTACCTAGACTCATAACGAAAGAGTTGATTATTAAAATGCAGTTTAGAAGATTGAATATGTTTTGTGTATTATGCAAGTTGGATAAATGATGCTGGAATTATACTTGCATGAATTGTTATAAAGTTCTTTAACGTCTGACTGTGTTAGTCAAGACGGGAGTTCTTTGAGAGTCACATTTTGAAGCTTGGAGTGAGCGGTCAAAATTGTCTGCTGCTGTTGTTGTCATCTCTCGTGGATGTCGGACTCTGCTGTCTATCTCTGCTCTCTGTCACATGTGTTTTGGGGTTTATATAAGGTCGTAGTGACGTTGGGGGGCTCAGAAACGAATTGCGCCAAAATCTGCTTGTGCACGACTTGATTGGTCGAAAAGGACCAATCAGTGAGCTAGATTTGCGAAGAATAACCAATAGTAGCTCGCTGACATTGCTTGTATGAAAGTTGATGTAATGGAATAGTGCATTATACGAAGAGGGTAAAACTGGGCTATGGACGAGCCCACATCATTGATATCTACATCTTTTTTAATTTACCCTTTTTATTTTTTTTTTAACTTTTTGTTTATGGGATTTTTTGGAAACACACGCACAAACTTTTGAGGTTCTTAATTATTTCTCTTAAACGAAGAATAAACAAATACATAAATTTATTAATTTATGTCAATTTTTGTTCTTTAATTAAAAATGAATATATATATATATATATATATATATATATATATATATATATATATATATATATTATCAATCTTTTTGTAACACCCCTTCAAAAAATTGTTTTCATATGCAAAACCGCAAAGGCAAATAACTCTGTTTAAGTCATTGATCGATTTGACACTTTTTATATATTATAAACAGGATACCCTGTCTAAATCTTCAAAGTCCGGAATTGATTTAACTCTGTGTTGATATTATAAAGAGCATCATTTTTTTAAATTGATAATAAATAAATATTTTTCAATTCAAGTGTTCCAGCCTAGGGAGGTCTACAAAAATTATTTATTTCCACATTTTTCCTATTTGTAGACCAGTCTATATAGTGCCCAGTCTTCATTCACATTATGAATGGAAATGCTTTTTGTTGCCTATTTGTAGTAGCACATATATGCAAAATGATAAAATAGAATCATACAAAATAAAGGATACAATGATATAGTGGATATATTTACGAATGCAGATATTTCAATAGGTAAAGAGGCATGGATAATGTTAAAGGCTCATCACCCAACTTAATCTCATGCCAATTGATTTAGAATTTATTAATTCTTTAGATTATTTCAATCAGTGACCTTTACTAAATTTCTATGGCTCAATTTATAATAAAAACCAGTGTTAATAAAAGGAATGTAAGATGAGTTATGTAAAAAGAATTTTTTTTTCTTGAGAGGGAATGGGAGAAGAGAGAACATCACCTTTTGTATCCCAAATATTAAAAAAATTGAATAAAATAACAAACAAAACTCAAAGATGTGAAATTTGAATGGTACAAACATTTATTACGTTAACATGAAACAATATAGCAAAATATGATTTTTACAAAAAGCTTGCACAAAATTTTCTTTTGCATGTTTTATTGTGAACAAGGCAAAATAACATCATAAAATTATAGAAATTATTGGCTCTAAAAAAGATTTACAATTGATGGAATAGTCCATACCTACCTTTCACTCCTCCGAGATAATGCACTTTACACCAATAATCACCTATTAACCAGTCAGCATCTTAGTTTCAGCAAACTAGACTTTTCATTGGCTCAGACCTCTAAAACTGTAGCAAGTTTACGTGAAAATATCATTTCGCGCCTAACGTTTTTGAGCCGATTTTTAGATCCAGAACTCAGTAAATAGATGCGTCCGAATCGATTCGAACAAGTCAAAACCCCAACCTTGGAGTGTTGACTGTGTTACTGAGTGGTTTTTGAACGTTGTGACGAGCATTTCTTGAGCCGATAAGTTTTTGATTTCATTTTTTATTTTTTTGCTAAAAACCTTTCGTATCTTATTTCAGTTTTCCTGGACTTTTTTATTTTTTGTTTATAGATATTTGTGCATTTTTGTTCCTTTCATTTTTGGTTCTTTCTCTTTGCAGATTTGTACCCTCCCCACACTTTTAATTTTTATTATCGTCTTTAAATTACTTATTATCTTTGGTTGTCCCCGTTTTTTCTTCCGTTTTATTTTCTGTTCATGCTTCTTTTTGAAAAAAGTTAAAAAGGAAAAAACAAAACAGTTTTATTCGTTTGGTCTCGGTCAAAATGGTCGACGACACAAACATAAACATTACTGCTCCAGTGTCGCCACCGGTATCACCGCCGGTGTCAACGGAAAAAATGCCTGGTCCGATAATAGGCCGGCCACAAAAGATGCTAACTATTATGTTAGCCAGAAAGAAAAATACGAAGGTTCGTTTAAAGGAAGCGATTTCCTTACAATAAACGAAGCTTTTGAAGCGGTGAAGACATGAACGATATCCATGCTGACTTCCGATATCAAGACTCGGAAGTTAATTGGCGTCAGCAGGGACACAATGGAAGATGCGCTGAAGACTCTGAAGATCAGCCCAAAGGTACTATCGAGGAGGACGAATGCCTTGTGGGACATCCTCCTACAAAGTGAACAACAAGCTAAAGAACTCGCAGGAAGTATCCTGAATACCAAGGATCTTCGTCTTCAAACAGAGTACATGGGCACCCGGAGGACCAAGGGGACCATCCAGGGGGTGCCGGTGGATGTGTGGAATAACACAGGATTTCCACCTACATTTTACGCGCACGCGAGTTTTTCCATCCCTTCCTTTCACTTTCAGCTAGTAATAGCAGTAAACGGTTGTCTGTAGCCGACGTGAGGAAGGCAGCTGCTGCTGATGTTTTTGCCCGCGCTTTTTCTCTGACGTCGAGGACAAAACTGCTTTCGAATTTAGTCGCTGCCAGGACACTGAACCGGATAGATGACTCATTTATTCCTCGTCTGTTAACCCATATTTCGGACAGGGATCTTAGCAGCAAGTCCCTCATGGCTCGTCGCGTGTAACCTTAGCGCTTACGACACTGTCATCACATTACCTTTTTTGATGACTTATTTCTCGCGCTGATGCGAACATCTTGTTCGAGCCTGCCTTCGTCCATGACCAGGGAACTTTGAAACCGTCAACACCAGAACGAGAACGTCTCATATTCTTTGAACTCTAACCATTACGAACCAGTACCTTAAAAATATAACATTACACACACATTACAAAAATCTCACGGTGAGTATTTTCTTTGTTGTGTATGCATAATATTCCGTATAAATTGACTGTTCTGGAACTTTCTTCCTGGAGAAACTTAGCCATTTTGAATTTCATTTTGGCGCGGAACTCTGACATACCTGTAGTGACCACTTGTCACAGCCTTTTCATCAATTGCAGAGATCCAGTAACTTTACTGAATGTCTCCACTGTCGAGACAAATTACTTGTTAAAAAAAAAAAATTTATATTTGTTCTTTTACCTTCGTCTACTTATTATTGCTTTGTTAGTGGATTCGGTAGTCGTGTGTAGTGTCTGGCACAAGGCCACCTTTTTGTAGGCCAGCTCAGCATCGCTATCGGGTCCGCAACAAAATTGGTGACCACGACGTGATCAAACGTGCATAAAATTTGGTAGCAGCAATGACGTCTGGTGAAGCAGGAGAGTTGGCGAGCATGGCCGCGGCCGTTGCTCCCTTTCCCCACTTTTACGAAGGGAATATTAAGAACTGGTTCCTTCAAATGGAAGCCATTTTTATCGTTAGAAAAATCTCAGACCAGAAGACGAAGTTTGGGCACGTGGTATCAGCTTTACCACCCACCATTGTGGATGAAGTGTCCGATTTCTTGGAAGCCGTTCCGGAGGTTGAACCCTACAACCAACTGAAGGAGGCTATACTGAGGAGAATGGGCCGTACTGAAGAAGTTCTTATCCGCGAGTTATTTAGTGACTTAACTCGTGACGGTAAAACCCCTTCGCAACTTTTGCGTTTTATGAAGAGTCGTTTGGGTAAGAACATTATGGCTGACCCCATTATAAGAAGCCTGTGGTTGGATCGCCTCCCCACCACCATTACCCAAATTTTGGCGCCCATGTCAGAGAACAACCCACTCGACCAGTTAGCGGACGCCGCCGATCGTATTTTCTCCAAACTGGATCACCAAACAACACCAGTACACAGTGCTGAAGCATCTAGTGACCACAGGCCCTTGGAGAAAGCGGTGGAAGATCTACAACAGCAAGTTAGAGACCTGACATTTGCTCTAAAAAACCGTGGTCGAAACCGGTTTCCTTCCCACCGTCGTTTTAGGAGTCGACCACGTTCGTCTAGCCGAGACGGTGGTACCCATTCTTCTACTATGTGCTATTATTACCGTAGATTTGGTCCTTTAGCACGTCGCTGTGCAATTATGCTGTGGTCGCGGGAAACGAGACCGCCAGCAAGTGAGAGCGACTAATCTTGCTGGCAAGGCTCCTTCACCGAAACTTAGTCGCCTTTTCTACGTGTTGGACACACGTAATAATTTACGTTTTTTTGGTTGACGCCGGCGCTGCTATCAGTGTGTTACCAGTTAGTAATAAAGCAGGTTTAAAGCCTTATCAGCTTCGCTTGCAAGCAGCGAATGGCTCCGGCATAAACACCTACGGTACTAAGTCCCTTACCTTAAATATAGGAATGCGCCGGGATTTTACCTGGAATTTCACTATTGCTGATGTTCAGATGCCGATATTAGGTGCCGATTTCCCGGCACACTTTGATCTTCCGTTCGAATGAACAACCATTCTTTAACGGATAACCTGACTAATCTATGTGTTGTTGGAACCTACTCCAAACATACCACTACTGGCATCACCGTGGCCACTTGCCATAGTAAGGAGTATTTGGACATTTTGAATCAGTACCAGGACCTCCTGCGTCCTTCTGGGTCTATTGATTCAACCAGACACCAGACACAGCATTTTGTTAAGACCACTGGTCAACCTGCCTTTTCCCGTCCTCGTCGTTTAGCACCTCTTAGGTTGAAATTCGCTAAGAAAGCTTTCGACGACTTGTTACGAGATGGTGTTATTCGTCCATCCGACAGCCACTACGCCTCTCCCCTGCACTTAGTACCTAAGCCAGGAAAGGATGACTTTCGAATTTGCGTGGATTACAGGAAGTTGAATTCCGTCACTATCCGGGATCGCTATCCGATTCCCCATCTCCACGATTTCGCTTCCGGCTTACAAGGTGCGAAGATTTTTACTAAGATAGATCTCGCAAAAGCATATTATCAGGTACTAGTAGCTGCTGTTGATATCCCAAAGACGACTGTCATCACGCCCTTTGGTTTGTTTGAATTTTTGAAAATGCCTTTCGGCCTATGCAACGCGACACAGACCTTTCAACGTCTTATGGACGAAGTCCTGCGTGGACTCCCTTTCGTTTTCGACTACATTGACGATATTTTGATAGCTAGTGAGGACGCTGCCTCTCATAAGCGTCATTTAAACGAAGTTTTTCAACGTTTGTCTCACTATGGTTTCTGTCTGAACCTTGACAAATGTGTATTTGGATCGAACCACATGGAGTTTTTAGGCCATCATATTGATGCTAACGGAATCGCCCTGTTTCCGATAAAATTAAAGCTATTGCTGAATTTCCCGTCCCTGTTTCCATTAAGCAGTTGAGACGTTTCATCGGAATGATTAACTTCTACCGCAGATTTATTCCAAATTGTTCTGATGTTCTGACCCCACTTACTAACCTTCTACAAAAAAGAAATAAAGCTATAGCACTGGAGAATGAAGCTTTGGATACCTTTCGAGCAGCTAAAACCGCTCTAGGCAACTTTTCAAAGCTTAGTTACTTAGAGGACGATCCTCAGTCAGACATTTACCTGACCACTGACGCCAGCGAATCCGCAATAGGCGCAGTCATTGAACAAGTCCGTGCCTCTCAACGCAGACCCATAGCATTTTTTCTGCTAAGCTTTTTCCTGCACAGTCACGCTATAGTACCTTCTCGCGTGAACTGCTAGCTATCTTTCGTGCAGTTAAACACTTTAGACATCTACTCGAAGGTCGGTCTTTTGTTATATTTACATTTCTCAATTTACCACTGGCATCAGGTACATTAAGGGTTCGGATAACACTGTCGCCGATACCCTATCTCGAACTGAGATGTTCGTCGTGCACGCTGATGCGCTCAGTCAGGACTTGATCGCCGACGAACAGGAGGCGGACATAACTCTGAAGCATGTGTTATCCGACACTTCTTTGGAACTTCAGAAATATCCAGCTCCTTTTAGCAACAAGGTCCTATACTGCGATGTCAAGTCCAACGTCCCGAGACCTTATGTCTCTACGTCTCTTCGCAGACAGGTTTTTGACCACTTGCACGGACTCTCACATCCTAGCAAGAGAGCCACCGTTAAATTGATTTCGGATCGTTTTGTTTGGCCGAATATGAACGTCCAGATTCGCGAATGGGTCACTACGTGTCTACAATGCCAGAAATGCAAGATACATAGACACACGAAATCTCCTGTGGGCACCTTCAGCGAGCCTGATGCTCGTTTTTCTAATATTCACCTAGATTTAGTTGGGCCTCTACCAACTTGCCAAGGTTATCCTTACCTTTTAACGATAGTCGATCGTTTTTCTCGGTGGCCTACTGCCATCCCTATTAAAGATACCACTGCTGTAACCGTCGCAAAAACTATTCTACGCGATTGGATTTCGATCTTTGGGACTCCCAAAGTAGTTACTACCGACAGAGGAGCACAGTTCCAGTCATGTCTGTTTAAGGAATTCACTGACCTTCTTGGAGCTAAGCATATACGTACCACAGCATACCACCCGTGTGCTAACGGATTGGTGGAACGATTCCATCGCACCCTTAAGGCTTCCCTGTCTACGAAACTTGACAATGATAACTGGGTTGACGAACTACCCCTCATCCTTCTTTCTCTGCGAAACATTCTTAAGGACGATTTGAAGTGCTCACCAGCAGAACTTGTTTTTGGTACGTCGTTGTCATTACCCGGACAATATTTTTCACCGGCAGTGGATACATCTCCAGCTTCTTCTTTTGTCCAAGACTTGCGCCTTAAAATGGCCAATTTGAGTTATACACCGCCACGGCACTGCTCGGTTGGTGTCTATTTGCCTCATAAGCTTCAAGATTGTGATTTTGTGTTTATTCGCAATGACGCTGTCAGGCGGCCTATCACACCGGCTTATATGGGGCCGTATCGCGTTCTCAAACGCACTGATAAATATTTCCAAGTACAGAAAGGTGTTCGCACCGACAACGTGTCGATCGATCGATTGAAGCCTGCATTTTTGGAAAAGACGGCGTCCCATGCTACTCCGCAAGTTAAAGAGATTCTGGATAGACCTACTTCTCCTGTTCCTTCTCTTCCCAGATTTACCCGTTCCGGTCGGAAGGTTACCTTCCCTAAGCGGTTCGAGACGTTCCATTATTTTTAGTTAAATGTCTACCGACATTTAATCCAGGGAGAGGGCTATGTGGAATAACACAGGATTTCCACCTACATTTTACGCGCGCGCGAGTTTTTCCATTCCTTCCTTTCACTTTCAGCTAGTAATAGCAGTAAACGGTTGTCTGTAGCCGACGTGAGGAAGGCAGCTGCTGCTGATGTTTTTGCCCGCGCTTTTTCTCTGACGTCAAGGACAAAACTGCTTTCGAATTTAGTCGCTGCCAGGACACTGAACCGGATAGATGACTCATTTATTCCTCGTCTGTTGACCCATATTTCGGACAGGGATATCTTAGCAGCAAATTATGCTTAGTCCCTCATGGCTCGTCGCGTGTAACCTTAGCGCTTACGACACTGTCATCACATTACCTTTTTCGATGACTTATTTCTCGTCCTGATGCGAACATCATGTTCGAGCCTGCCTTCGTCCATGACCAGGGAACTTTAAAACCGTCAATAACACCAGAACGAGAACGTCTCATATTCTTTGAACTCTAAACATTACGAACTAGTACCTTAAAAATATAACATTACACACACATTACAAAAATCTCGCAGTGAGTATTTTCTTTGTTGTGTATGCATAATATTCCGTATAAATTGACTGTTCTGGAACTTTCTTCCTGGAGAAACTTTTCCCGCCTTAGCCATTTTGAATTTCGTTTGGGCGCGGAACTCTGACATACCTGTAGTGACCACTTGTCACAGCCTTTTCATCAATTGCAGAGATCTAATAACTTTACTGAATGTCTCCACTGTCGAGACAAATTACTTGTTAAAAAAAAAAAAAAATTTATATTTGTTCTTTTACCGTCGTCGTTCCTCCTGTCTACTTATTCTTACTTTGTTAGTGGATTCGGTAGTCGTGTGTAGTGTCTGGCACAAGGCCACCTTTTCGTAGGCCAGCTCTGCATCGCTCTCGGGTCCGCAACAGATGTATGCCCGGATAGAATGGGAGTATTCTTCACCAGGTTTGGAGAAGTAAATGACGTCAAGGTCCTTAGAAGCAAGGCAGGGATTGCCACTGGTGATATGGAAGTATCTGTCATGGTGGACAGGAAAAATTTCGGCGACATCCCCAATATCCTGATCTGTCGAGAAAGAAGAATGCTGGTGGTCGTCGAGAGTCGAAAACCATTTTGCTCGGCGTGCGGAGTCTCGGGTCATATGGCGAAGGAGTGTCCCGGCAAGAAGATTGTGCAGCCTTCATTACGGCCTGTTTCGACAACAGCTGCAACAACAACAGTAGCGGCGACTCAACCAGAGGAGGAGACTTAAAAAATGGAGACAGGAAGGAAGTCACTAGAGGACGGAAGTCTTCAAACGTCCCCCCCCCCCAGAAAGAGAAAACTCAAGAAAAGAGGCTGCCTGAAAAGCGGAAGGAGGGGCAGCAACCCAAGGAAGACAAGGAAGGCCAACAGAAGCGGCAGCAACAGAAGCGGCAGCAACAGAAGCGGCAGCAACAGCAGCAACAATAACAAAAGCAGCAGCAGCAGCCGCAGAAACAGCAGGAGAAACAACAGCAGAAGCAGGAGGAAAAACAACTCCAACAAAAGCAGCAGCATCAGAAACAACATCAACAGCAGCAGCAGCTAAAACAGCAGCAAAAACAACATCATCAGTAGCAGACCCACCACCAACAACAGAAGGAACAACCACAAATGGAGATGCCCATGGAAATGGACAGTATGCCTCCAACTCGTGCTTCGTCCCTAAAAAGGAGCAGGGAAGAAGAAGAAGAAGAAGAAGAAGAAGAAGAAGAAGAAGAAGAAGAAACCCAACAAAGACACTTTGGTCGTAGCAGGGCGGAGATGGACATGGACAGAACCAGGTCACTCTCCTTCCCTGCTTCGCCAATAAGAAGTTCCATTAAAGTTAGGAGCCTCCCTACTTCCTCTTCCCGTGCCCCGTCCTCCTCTCCCTCCATTTCCTCTCTAAGTTTGTTGAACACTCCACCTCACACATCCACCTCTTCCCCTCCCCATCCTTCAAGGGAGAAGAAGAAGAAGAAAATGTTCGTGGGCCCCGTTTCCATTTGCAAAGTGGACAGAGAGGACTACAAGAAGGGCCTGTCAAAGCAAAGAAGAGCCCTGTTGGGGGTCTTATATAAAACGACGGAAGTAAACAGCAAAAGCATCGAAGATCCCCGAAATTTCCCGAAGGCCCCAGGGGTAATAGCCTGTATGAGGGATACGGGGGGCTACTTAAAGGTCTGGAGTGACCTATTTGAAGCCAAGGAGGCTTTTCCAGTCATTAGAATGTTTGAGCTGGACAACCCCAACCTAAAAAGACTACGAACTTTTTGTGTTGGGAGGGTCCCTGTTTTAATCCATCCCTCTCTATATAGGGCTATTAAGCTAATACCCCACGCACGTCGGCGGTATTATCTTGGACGGTCGTATGACGACCAAATTAGAAACTAGAAGCCTTGGACAATCCGTCGAGGTCCTGATCGACGCGGATTTCCGCCCCGTATGTGAGTAGGTTTTTGCTCTTATTCTTTTAATTTTTTTCAGGCTTAGAAGATGTCTATCAAGATAGCTATGCTGAATACGAAGGGCCTAAGGGATCGGGGTAAGGCAGCCCGCCTGCTCCGGGATCACTTGTCCTTTGGTGTGGATGTTGCCGCGATCGAAGAGACCCACTTTGCTTGCAGTTTCGATGCGTGTGTGCTGTCTAACGATTTTGTCGTCTATTCAGCATATCGGGACCGGGTTGCCAGAGGAGTTTCTTTGCTGGTGAAGCGGACTCTAGATGCGGAGGTGGGCCTTGTGCATACCGATGCCGAGGGCCGGTTGATCGTGGCCGATATTGGCGTGAAAAATGGTTCGTTTCGTGTCGTTGCGGTTTATGCGCACAACGACCAGGAGGAGAGGGTTTCGTTTTTTCTGCGATTGGGGCCGTTCCTAGTGAATTCAACGCGCTTAGTCTTCTTAGTGGGGGACTGGAATGCCGTCCTGGATCCCAAGTGAGATCGAGGGCGGGGTGCTAGCGGGTGTAGGGGCGATCGTAGCTGGGTTGATCTGATCAACGATTTTGGTCTCATTGATAGATACCGGGTCGATCACCCCCGGGGGGGAAATGTGGACGTGGACTAATAGTTGGCCTCCTGACAAGGTAGTTAGATACATTGACAGGATGTTAGTCAGAGGAGCCGTCATAGATCTGTTAGATTGTCCCACGTTCCACTGGGTAGGCTATACGGACCACAAACTCGTTTGTGCGCGTGTGGCGTTAGACCATAGGCCTAGAATGGCTGGTTACTGGAAGTTCAATCTGTCTTTACTGGACAGGCGGGACTTCCAGGAGCAGCTAACTAGCATAGTGCAGCGGGAGATAGTGGGGGAGGTTATCGGGAATAAGTAGTGGGATCGGCTTAAGTGTAGGATTAGGTCTTTCACTACGGATTTCAGCAAACAGTTCGCCCTAGATAGAGCTGATAAGGTGAAGACGCTTAAGGCTAGTCTTTCCCGGGCGGTAGCTGGGGGGGGGAGATCCCCTAGAGATAGCCTTAGCTTGGGAGGCCGTGGAGCGTTCGAATAGCGAGTGCTACATGGGCCAGGTAATTAGACATAGGTTAAGCAAGATGTCTTCCGAAGCTGTGAACATGAGCGCGGAATTGCGCAAAGAAGATGTCCGTCGAGGTGGCGATCGTTACATTCGTGAAGTCGAAACACCGGAGGGACGTACTCTTCGGGCCATTGACGACATGTGCGAGGCGTTTCGGCAGCATTTCGAGAGCCGGTTTACCAAGGAGCCTGGTCTTCGTGAGGACGAGTTTGGCAGCTATTTGGCTGACTTTCCTCGGCTTTCGCCGACTGAAGCGGCTAGCTGAGAGGGAGAGATCACGGAAGGCGAGGTCTACGCGGCATTGAAGAAGGTCGACAGAGGCAAGTCGCCCGGTCTGGATGGTTTGCCCTATGAATTGTACTTGAGGCTGTCGCACATCTTTGTCCAGTTTTTTACTGTGGTGTTCAACAACTGGTTCTGGCAGGAGTCCCTCCCCGACCGGTTTTCCAGGGGTGTGATCACATTGTTAAAAAAGGGCAAGGGTGTTGAACTAGATGATTACAGGCTCATAACTCTGCTAAACACAGAATTAAAGATTTTGGCCAAGATCCTGCAGGAGCGTTTGCAGTCAGTTGCCGAGTCTCTGTCGGGTCCAGAGCAGACTTGTTCTGTGAGGGGCCGAACAATTCAGAGCAACCTGCATCTGATTCGCACGATCATAGAGGGTGTAGAAGACGACGACGAGGTCGCGCTGATCAAATTTGGATCAGTCCAAAGCATTTGATAGGGTTGACCATCGCTACCTTGCTGCTGTCCTGCAGGCCGCCGGATTCGCACCCGATTTCAGCCGCTGGATTAGCCTCCTGTATCGCTCCCCCAGTGCTATGGTACAGGTGAACGGGAAGCTGTCGGACGCTTTTGCTCTCTCTAGGTCGGTTCGTCAGGGTTGTCCACTGTCGCCTCTACTTTATGCTTTGGCGTTGGAGCCTCTCCTTCGCCGGCTGAGGGACGAGGCGTGCAGTCCGGCCCTACGCGGAATCGCCGTTCTGGAGGGTTCGAGCCAGGGTTTGTGCGTACGCCGATGACGTATCAGCTTTCGTGTCGTCCCGCGGCGGTACAGAAGGCCGGTACGAGAATGTGACAGGGGCCAAGATTAACCGCGACAAGTTGACCGGCTTGCGGTTAGGTGCCTTGAAGGGGGTCGATATTCCGAACCCCATTGGTTGGACGGACGGTCCTGTCCGCATTCTTGGAGTGTGGTTTGGACCCGACATCCAGCTGGAGAAAAATTGGTCTGAAGTACGAGCAAAGGTCGACGCTGCCGGTCAGACTTGGAGTCGACGGAGGTTGTCCGTGAAGGGCAGGACGGAGGTGTGTGCTACATACATTTTCCCTCTTGTTCTTTACCGATTGTACGTACTTCCTCTCTGTAACGACCATTGGAAGGCACTCGAGCGCTCGCTATCCTCCATTTTATGGAGGGGACGCGGGAATCGGGTCGACAGACGAGTCCGTGTACAACGTCCGTGTCATGTGGGGCTGGGAATGCCACACTTAGAGAGCCACAAACGTGCCTCGAGGTTGGCTTTCCTACGCTGCGCGTTAACAGGAGGAGATTCGATTATGGCGGGGACTGTTAGGGGCGCGTTCCCTTTCCTTACTATCAGTGCCTCCATCTCGCGGGTTGAGCGCCATCGTAAACCCCGGGATCAATCGGATTTCCTTCGCGAGTGTCGGTCGGTCTTGATGGCTGTTCCTCGGTCCAGTGACCATTCTCGGCCTAGGAAGGTCTTCTATCGTCTTCTAGTGGAGGGGGTCGCGAAGGATTCCCTACGTGAGCGGCTCGACGTGTCGGGGGATGAGTTTCGCTCTTACTGGTCTTGGGCGCCAGCGGCGGATTACCTCAGTAACCCTGAGTTTTCGCTTACCTGGCGATTGGCTCGGAATCGGCTGCCTCTCAATGACAAGGCCTTCATATGGGCTTGGCGGATTTGCCAGACTGTGAACGGTGTGGCCTTGGTTTAGAAGAAACGGCTTCGCACGCCTTCTACCGTTGCCCCTGGGTCCGTCCCTATGGGACCATGTCAGCGAGTTGACGGTTCGTCTCACACCCGAAAAGCTTGTGCCCATTGATCGCCCATACGCGTGTGACAATGTGTCGCCCCCGTATTCCGGGGTGAAACGAATGGTCTTTCTGACGTTGCTAGCCACGGCCCGAATGGTGATTTGGACGACGTGACAGGAGGATGTCTTGCGAGACATCCGTCTTTCTCATCAGGATCTGATCCGATTCTTTGAGCATCAGCTCAGGATGAAGATTAGAACTGATAGAAAACGCCTGCATTCGACAGTCTTCAGCGAAAGGTGGGTGACTGAGGCGAGCTAGGTTCGTTTGAACAGGGCTAGCCTTGATTTTCTCTTCTAGGTCAACCTATGTCACATCGGGGTGGTTTCCTGTGGAGCCCTCCCCTTGGTTAGGTTAGACAAGCTTTTGTGTACCTAGTTAATGTGAGTAAATGTTGTTCCTGGCCTGTTCCCGGCTCCATCTTTGGTTATGATCCAAGTTGAGATTCCCAACCTCCCCAATTTGTTTTTGGTCTCCTTTTTATCTCGACTTGGTCAGCTTTTTATACTCTCCTGTAGTGATTGCCACGCCTACATTTTTCTCAACTGTGATTGGTCAAATAATAAATACTAACGATCACAGGACAATTTACTGATCGCATTCACCACACTGAATTTTTCCTACTGTTAATTCACAAACATGCTTTTGTTATAAAATCACTGATTAGGTAATTTTTCATCCAATCAGATATTTTTTGTGTTCTCTCGAAATTTCTCCCGCTGTTGTCCTGGGTGTAAAATAATGTTGCTGGTTTTGTGTTAGTGTTGATGCGTGGTAAAATGTAACAAAGACATATCAACATAGAACTATTGGTTTATTAAATATATACATGAGGGTACAAGCGTACGTGTTAATCAACCCGAGTCCAAGTGTGTAGTCCCAATATCCTATCTATTCATACGCCAAGGGGTTACAGATATTGTGCGTATGAAAGTAGTTCCATGATATTACTACATCCCCCTTACCAGATAGAAAAAGAAAAACATTGTTTATATTTTTATTAGTACATATGTTGCTTATATCTTTTTGGCCTATGTATTTCACGGCCACAACTTGTGTCGTGTGCGGATTGTTTTGGGTTTAATTGGTGTGAGATGTTGTTTGTGTTAGTGAGTCCAGTTTGTGATGAGGTGATGTGATCCTTGAAGTGAACCTGTTTACAGGTGGATTTTCCATCCGCTCTTATTTGGACTCTGTTTCGTCTTTTTGAAGATCCATCTGGTAGTTGAAGAATGTATGATCTTAGTTCTGCACATTTACTCAGAACTGTTGCTGGTTTCCATTTCCCGGTTTGGTTATCCAGTATCCGTACATATTGTCCAGGAACAAGTGCTGGTAAATCATGAGCTGTTTTGTCATGATACATTTTCTGCATATCCTGTCTATGTTCTAATTGTTCATGGATATAGTCAGAGTCGGGAAATCTTGGGTTTGGAACTTTCGCAATTATGTTTGATCTCATAATGCGGTTGTTTAAAAGTTCAGCTGGGCTTGGAAGTTTGTGGTTGATTGGTGTTGTTCGTAGGCACAGCATTGATAAGTTAGGATCTCTTCCTGCTTTCTTTGCCTTAGTTAATGTTCTTTTGACAGTTTGTATTTGTCGTTCAATAAAACCATTTGATTTTGGGAACTTCGGAGATGATGTTATGTGATCGAATTGCCATTGTTGAGCAAATTCTTTGAACGCTTCACTGGAATATTGTGGTCCATTATCACTAACAACTCTGGTGGGAATACCATGTTCGGAGAAGATCTGCTTCATTGCTGAGATGACAATATTGCTTGTAGTCAGACCAGTCATTTTCCGTATAATTGGAAATTTGCTGTAGTAATCAGCAATTATTAGGTATTCATGATCATTACAGTGGAACAAATCAGTGCCGACAAATTCCCATGCTCTGCTAGGGATGTCATGTGGCTGTAAAGTTTCCTTTGGTTGTGCTGAGATTTTCCTGGCATATTGAACATTTTTTGATCATGTTCTCGATATCAGCGTTAATCTGCTTCCAGTATACAGTATCTCTGGCTTGAAGACGTGTTTTTTCAATACCTTGATGGCTGTAATGCAGCTGGTCAAGAATAATTTTCTGCTGGGATTCAGGGATAATAACCCTTGACCCCTTCATGATGATGCCATCATTGACAGATAGTTCATCTCTGTATGGCCAGTATGACCGTATTGCTGGCGGTATCTCCTTAATTGAGTCTGGCCATCCAGTTACTATGATTTCTTGTAGTTGATCAAGTATTGGATCAGCCTTTGTTTCTTTTCTTATCTCATTCAGGCGTTCACTCCTGAATCTCACTAAATCGACTCGAACATCTAGGTCAATCATATCAGTGTTTTCAGTACTGGGAAGACGGCTTAGAGTATCAGCTAGAGTCATTTCCATTTCCTGGTATATA
The DNA here is from genome assembly GCA_964036315.1 of Acanthosepion esculentum. Lineage (NCBI taxonomy): Eukaryota > Metazoa > Mollusca > Cephalopoda > Sepiida > Sepiidae > Acanthosepion > Acanthosepion esculentum. Next base: position 87,263,319 of record OZ038483.1, on the reverse strand, counting down.
CTCTATTTGCATCTGGTATCCCTGTAATTTGATCATCATCCGTTGTAGTCTAGGAGGTGCACTAGTCAGTAGCTTCTGTAGTATCATGACGAGTGGCTTGTGGTCGGTGAGTACTTTAAATTTACGCCCATAAAGATATATATGAAATCTTTGGACACCAAATACAATTGCAAGGAGTTCTCTTTCTATGCATGCATACCGCTGCTCAGTGTTTGTTAGAGATTTTGATGCATATGCGATGGGTTTTTTGTTTTGGATTAATGCCGCTCCAAGTCCTTTCAAACTTGCATCTGTTTGTAGTACTGGTATTTCAGCTGTGTTAAAATATATCAGTGTTGAGTCTTTACTGATTACTGTTTTGAGTTTTTCAAAACATTTCTTGTGGTGATCTTCCCACATAAAGGATGCATCTTTCTTTAATAGTCCTCGTATTGTATGCGTCTTGTCAGCCAGGTTAGGAATGAATGGTGATAAATATGTGATAAGGCCTAAGAATTCTTGTAGCTCTTTCTTACAAGTTGGGTAAGGCATGTTTTGTAGGTCTTTGAGCTTTTCTGGGTCTGGGCTGACACCATTTTCATTATATATCATTCCGAAAAAAGATATACTTTTTGACTTAATGTCGCATTTTTTGGAATTAAATACAAGACCATTTTTAGCAGCTACTTGCATAAGCCTGTGTAAAATTTTGTCATGTTCATCATCCGTTTTGCTATAGACAACAACATCGTCAGCGATTCCTACTGCGCCATCATCCTGTTCAAGTATCTGGTCCATCTTCATCTGAAATATATCTTGTGATACGCTCAAACCAAATGGTAATCTCTGAAAACAGTATCTACCATACGGAGATTGGAATGTTGTCAGTAGTTGGGATTCGCTGTCCAGGTGTACAGACCAATAACCAGCTTTCGCATCGAGTTTAGAAAATAGCTTGGCACCTGCAAAATGGTGTGTTAGCTCTTCTACTGTAGGAGTAGCATGGTGTGGTCTTTTGAGGGCTGTATTCAGGTGTCTTGCGTCTAAACAGATTCTCAGACTCCCATCTTTTTTGTGTGAGTATGCTAAGCTTGAAACCCAATCTGTTGGTTCAATCACCTTTCTTATTATCTTGTTTTTGACCATGTTGTCAAGTTCCCGTTTTATGCTGTCTTTTAGAGCAATTGGGGTTTTTCTAGGTGCATCAATATGTGGTTGTATGCTTTTGTTCATCGATAGTGTCACAGCCCCTGGCATGGAGCCAATTCTATCGAATCGATCTGGATAGATCTGTATTAGATCTTTGATTGCATTAATTGGTGAAACTGTAGAAGTTATGTTTGTATTTATTTTGCTGACTGTGCAATGAAGGGTAATTAGTTTGAGTTGTTCTAGCGAGGGTAACCCTAGAACTGCTGGCCCTTGTACATCTACAATGTAAAAAGTGCTGTTGTGCCAGTTTGACTGGTTGTAATTGCATGGTATGTTGATTCTACCATAACATTTTATTGGAGTTCCGTTGTACGCTACCAGTTCCTTGTCTTTTGTTTTGTTATCTATTTTTGGAAACCCATTAGTGTCTACTTTTTCCGGAAACATTCTACGAAATGTAGATACTGGTAGTGTGTTTCCTTGGGCTCCTGTGTCGATTTTCAGTCGCAACCTGTGGATTCCCTTTCTGTCTGGCAATTTAATGTTGACATACACAAAGGCTTCATCTCTCTGGGTAAGAGAGGGTGTTTTGATGTGATCAAAAGTCAAATTTTCGAATTGTTTGTCCAATTCTTGGGTGTTGTTGCTATATACTGCATCAGTTTGGATGGATTGCCTTTTCTTGGACTGGTTCCATTGATATTGGGGTTGATATTCTGACTTTGATTTTTTATGGTCTCTGCTTCGTGACCTTGGTCTTAGTTTTGGTTTGTTTGATAAACAAACTGTTGCCCAGTGGTTAGCTTTACCACATGTGTTGCATTTTGATCCAAATGCTGGGCAGGCTTCACGGCGAAATTCATGGCTTCTACCACAATTGAGACAGTTATTGAATTTTTTGGAACGTGTTGGCGTTCTTATAGCTTGAATAGTGGTACTGACGCTTCTATCCTCGTTATTGTTCAGCATGACCCTAAGTTGTTTTACGTGTATGTTAGAAGCTTCGTATGTTTTGCCGATACGAACAGTTTCTTCCAGTGTTAAAGTGTTATCTTTTCTTAATAACTCTTTTTGAAAATCAGGAATGGGGGTGCTAGCGATAATAAGTTCAATTATTCGCTGTTGTTGGTCAATATCAGATAACAAGCATCTCTGTGTGAGTTGTCTACATCTGTTTACAAAATCACCCAACGACTCTTCTTGTCTCTGTCTATAAGACATTAGTTTTTTTAACCGATTCACTCTGAAATTTTCTTTTGGTTCTAGCTGTTCTAAGAACCTATTAAAAATAACCTCAGGAGAACGTTTTTCTTCCTCCGTTAACGACCATGTGTTAAACCTTTTAAGGCCTTCATTACCGCTTTGCAGTAATATGAAGTTTACTTGTTGTTCTGTTTTTATTTTGTTAATAATAAAATACAGTTACAAACGTTGTTGAAAAAGCTTAAAAGTTTCTGCGAGATTTGGAGTGTTCCAATCCATTGAAGGAATAATATCGTTATGAGACATCGTAGACAAGCAGTATGTATGTAAACAAACAAAAATTCAATATGGCGGTCAATACGAAAAAACAAAAATCGCACGTGTTGAGTTGAAAAAATTGAAATAGATACCTTGGTATGTTTGGTATTCTGTGAAAGACAATTTTTTTTTTATTTATTTATTCGGTCGCCAGTTGAAATATTTCTTGCCTGTTAAGTAGAAGTTGTTTTTATTTCTTCCGCTTCAGTCGAAGTGATTTTTTTTTTTTAACGCTCACCGATGTTCGCTATCCTGAATGAAATACTTTGTTTTATCCCTCTGCCACCATGTAAAATAATGTTGCTGGTTTTGTGTTAGTGTTGATGCTGTTGCGGACCACGATAGGGATGCAGCGCTGGTTTACGAAAATAAGGCCTTGTGCCAGACACCACACACCACTACCGAATCCACAATCAAAGTAAGAATAAAGAAAATATAAAGACGTGCTCTTTCCACCGTACAAACGTACAAAGTGAAAAGATGTAGACAGGCAAAACAACAAAATGTTAAGAACAAACATAGATTTTATTTAGAGTTTAACAAGTAGTGTCTTCCGTGAAGACCTTCAGTAAATGTACTGGAAATGTAGTTGAAGAAGAATTCAAGTAGATTAGTAAATCGTCTTCTGTGAAGACCTTCAGTAAATGTACTGGAAATATAGTTGAAGAGTTCAAGTAGATTAGTAAATTGTCTTCTGTGAAGACCTTCAGTAAATGTACTGGAAATGTAGTTGAATAAGAATAGATCCCGCGCCAAAATTCAAATCAAAGATGACTATGGCGGGAAGGAGTTCTTCGAGAAGAAATGTTCAGAAAGTCAGTTGTAATGCATAGTAACATACGGCAAGGAAAAATACTCACTGCGAGAGTTTATGATTGTGAGTGTATGTAGTTCTTTTTAAAGTAACAGGTTCTGAGAGTATGCGTTCGAAGAATGTGAAAAATGCTCGTTCATCAGGTTGGAAGTTCCTGGGATTGAGATCTCGGTAGATGTTAGCTTCTGTCATGAAGGTGATACGACCGTGTCGTATGTATTAAGATACCGAGACGAGCCATGAGGTCTAGGCAAGGTTTTGCCGAATAAAATTCTCTGCCAGTATCTATGGGTTCACCGGCGAGAGGAAAGTGAGCCGGCCCGGTCAGGTCGAGCGACCTGGGGCGACTAATTTTGAAACGCCAAATTTGCCGTGACGTCACGCAAAAGCGCGCGAAAAATAAATTCTTCCTCATCCTCGGCTAAGACGACGGTTTACTACTATGACTGACCGAACGTGAGAGGAAGGGGTGAAAATGTCGCGCGTGCGTCACAATGAAGGTGTGGGTAGTGACATATCCCACACAGCTCCCTTCTTGGATTAAATGTCGGCAGACATTTAACGAAAAAGTAACGAACTTTTTTTGGAAAGAGTGAAAAGATTTGAAAAGTATTCTCATGTGCTGAAAAGAAGAAGTGTCTGTAATCGACGAAATGTGCTGTATGTCTCTAGTGAGTCAGAGAAAGTCGGTAGTGATCAGCTTTTATCCGGTGCTTCAAGTAGAGCTGGGTTTGTCGTCCCGTCAACCTGTTTACTGTCCTCGTCGGACGTCCGCCTGAAAGATGAGGTTGTTCCGGGGAAATGGCGAGTATGGCCATGTGTGCTGATGTAAGATATCTACCGGTGTAGAATGAAAGTAGTGAGAATTTTGCATGTTATTGACGGTAGAATACCGTTCTTGCAAAATTCTTTAGGTCATTCAATTGCATCGTCGTAGGTAAGAAAGGACAGTGAGTCGCCTTTGAGAAGTAGGGTTTACACGTTTTCTGTTTCAGCACAGAAGAAGGTTGAATTTGTTCTCTGTTGGTCTTGCCTGTCGATCACGTCGGGGTCACCAATCTTGTTGCGGACCACGATAGGGATGCAGCGCTGGTTTACGAAAATAAGGCCTTGTGCCAGACACCACACACCACTACCGAATCCACAATCAAAGTAAGAATAAAGAAAATATAAAGACGTGCTCTTTCCACCGTACAAACGTACAAAGTGAAAAGATGTAGACAGGCAAAACAACAAAATGTTAAGAACAAACATAGATTTTATTTAGAGTTTAACAAGTAGTGTCTTCCGTGAAGACCTTCAGTAAATGTACTGGAAATGTAGTTGAAGAAGAATTCAAGTAGATTAGTAAATCGTCTTCTGTGAAGACCTTCAGTAAATGTACTGGAAATATAGTTGAAGAGTTCAAGTAGATTAGTAAATTGTCTTCTGTGAAGACCTTCAGTAAATGTACTGGAAATGTAGTTGAATAAGAATAGAACCCGCGCCAAAATTCAAATCAAAGATGACTATGGCGGGAAGGAGTTCTTCGAGAAGAAATGTTCAGAAAGTCAGTTGTAATGCATAGTAACATACGGCAAGGAAAAATACTCACTGCGAGAGTTTATGATTGTGAGTGTATGTAGTTCTTTTTAAAGTAACAGGTTCTGAGAGTATGCGTTCGAAGAATGTGAAAAATGCTCGTTCATCAGGTTGGAAGTTCCTGGGATTGAGATCTCGGTAGATGTTAGCTTCTGTCATGAAGGTGATACGACCGTGTCGTATGTATTAAGATACCGAGACGAGCCATGAGGTCTAGGCAAGGTTTTGCCGAATAAAATTCTCTGCCAGTATCTATGGGTTCACCGGCGAGAGGAAAGTGAGCCGGCCCGGTCAGGTCGAGCGACCTGGGGCGACTAATTTTGAAACGCCAAATTTGCCGTGACGTCACGCAAAAGCGCGCGAAAAATAAATTCTTCCTCATCCTCGGCTAAGACGACGGTTTACTACTATGACTGACCGAACGTGAGAGGAAGGGGTGAAAATGTCGCGCGTGCGTCACAATGAAGGTGTGGGTAGTGACATATCCCACAATGCGTGGTAAAATGTAACAAAGACATATCAACATAGAACTATTGGTTTATTACATATATACATGAGGGTACAAGCGTACGTGTTAATCAACCAGAGTCCAAGTGTGTAGTCCCAATATCCTATCTATTCATTACACTGAGAGCCTACCGATAGTAATATAAACCAGGATTCGTTCCAAAAATAGACAGTAGAAGCAGAACTCAGTAGAACTCAGCAACTCACACGCGTCTACACAGACTACACACACACACACACACACACACACACACACACACACACACACACACACACAGAGAGAGAGAGAGAGAACTTCTTCTGAAAACATCATTCTATCTAATACAGAACTTTGAACATATTTATTCAGATAACTTGTTTTATTACATTTAATCTTTCAGCTAACAGATAAAGGGAAACTACTTCTTCGTTCTTATTGTTTCACACATTACAAAAATGTTTTGTATTTGTTGATTTTAATATATATTTTATCGTTGAAACAAAAATCGGTTTTCCATTGTTTTTTCTTAATTCAAAAATGTATAATTGTTAAATGGTATTCAACACGCAGCCACATCAATCTTTTCAACACAACCAGTATTTACATTCCCACGGCCGTACGATTTTTATCCTTTTCCCACTTCCTTAGCAAGAGAGCTTCTTGATTTTGTCTCACGGGCAGAATGCAGCGGCCTCTCTGTTTTGAAGGTTGGACTGGCCCTACTAACATCTGTTATATTTAATTTGAATTATGTTAATATTTTCGTTTATTATTGGGTTCATCTCCCTCCCCTCTCATGCTTCATAATTAAATTTTTATGTATTATTTATTATCATTAAATTTTTATGGTATGGGGCGCGTTTTGTAGGTCCCCCTTGTGAGGATGCGGTATTATGGTGTATGGAGGATTGAATGGTGACGGACGAGTTCTTTTGGTGAATGTGAAAATTGTAATGTATGAATGGGTCGTGAATCGGTTTAGCTAGGTATAAGATAGTTAGTGATGACCAGCCTCTATCCCTCCCCTTTTTTGGCCTTGTGCCGCAATTGTGTATTTTGCACAATAAATAGAGTCAAAACCCCATCCTGGAGTGTTGACTGCGTTACTGAGTGGTGACAGTTTTTTTGTGTAAAAGTTGTGACAAGTGTTTTTAAGCTGATAAGTGTTTAATTTTTATTTTTTGTTTGCTAAAAACCTTTTGAACTTTTTCAGTTTTCCTTACCTTTTTATTTGTTTGTAGATATTTGTGTATTTTTGTTGCTTTCATTTCGCATATTTTAACCCTCCCCACATTTTTAGTTTTTATTATACTTTTCGTTTTGATTTGTTTTTGAATTGCTTATTGTCTTTGGTTGTCCACGTTTTTCTTTTGTTTGTGTGAAATCATTTTTTTAAAAAGGGGTGAAAAAAAGAACAATTTAAAAGAAAAGAAAAAAGAAATCTGATCCGGCTGTGTTGGTGCCGACACCAACATGGCTGACCATAATACCGAAACACCGTTACCAGAACCAGTGTCACCAGCGAAAACGGCCTGGACGGATAATAGGCCGTTGAAAAAAAATGGTACGTTTTATTTAAACCAAAGGACTAAACATGAGGAATCCTTTAGAGAAAATGAGTTCCTCACAATTCAAGAGGCATTTGAAGCAGTCGGTACACGCACCATATCCCTGTTGACCTCCGACATGAAAACTCACAAGTTAATTGGGGTCAGCAGGGAAAGTATGGAGGAAGCCCTTAAGGCATTAAACATCAGCCCCAAGGTCCTGGCACGTAGGACGAATGCCTTATGGGACTTATTACTTCAATCGGAACAGCAAGCCAAAAGTTTAGCCGGAAGTGTATTATCGTCAAAAAATTTACGCTTGCAAACTGAATATATGGGCACCCGTAGGACAAAAGTCACCGTCCATGGGGTGCCCGTAGACATTTGCGACGATAGGATGGAAGCCTTCTTTACCAAATTCGGCGAGGTGAACGAAGTGAAGGCCCTCAGGAGTAAAACCGGCATAGAAACCGGTGATATGGAAGTACATATCACACTAAATAGGAAGCAGTTTTTGGACATACCAAACATCCTGGTCTGTAGGGATGGAAAAATGTTGGTCGTCGTAGAAGGAAGAAGGCCGTGTTGTTGGGCGTGTGGGTCGGCGGGCCATATGGCCAAAGAGTGCCGCAGTAGAATTGGAAAATCTCCAAAGACAGCAGAAACAACAACAGTATCGGCACCAGTAACAACAACAGTAGTACAGGCGGAGGAGGGAACCTCAAAATCAGAAAGTGCTTGGAAGGAGGTGACGAGAAAACAAAAATCACCTAAGGTGTTGTCTCCTTCTAAACAAGAAGCGGAGAAACAACCAACAACAGAGAAGCGAGCAGAAAAAAACAAGGAGGTGCGAGTACAAAAGGACGCACAAAAGGACGCACAAAAACCCAAAGAGGTGCAGCAACAAGTACAGCAGCCAAGACGGGAGCACCACAACCAGCAACAACAAGAAAGGAAGCAGCAGCAAAAAGCTGACACACCAATCAATACAATGCCTCCACCGCGAACAAGAGACGAAGAATAGGAAGAACCAGTACAAAGTCAGTTTTCCCTTACATGGAGATTGGCTCGGAATCGGCTGCCTCTCAATGACAAGGCCTTCATATGGTGCTTGGCTGGGTGGTTTCCTGTGGACCCATCCCCTTGGTTAGGTTAGACAAGCTTTTGTGTACCTAGTTAATGTGTGTAAATGTTGTTCCTGGCTTGTTCCCGGCTATCTCTTTGGTTATGATCCAAGTTGAGATTCCCAAGCTCCCAAGTTTGTTGCCCCCCTCTTTTTTCATCTCGACTGGGTCAGCTTTTATATTTCCTGTGTCCGTTTATATTTTCTCCTTTCCCACTCCCTTAGCGAGAGAATTTCTTGATTTTGTCCCCCGGGCAGAATACAGCGGCCTCTCTGTTTCGAGTATTGGACGGGCCCTACTAACATCAGTTATGTTTAATTTGATTTGTGTTAATATTTTAGTTTGTTATTGGGTTCATTTCCCTCCCCTCTCATTTTTCATCATAGAATTTTAAGTATTTATTATCATTAAATTTTTATGGCATGGGGCGCGTTTTGTAGGTCACCCTTGTGAGGATGCGGTATTATGGTGTATGGAGGATTGATTGGTGAAGGATGAGTTTTTGTGGTGAATGGGTAAATTGTAATTAGTGAATGGGTAATGAATCGGATTAGCTATGTATAGGATAGTTAGTTAAGACCAGCCTCAACCCCTCCCCTTTTTCAGCCTTGTGCCATAATTGTATTTTTAATACAATAAATAGTCAGAAATTCACCTTGACTTGCGTCGGCAATTAGTTGTTTTATCCAGCGAGTGGCATTTTTACGTGTCAGACTTTATTTTTCCACCTTTTCTTTCTTGAATTTTTCATTTTCCATTTTCAGTTTAACCTTTTTGTTTGTTACTCGTTTTTGTTCTTTCTTAATATTATTTCTTTTACTTTTTCGTCAATCAAGTTTTTATTTTAATTTTTAAATTTATAAATTTTTGTTTTCACGTGTAACGATTAAGCAGGAGTTAAATATTTTGTCCCCTTTTTCTTTTTGCCTCGTCCCACGTTTTACGTAAAGACTTGTATTTGCTTTTTTATTTTTTGTTTGTTTAATTTCTATCGTCTCTACGTTTGACTTGGTTGTTTTGTTTTTCCCATTTTCTTTTGTTTTTGACGTGTGACTTGCTTGTTGGCAAATCAAGTTTTCTTTTTCTTTTGTTGATCCGCCTTTCTTCGTTTTCTGTTTTGTTTTGTTTTTTAATTTTCGCCCAGTATGGTGAAATAAACGAGGTCTGTGCAGTCATTAGCAAGTCGGGCATTGGCACTGGAGATATTGTGCTTCAAATGACCGTTAACCGACAGAGCTTTGGAGAGATCCCCAACATTTTGATGTGTCGGGAGAAACGGATGCAGAAGACTAGGGATGAAGAAGACTAGGGAGGAGGAAGATGAAGTAGAGGATCAAGAGGAAAAACGTGCTGGCCGAAGGAGGGCGGAGAGGCACATGGACAAAACCAGGTCCCTATCCGTCCCTGCTTCGCCAAGAGAAACCAAGGAATTAACAGTTAAAATAAGGAGCCATTCTGCTTCCCCTTTCCGTGCTTCTTCCCCCTCTCCCTCAAATTCTTCCTTTAGCTCAATCTCCCCCCTCATGCGTCCACCTCTTCCTCTCCCCACCCATCAAGGAAGAAGAAAAAAAAGAAACGTTTTCTGGGACCGGAAGAGATATGCAAGGTGGACCAAGTGGAAGTTAAAAAGGGCCTGTCTAAACAAAAACGGGCCCTTTTAGGGCTTCTATTGAAAATGGACGAAGTTGACGGGAAGTCAGTGGAGGACCCCCGGAATTTTCCTCACGCCCCTGGAGTTATTACTCTAGTGAGAGATACCGGGGAAGACCTCAAAGTTTGGAGTCACATCTTTGAGGCCAAGGAGGCCTATACAAACTTAAGGGTTTTTGAACTTGAAAATACCAATCTAAAAAAGCTAAGACATTTTTGTTCTGGGAGGGTCCTTGTATTGCTCCATCCCTCCTTATATAGGGCTATCAAACTAAACTACCCAACGGACGTCGGCGGAATTGTCCTGGATGATGGGATGACGACAGAGTTGGGCACAGGGAGCCTGGGACAATCCGTCGGGGTCCTGACCAACGCAGATTTCCGGCCCGTATGTGATTAGGTCTTTTCTTTTTAATTTTTATTTTTCAGACTTAATCGATGTCTCTCAAGATAGCCAGTTTGAATATGAAGGGCTTAATTGATCGGGGTAAGGCACCCCGCTAGCTCCTGGATCTATTGTCCTTTGGCGTGGATGTTGCCGCGATAGAAGTGATCCACTTTGTTTGAAGGGTCGATGCGTGTGTGCTGGAGAGCGACTTTGTCTTTCCCGGGCGGTGGAAGTGGGGGTCACTAGAGATAGCCATAGCTAGGGAGGCCGAGGAGTATTCGAATAGCGAGCGCTACATGGGCCAGTTATTTAGACATAGGCTAAGTAAGGTAAGATGTCTTCCGAAACTGTGAACATGGGCGCAGAATTGCGCAAGAGATTCGTCGAGGTTCCGATCGTTACATTCGTGAAGTCGAAACCCCGGTGGGGTTATACTCTTCGGGCCACTGATGACCTGTGCGAGGCGTTTCGGCGGCATTTCGAGAGCCGCTTTACCAAGGAGCCCGATCTTCGTGAAGACGAGTTTCGCAGCTATTTGGTTCCGGCAGGGATCCCTCCCCGACCGGTTCTCCAGGAGTGTGATCACACTGTTGAAAAAGAGCAAGGGTGTTGGGGGAAAACTAGATGATAACAAGCCCATAACTCTGCTAAACACAGAGTTAAACATTTTGGCCAAGATCCTGCAGGAGCGTTTGCAGTTGCCGAGTCTCTGTTGGGTCCGGAGCAGACTTGTTCCGTGAGGGGCCGAACAATTCAGAGCGGACTGCATCTGATCCGCACGATCATAGAGGGTGTAAAATACGAAGATGAGGCCGCGTTGATCAATTTAGATCAGTCCAAGGCATTTGTTAGGGTTGACCATCGTTACCTTGCTGCTGTCCTGCAGGCCGCCTGATTCGCACCCGACTTTGCCGCTGGATTAGCCTCCTGTATCGCTCCTCCAGTGCTGTGGTACAGATGAACGAGAAGCTGACGGTCGCTTTTGCGCTGTCTAGTTCGGTTCGTCAGCTTTGGCGTTGGAGCCTCTCCTTCTCCGGCTGAGGGACAGCGCGTGCAGTCCGGCCCTACGCGGAATCGCCGTTCCTGGAGGGGCGAGCCAGAGTTTCTGCGTACGCCGATGACGTATCTGCTTTCGTGTCGTCCCGCAGCGACATTGAGGCGGTACTGAAGGCGCTTGATCGGTACGAAAAGGTGACAGGGACCAAGATTAACCGCGACAAATCCTCCGGCCTGCGGTTAGGTGCTTGGAATGGTGTCGACCTTACGGGGGCCTACGGTTGGACGGACGGTCCTGTACGCATTCTTGAAGTGTGGTTTGGACCCGACCTCCAGCTGGAGAAAAATTGGTCTGAAGTACGAGCAAAGGTCGACGCGGCCGGTCAGATTTGGCTTCGACGGAGGTTGTCCGTTAAGGGCAGGGTGGATGCGTGTGCCACTTACGTTTTCCCTCTTGTCCTTTATCGATTGTCCGTACTTCCTCTCTGTGACGACCATCGGAAGCCGATCGAGTGCTCGCTATCTTCCATTTTATGGAGAGGACGCGGAAATCGGGTCGAAAGACGAGTCTGTGCACAACGTCCGTGTCATGTGGGAATGCCACAATTGGCGAGCCACAAACTCGCCCCGAGATTGGCTTTCCAACGCCGCGCATTGATAGGAGATTCGATTATGGCGGGGATTGTTAGGGACGCGTTCCCTTTCCTTACTATCAGTCCCCACATCTCGCGGGTTGATCGCCATCGTAAACCTCGGGATCAATCGGATTTATTCGCGAGTGTCGGTCGGCCTTGTTGGCTGTTCCTCGGTCCAGTGACCTTTCTCAGGCTAGGAAGGTCTTCTATCGTCTTCTAGTGGAGGGGGTCGCGAAGGATTCCCTACGTGAGCGGCACGACGTGTCGGGGGATGAGTTTCGCTCTTACTGGTCTTGGGCGCCAGCGGCGGATTACCTCAGTAACCCTGAGTTTTCGCTTACCTGGCGATTGGCTCGGAATCGGCTGCTTCTCATTGACAGGGCCTTCATATGGGGTTTGGCGGATTTGCCAGACTGTGAACGGTGTAGCCTTGGTTTAGAAGAAACGGCTTCGCACGCCTTCTACTATTGCCTCCGGTTTCGCTCCCTATGGGACCATATCGGCGAGTTGACGGCTCCTCTCGCTCCCGAAAAGCTCTTGCCCATTGATACGCGTGTGACAATGTGTCGCCCCCGTACTCTGGTGTGAAACGAATGGTGTTTCCGTCGCTGATGGCTACGGCTCGAATGGTGATTTGGATGACGAGACAGGAGGAAGTCTTGCGAAGCAATCGTCTTTCTCATCAGGATCTAATTCGATTCTTTGAGCATCAGCTCAAGATGAAGATTAGAACTGATAGAACACGATTGCATTCGACAGTCTTCAGCGAAAGGTGGGTGACTGAGGCGAGCTTGGTTCGTTTGAACGGGGCTAGCCTTGATTTTCTCTTTTAGGTAAACCTATGTCACATCGGGATGGTTTCCTGAGGAGACCTCCCCTTGGTTAGGTTAGACAAGCTTTTGTGTACCTAGTTAATGTGAGTAAGTGTTGTTGCTGGCCTGTTCCCGGCTATCTCTTTAGTTATGATCCAAGTCGAGATTCCCAACCTCCCCAGTTTGTTAGCCCCCCTTTTCAAATCGACTTGGTTAGCCTTTATATTTCCCATGTCCGTTTATATTTTCTCCTTTTCCACTCCCTTAGCGAGAGAGCTTCTTGATTTTTCTCCTCGGCAGAATACAGCGGCCTCTCTGTTTTGAGGGTTGGAAGGGCCCTACTAAAATCAGTTATGTTTAATTTGATTTGTGTTAATATTTTAGTTTGTTATTGGGTTCATCTCCCTCCCCTCTCATTTTTCATCATAGAATTTTAAGTATTTATTATCATTAAATTTTTTATTGCATGGGGCACGTTTTGTAGGTCCTACCTTGAGAGGATGCGGCATTATGCCGTATGTAGGATTGATTGGTGAAGGACCAGTTTTTGTGCTGAATGGGCAAATTGTAATGAGTGAATGGGTCGTGAATCGGATTAGCTAGGTATAGGATAGTTAGTTAAGACCAGCCTCAACCCCTCCCCTTTTTTCGGCTTTTTTTTTATACAATAAAGAAAGTCAGAAATTCACCCTTTTTGGTCGACATTTTTTTACCTTTTCTGACTGCTATTTGCCGCCTGACTGTTTTTTGGACATTACGCATTTTCTGAACTTCATTTTTGGTTAAGTTTTGCAAAAGATTTTGATTTTTTCTTTCCCTTTTTTACCCTCCCCATTTTTTTTATTTTTACACCTTTTATTTTTGCTCCTTTCCTTTTATTTTAGTTTTCTTTTTTGATTTTCATTTTCTTTAATTTTTCTTTTAAATATATTTTCTTTTTAATTTTGTAACACCTGCCAGTGTTTCGTCTTTTTTTGTCTTTACAACTGACTTTAATTTCTTCCTTACGTGTTATTTCTTTATTTGTTTCTTTCCTTTTAATATCCTTTAAGTTTTCCGTGTTTTGGTTTTAAATTTTTCTGTGCCATATTTGTTCTAATCCTTGTAATGTTTTTTTGTCCATTTATTTTGTTTGTTGTTTATCGGGTTGACTCGCTCTCGTAGCGTCAGCCATTTTGTTTTGTGACTAACTACGTCTATTGTTGTAAGTTTCGTATTTTCTTTGTATATCGTTTTCCTTTTCTTGCGTTTTTCGTCTTTTATTTCGTTTTTGTGCTTTCTTTCTTTTTTTAAAATTTTTTGTTTCGTCTATTGTCTAATTTGTCTATTATCTAATTTGTCTTTTGTCCAAATTGTCTATTCATTTTCTATTTTTTCTTTTCTTTCAGCCATTTTTTTTGTGACTAGCTTAGTCTATTGTTGTAAGTTTCGTATGTTATTTTTCTCTAGCGTTTTCGTTTTATTGTGTTTTTTTTTGTGTTTGTAAATTTATTGTTTCGCCTCTAGGCAAACTTTGTTCTTTTATTTTTTGTGAATCTTGTTTTAATTATCCTCTTTCGTCATTTGATTTTGTAAAATCTTTGTGTATAATTTTTATCTGTTGCTGTCTCGTTTTCGGGCGAGCTTTGTGTTTTTATTGTTCCTTTTTTTTCTGTCACCTGCTATTTCTTCTATAAGGTGGAATTTATTAACTATTCTTCACTTTTTTCACCCCTCCCCTTCCCTTTAAAATGGAAAAGAAAGAAAAAAAAGCACCTTCGTTATTAGTTGTAAAAAAGAAGCCTAAAATGGCTTCCTTCAGGAGATTGGCGAGGAAGCATCTCTTTAACCAGAAAAAAGATCCGCCGGATAAGGATAACATTAAGGAGTATCCAGGCTTAGCTATTATTCCTACAAATGAAGAAATCATAGACGTTCTAAAAAAAGCTTCTAAATCTAAGGAGGCCGAAAAGAACAATAACGTAGATGCCAGTAATGACCAATTAAAAGACAACTCAAGTGATAATGCAGAGGCCGAGGAATCGCCCTCTTGTTGGAAGTCTCCTCCTAAATGCATTATCGATATTGCGGAGTTCTTGGAGCGTGCCAGAGTTACGCACACCTTGTGGTAGAAGGTGGGCTCTTGGAGGATCCAATTGAACTTAAGAAAATCGACAAAAGAATAGAGTCCGTCTTCGTCGTCGACAAGCGTTCGCACAAAATTTGTCGTTCTACGAAAGACACAATGGTGAAAACAATGGAGTCCCTGGGTTTAAGCTGTGATACACCCGGCGTGGTTTAGGGTCGATGTTTTGGTCGCGGCACCAATATGTGCCTCACACCGATCGTCGCAGCGGCAATATGTGACACCCACAGGCGGTCGAATCCTGGTTTACAACGGCACCAATATGGGACACCCACTGATGTGGTCGCGGTGGTGGTCGCAGCGCCAATATGTGATGTCGCGCCGTCGGCCCGTAGTCAATTCCCAGTTGCTGCGCGAAGCTGTAAGGGTTCTTCCACCAGCGTTTTGGTGTTGACTCTTTGTCGCTGCTACCAGTCTGTGTCCCGGTCGATCTGGTCATTTCCGGTTCGATATCAGCTTTGTCGTTCCCAGCTCGCCTCCAACGTCTGGTTGCCGAAGTAACTGCTTTGATATCCAGTTTAAACTACCCACGTTGTGATTTTGGTCTTAGGTAGACGAAATCAATCAGGCGTCGGGCCGTAGTGCAAGCTGAATCTGGGGTAAAGGTGATACCGCACAAACGTAAGTAAAAGAAATAATAAAACAAACTCAAGAGGTTCAAATCTGTTGAGAAATAATAATTATCTTTGTCTGTTGAATACAGAAGTGCGTTTCTCTCCCAACCTATTTCTATGGATTCGTGACACTTTTTGCGTTTCTTAAGCGAGTTTTGGTATCTTAAGTCGTTCTTCAATAAAACTTGCTTTTGGTAGGAAGACTAAGTCGAAAGGCGTGGAATCTTGGTCAGCTCCTGTGAGGCGCTATTCACCAACCCGAACTCTCTCGTACTCATCTCGAACTAACTCTGGAACTCATCTCCCTCTGGAACTGCCTGGAACGCCCGGGGACGTTCGTTTATATGGACACCGACCAAAACCCAGTGTGGGGCCGGACGTGGTTTGGGTTCCTCGATATTTCTTGATTCCCAACAAGAATTCTCTTTTTCCTCAGGACAGGAAAATTAATTACTTCCCATTTTTGGAAGATTAATAACTTTCCATTAGGGGGGGTTCTCCCTCGTCCGTGAGGAGAGGTCGGAGGAATATTATCCTCCTAGACTCTTCTTTTCTCATACTGGTATCTCATACCAATCCTCTCAGTGGGTGTTAACAACTTCCCCGCCTTTCTCATACATTCACCTTCGCCTATCACTCACGCCACCACTTGGCCAATGATCGCTCGGCAATGAGGGTGTGACTAGACTGGCCCTCTTAAAATTATCTTCCAGAATCCTCTTCATCAGCCAAAACTTTTATGAATTCCACATTGCCATAATTAAATTTTTATCATATCTTATTCTTTTCCTGAGCCACGCAAAATCCACTTAGCAGAAACTCTACTGACTCATTAATCACTGTCAAAACCCGACACTAGGTTTCTTCGCTAGTCAACTTTTAAATGGGTGGTCGTGTTTACCTGAGAATCAAATTCTTTATTTTTCTCATGTCTTAAAATTCTCGTATCACCAGATGCTCACTTTTGGCGACGCTGTGTTTGTCGTCAACAGTTTGAATACGTAATAATAATACTTTTTTTTACGCGATTCCCTTGTCATGTCAAGATCCGTACATATAACAGATGGCTTTCTTCGTCGGGACCCAAGAATAAAAATTAAATGGTATCTCTGAAAGATAACTAATATTGATTTCCTCTGCCTGTATGCAGCTGACCGAAGCCGAATTTTTTTTATGGCCGCCATATGTGGTTGGCTTTGTCTTTCTTTCCCGAATTCTGTTTCCCTTGGCGTATCACTCTCTTATCGTGACATTAATTAATTTTGACAGAATCTAAACTCTGGCTTTCTTTTACGGATTTTCTGTCTTTTGCGAAACGTATCTTTCTTCGTAAATGAAATAAAATCTTTACCCATTTTCTTTTTTAAAAAAAATGTCACTCAGTCTGTCTTTCGATAAAGCTCTTTCTCACCTTAAGTATTTGCCGTTTTTATTTTCTATGGTTAATTAGTTAGCCAATTGCCATAGCTAAATAGTGTCACAAAGCCACTTCGAATCGTTAAGGGCAAGGGCTTTTTCGTGTGGGACGTGCTGTTACCCACTTCCGAAGACTGCATAAAAGCAACAAGTAAAGAATTAATCACAAATGATTTAATTCTCCGTACAGTGTACCAGGGCCGGCGAAGGACCAGAGTGGCTATATATGAGGTCCCTCCTCAGGGTATCGGGGAGCACCTGACGGCTTTCTTATCCCAGTACGGCGAGTGCTTCCTGTGATGGCCTGACTGGGGAATGGAGCTTCGACATCATGCTTCGTCTCCATCCCCAACTGTCTTGATGTTGGTGGCCTGAAGCTGCCGGTCATCTTGACCGGCCGTAAACCAGTCTGTTGGAAGTGCGGAGAGACTGGTCACCTCTCCTCTTCCTGTCCAGAAAAGAAGGCCTCTGGAAGTCAGGCCCCAGTCGACCAAACTCCCCCTCTTTAAAAACCGTCTCATGTGTAGTGGGCATGCCGCAGTGGTCAAACCCCCGGTTGGGCCATCACCAAAGCCCCCATTTCCTGAAGAGCTTTCTTCCACTGCAAGTGCAGTTGAGGAGAAGGGAGAGAGGGAATGGCAGGTTGCTGGCAGGGCCAGAGGGAAGCGTCAGACAGCGGGTCCTCAATCTCCTGAAGCCCCTAGAACTAAATGCACATACAGCCCGACTCCCTCTGACAACAGTAAGGGCGACGCCCCGGCCTCAATTCTGACCTTTCAAAATTTACAAAAAAATACGACCCAGGGTATGAGAAAACTGAAAAAATTAAAGACCTCAAGCTGAAGCTAGACCAACAAAGAAAAACAAAATCCTCTCCATTCAAGAAAACTCTTCCTCCCAAATTCACTGCACAGTCTCCTCAGCCCTCTACATCCCGTCAGCAAAAGTCCTCCTCTTCAAAGAAGGCCACTCCCTCCACATCCTCCAACCCACCACTTTCTCCCTATCTCTCAACCCCTCTTTGTAGAGAGAAGTCATCACCTGCCTCTCCTTCCACTTCTTTTACCCAATCCCCAATCCCTCTCAGTAGAGACCCCAGCCCTTTTAAAAAACATATACACCCCGCCACACACTTAGTCCTTCTCCTATTAAATCCTCGGAAATGCCCCCTCCACTAAACAAAAGGCACAGAAGCCCCACACATGAATCAAACGGAATAATAAAAAAAAAAAAACAACACATTTACAATCCCGGTTTAGACGTTTGTAAGATCTCTCCCATTCAAGCAGAGAAAGCTAGAGATTATGGAAACAGGATTACAAATTTAAAATACCTGTTATCCATAAAACAATTCGGAGACAAAGACATTGAAGAACCTAATAATTTCCCAAACACACAAATGGGGCTAACAGTAATCAAAACTGAGACAGGGGCAAAACAAGTTTGGTCAATGTTGGACGAAGCTATAGCTTCATTCAAAATGACCCCGCCCATTGCTATCGTCCAGAACGAGAAATTTAGAAAAATGAAGCAATTTTGTGCTGGGAGGGTCCCGGTTTTTGTTCACCCCTCCCTCTATAGAACACTAAAATTGACATTCCCCTGGGATATCGGCGGAATCACCCAAGACGGTACCATCAAGACTGAGATGGGCCATGGGTCTATGGGAGAGGCTGTCGGTATCCTTACCCCGACCATGTTCAATTCAGGAAAGCAACCCTAATCGGTCTTCACTATGGTTCTCTGGTTAGCAAGTGTAAATGTCCGAGGCCTGAGGTCGGAGTCTCGAAGGGCGAGGCTCTCTCGCGACCTTCAGCGCCTCGGGGTGAATGTTTGTTGTGTGCAAGAGACACGGTTTTCTTCTCGTGACCGTGAGGACATACTGTCTAAGGGGTTCTCCCTTTATTCAGCATGATTTGATGGTCGTTCGAGGGGTGTCTCTTGGCTGGTGAACAGGTCTTTGAGGGCTGCATGTACTCTTGTCTTCGCAGATCCGGCGGGCAGGCTTTGCGTGCTAGATGTTACCATAAAGGATAAGGGTTTGCGTCTCATTGGGGTTTATGCGCCCAATAACCATTCTGAGCGGCCTGCTTTGTTTCGGCAGATCGGGCCGTTCTTGACGACATCTCGTCGTGTAGTTTTACCGGTGGATTGGAATGCCGTCCTTGACCCCGATATAGATCGTACAGGGCAAAGTCCGGGTAATAACAACCGGGATGTGAAACCATTTCGGGACTTTATCGACGAGTTTGATCTTGTCGATAAGTACCGGAAGAGCACCCTCGGGGGGGGGGGTTAGCATGGACTTGGACAAATAGTGGCAATCGGCTCCTGGGACGCTTGCTAGCTACCTCGACCGAGTCTTAGTTAGGAGAGTCGATGTAGGGCTGTTGGGGATGTGCGGTATGAACTAGGATTTTGCTTGAGTGTTAGAATTTATCAGATGGATTTTTTATCAGGTTGCATGATCTTCATGCATCCACAAAAATAAATATTTTACAATATAAAATAAGACAAAAACATGTTGCCAAATTCAAACAAACAAATGCATTTATGTACAATTTAAAGATTATTTACAAAATGTTGCTTCAAGGTATTTTATGTCTTGTGTTGGTTAGTGGACGAAGGTTTGCTTATTTTTTGATGTGTTGGTATGTTTGCATTACAGTCCACAAGGAATTTGAATTAATGTTTAAACAATGTTATTTTATGTTCGTATCGTTTTGTACTGTTTAGAATGAAGTTAGCAAAAGTAGTCTACCTTTAACTGTAGATATGTGTTATGTTCGATAATAGTTTCTTACTTAAGTTATAGTGAGTGTTGAATAATCACTTTGGATAAGTAAAGTCTCGTAAGTTGAAATTCGTTGTAATCACAGAGTAATCTTCGAGTCAAGTTTGTGAGTGAGTCAGTTGTGTTCTTTTCGCGCAGGAAAATTACAATCGTAAGTTACGTGGATTCGATCACAGTTTCTCTGTGTTTGCTAGACTGACTGACTTGGTCAGTTGAAAATCTTCCTTATATAAGGATTTAGGAGTGAAAATCGGCTCAAGTTGGTTTGGGCGCGATTTAACTTCTCCACGTGAAGTTTCTGAATTATCACGCTGCAAGCCAATAGAATTTTCTGTTTAGCACAATGAGGTTTTGATTGGTTAAGTTAGTTCGCGTAGGCGTGCAAAATGGAATGTTCTTGTTGCTAGGGGGATAAGGTAAATGGACGAGTCCACAGGGCTCTTAGGGTGTCCAAGTTTCCATCATAATTTATTCGGATCAGTGGCTTGTCCGGGTCCGTGTAAACTTAGATAAGCCTAAGGTTAGGTTGGCTGGTTACTGGAAATTAAACTGTTCATTATTTGGGTAGCAGGATTTCCGGGACCAGCTGCTACTAATAATGATACAGAGGGAAATGACAGGGGCGGTTGTAGGGAACGCCTGGTGGGATAAATTAAAATCCAAAATTAAAACGTTTACTGCCGATTTTAGTCGTCGACTCAATCTAGATAGATTAGCGGCGTAAACGGCTTTAGAACAAAAAAGTTGATCGGACAGTGAAATCACGTGATAGTGGGGAAATAGCCTTAGCTAAGGCAGAATTGTCCTCCTTGCTTACCAAGAAGGATCAAGCTCTGGTAGTTAGGGCTAGGTTAAAAAAAATGACTTCTGAGGCGACGAATATGGCCGCTGAATTGCGTGCAGAGGAAAATCGGAGCGCGTCTCGGCGACATATCGCGTGCGTCACATTGCCGGATAAGCGGACCGTGACTACAAACGCGGGCATATGTGAGGCCTTTCGGGATTACTTTCAGGAACTTTTCACCAGGGAGCTCATTCTGAGCCCTGCTCAGTTCGACGCCTATTTAGCCGACTTTCCCAGCCTGCATTCAATCAAACACCAAAACAACTAAAGGTACACAACTCTTACCAACTTTGGACATTAATTTAAACAAACATACGCATACACTATTCACTGAACTCTCATAAAAGACATTTTTGTACACAACCAAACACTTTGTTTAATTTCACACACAAACCTTAGTAACAGTTTCACACACACTGAAACTTGGTATAAATACACTACATAATTCAATTCAACCATTCACACTTGTCCAACAATATCTGACTTAATTGTAATTGTGTATGTTAATTTTATATAAATCAGTGTTATTGTTAAACTTTTAATTATGTTGTTTTCACTTTGATTTCTCTTGAATGATTTGCCTTCAATATTCCTGTTTCTTAATTTGTTGTGGATGAATGTCTAAGAACACCAACATCACTAACCCTTCTAATAACCTAACCTTCTGATATCTTAAAATACATTCACCAGTTTGCAACACAATGCAATTCTTCAGATCATGAAAAAAAAAACGTTGAGAAGATGAGAAGAAAATTATTGAAAAAAGGAAGAAATTACTCTTTAGAAAAAAGTGCACTCACCTAATAGAGAGATGAAAAAACCTATTTTGGCTTATTCCATGAGCCTGGGACCTTTAACAATATTTTGAAATGTCATTCGGTTTTCTTTCTGCTTAGCTACACTGGGGCCTTTAATATTTTTGAAATTTCTTTATGCTTTTTGTCAGCTTCCTTTTCGTGGTTGGCAATGGCATAGTCATCTTAAAGGTTCACTTTGTTTTTCTTTTCTTTTTTGTGGGCATAGAAATTGTCAGTGTAAGTACTTCAGAAATGCTGAAACAATGCCAAATCCTTTCACAGCCAGTCAGCCTACTTTGCATCTGATATCTCTCCCTTCTGCTCCCTCTCTGCAGCCAGTCAGCTTCTTTCACATCTGAAGTCTAAGTCTCTTCTGCCAGCCAGCTGGCCTTCTTTGCATCTAATTCCCTCTGCCTTTCATCTGCTGACTAGTGTTCTTGTATACTCTTAAAGGTGGCTCAAATGAACTTCAACTTTAAATTTACTTGGGTGGAAGCCACTCCTTTTGATTGGACAAAAATACAAGTGGAATATATTTTTCTAAATTTGAAAAAACTGAACCACCAACAGTCTGCTATGAACATTGTTTTTGCTGATCCTTTTCTAGATAAAATCTTTTACACATAAAAGTAACAATTTTTCAAAGACCATCTGGCATTATTTTAATACACTCCTTACAAAAGTAAGTGTATAAAACAAACTTAGACTATTTACTATTTATTTATTTACACTTTGTAATTAAGTATTATTTTTTAAAGATTTTTATATATGAGAGTGTGTTTTCATTTATTAATAAAAGTGGTAATATCATAAATAATCATGGTTAATGGATTAATCAATTAACAGAAAGTGATATGATTTTAATGCTTCCCACTAAATGTTAAGAGAGATCATTATGTCAAAAGGCACTGAGTGTTAAGTAAGATAACATAAAATTAAAAAAAGGATAATCTCTGAATGCAAATCCTTATTACTATGGAACCAAGAAGAATATTAGATTTAGCACTCAGGGCCAGTGCAAGGGTCTCATGCCACCCCAAATCTATGATAAGGGGCTCTCTATGCTACTTTATCTCTATTTTCATTCGGTAGTATTCATATAAAATACAAATTTTATTGTAACCTAATTATGTACAATAATGGATCATATGCAATATAGGTGAACAATTCAACTAGAAAAGTTGAAAATAAATACAATGTATCTAAATACAAAGTAGAGACATATCATAATAGATCATCAACAATGTTTCATGGCAATTTTTAACATCAATTTTTGTTGTTATAAAGTTAAATAATTTTAGCACATTCAAAATTATGGATAAAATATAATGAATTTTATATAGTGTTTTTTTGAGACGTAGCACGAGCAAATTCACGGATCTGAACAAAAAAAAGACCTCAGAATGACGTCAAAATTTTTCATCCTTTAATAGTCAGTTGTGCTTAGTTTAATTTGTAATGTATATATAAATGTAGGTAGAAAAAAGCAAATGTTGATAAGATAACAAGGGTCACAAAGTACTCCCAGGGCTCCCAATCCGGCTTGCTCCATAGTTAAGCAGTTTGGGGGTAGTATACACTATTCCTGTTAACACCTGATGAACAAAAAAAATTTTAAAATAAAAATGAGGGCCACAGTTTGAACATTGTAAATAGTGTAAAGAACTGCAATACCTTGTCTCAGAAATATCGACAAAATTATTCTGTTCTAATTCCAACTAAAGAAATCCATTATTTAAGAACATAGAAGAAAACTTCAATAAAATGTATTAATTCAATAGATATAGTATTTCTAACAAGCAATGGGTGTAAAAGTTATATACAAGAGAAAATTAATGGAAAATCTACAATCAAACATTAAGTAAAGTTCATAGTTATAGTTGCACAAGATGAACTAGGTGTATATGTGTGAAGATATATTTTTTTAATCATTTCTTCCTGAGCAAGGCAGGAATGCCACTAGTATGCAGGGAGTTATAGAAAGTGAAGGTGAGAGAAAAAACTGGGTATGGGGGGACCAAGGAAGCATAAAAGCTAAACTGGGTTCAAGAAGATGGAAGATAGAAGCTGGCAATTGAAGTTGCATTTAAATTTTTGAAGATTGTAGTTATCAGGGAAGCAAAAAAACAGACGGGACTTCCATAGGTGGGAAGTGTGAGAAAAGAAAGTGTTGAAGTAGAAGTGGTGGTTGCATTTAACAAATTCAACAGTAAAAGGGTAGGACCTAAATCCCAATCTAGTAGCATGCTTAAACTCACATAGTCCAGGCACTAGGGAAAAAACCTCATCACAGTAGTAACCATGAAAATATTTGTAGAAATGACAGAGAGAAGCTACATCACATTAGTGAGAAAGTGACTGAAGTCAAGATGCCAAGTCAGGATTGATTACATAGCAGATCCTTCTTTGGATTTTGTTAAGAACCTTGAGATGAGTAGTAGGAGCACCAGACCAGATATGGCAACAGTATTCAATGCACAGTTGAATGGTAGATTCGTAAATGTGCAAGATGTACTCTGTCAAGAAAAACCTTCTGGCATGACAAAGTGACCCAACATTCCTTGCAGTAGATGCAGCTACTGATTTGATGTAGTCATTCCACTTCAAGTCTGTTAAAAACATGAGGCCAAGTAGGTGCAGTGTGTTGCTCTTCATGAGTCTAGCATCAGGTGGGCAGGAAAGTTTCTCTATGGTGGTTAAATGAGAGCAGTTTTGTTTTGGAGGCATTAAAATTTACGAGACATTTTCTGCATCAGTTAACCATAGATTGGAGGTCCTTTTCAAGATGCAAAAAGGTTCTCTGATTGAGATTAATATGAAACCCTCTTGGTTCAAGGAGGGGACACCAGGATTTTTAATTACTACATTCTTGTTGATTAATCAGGAAGAATTGTTGAACAAAATTTGATATGCACTAGGGTTTAAATACTAACTAGTGGTAATATAATGTTTCCAATAGCAATGCCAGTTATAAAACAAGGGACTTAATTTATTATTTTGAAACTAGTCTAACAGTCTAACTTATCAATAGCCTAATAAAATTCTCATAATCATATAACAACGGTTAGCAATATTATTATTATTATTATTATTATTATTATTATTATTATTATTATTATCTACTTCACTGTCAGCAGTAATATCATCACTGAAAGTTCAATTTTACTGAATCCTTTCATGAGTAGTTCTGAAATGTTCTTGGCTCCATCAAGAAGCTGTTCTAACAAATATTCTGATTTGATCAGTTTGTGAGAAATGGATTAGTTGAAAACTTTTTAATTCGACATTAAAATCTAATTATAGTACTAAGACTAGATTAATGGCTGAAATTGTTGAGATTTGGACATTGCCTAAATTATAGTTACCAGTGAATTTATGCTCATTTTTTAAAGTATTGTGACAAAAATATTTTGAATCAGAAGGGGTATTCATCAGTTACTCTCAGTCCAAGTATAAAATTGGTTGATAAAATACTGTATAAAAAATTTTAATTTAAATATTCTGCTTTGGTTTTAATCAATAAAGCATCTGACATTAATAACTTGGTAAGTAGAATCAACTACAATTAAATATTCTGAAGTTTGTAAGAATGAAAATAAATATAGAATGCAAATAGATTCAATCGGTAAAACATGGCCATACAGGAGTTAAATGAAAGTGTGTGAAAGCCTTTTTGCTTTGCTTCCTTGCTTTCCTTTACTCATAGTGGCAGATGAACAAAAAGGGTAGTAAACAACTAGAGATAAACAAATGAGCATAAAAATATTCTGTTTTGAGTGTGATAAAAGATTATGATTTTGCATTTGGATGTGTGGGTAGTGTGACAGATATTAGGAATTGGAATAAGTGAGCTGTATTCACTTTGTATAAGTGAGTAACATTCACTTTCACAATAATGCCCTTAGGAAAGGCATGAATCTATCTCTTCTTCTTCCCAGTTATGTGTTAAATAGCTAGGCCAAGCTCTCCAGCTTTGAGGAGTAACCAGTCTAAGAGAAGGAAAAGTAGGAATTTCAAACTGTCAAGAAAGCAATAGGAAACTACTTCACTGTAATGGGGTAAAATGAAAAAAATCTTTCATGAAAGATTTTTTTCATTTTACTCCATTATAGGGTATTTTCTCAATATCTATATTATGTGAAAAATGAATGAAAAAATTCTATTTTTGTATAATCAAATTTAGTTATTTTTTTAATCAGTAAAGAATTCAAAATGACATTTTAGATTAGTACATGTTATAAGCAAAAATGGAAAAAATGTAATATTTTTAGGAGTGTTTATGGCATGTTTAAAAATTGTTTACAATGTAGGATTAAAATTAAAATTTGAATGTTATGTATTAATCTGTTCACTGCTATAGATGTGCTACTTCATCTTCTGATTGCATGTTATTCTTATAACATTACAACATATACTTAGCAAAGAATAGGTTAAATGTCTTAGTATGTGTCTTTCCAGTATATAATCTAGTGCATTGTTAGCGTATGTAGGTTTTCAGATGACCTGGTTGCTTTGTTTCACTTTTGTCATATGATGTGTCACCTAGTTGTCATTTAAGTCTCTTGGCTATGCAAGATCGTAGTAGTGAGAAGATTAATTTTTTTTATTATTCTCATTTCTCTTTTCTAAGTCTTATTTGCCCATCAGGCCCAGTTTGGGGATTTCTTTTTGCTGGCCCTGTTTTGTCTCTGCATTTCTTTTGACAATCAATTTGCCACCTGTGACATCATCACTCACAATAGCAGCTAATATTGGTGAATTATTACAGTTCTTATGGAATTCTGGTTGATAAACAAAAATATACAGATAATAACTTGTCTGTATATATACTTTAAAATATCTTAATTAATCAGATGAAAATATATTATAAATTTACTTAATTTATAACAAGAAAAACTTACCCTTCTAAAATCTGAAAAGATGTGTAATTAGATAACAAGTAAATTTAATAGCAAACAACAAAAAAATTTTAATAATACATATTAATAGTGGATTTAAGTGTAAACAAATTGGATTAGTGTTTCAGAACTTTGAAACAAAAAGAGTCTCACATTTTCCTTATTATTTATGGTATAAATGATAAGGAAAATATTTGCTTGCTTCCTTTTTCTATATATTTACATAAAAAAAATTTGAAAAACTTTTGCATCAATTCAATATATTTTAAAATGGACCACTAAAAGTGATGAATACTAGTGATAAGTATCTTTTGTATGAATACATTTTTGCAACACGTTTAAAATTTTGCTTAACATGTGGCTTTGTATTAATAGATCTCATTAAATGACATTATATTATCCATTAAGATTAGTTAATATCAATACAAATAAAACAAAAAATCTCTTGCTTTACTTATCTATTGAAGGTTTAGGTTGTTGCAAGCTGAATTGCTGTAGGCACAAGGGAGATAATTCATTTTGTTGCAGCCATATGAAACAACCGATTAAACTATTTAAGATCCGCCAAAATAACTTTTCTTTCTCAGGAATGGTGTTGTCTATGAACATATTTGAAAATAAAACTGTTTTTGCTTCAGCTATTTTTTGTAGGGAGTTATATTGTTTAATATGTATATCAGCCAATAAATCTAAAATTTCAATTTCCTTCTGAAAAAGCATATTTTTATGATACATTGAATAATGTATACTTCTAATTAATAGAGGTGATTATTACATTTATTCTAAAAAATAAATCATAGGCCAAAGCCTGTATTTTAGTGAAAATGAAACTAATAAACAATGTTGTGGGCTTTATATATTTTCTCCCAACTTTTCATTTTGTTCTTGCTATTCTAAACCGTTGGATGACAATAAAAAGGAATAATTAATTTTCATATCTCTCTCTCTCTCTTCACACACACACGCACGCACGCACGCACGCACGCACGCACACACACACACACACACACACACACACACACACACGTGCATATTTCTTGGTAATCTTTGGAAATGGAAAGCATTGAAAAATAAAATTCACACCAGTTCAAAAATTAATTCACTAAAAAATCTATTGTAGAGTGGTGACAAGCAAATTACATTTGCTGGTCATTACTAGTATAAACATTTAAGTCTCTATTTATTATAGCAGAGAGGAAAATAAGAAATAAAAATATTTTTCTGTAAGTGATAAAAATTTGGTATGTATAAAAAACTTTTAAAAAAGTAGTATTTTTAAAAGTTGTCCTTAAAATCTTATAAAATGTAACTTAATTATAAAGGTAAAAAGAAAATCAATGTTTATAAATGTTATCTGAATGTAGAGTAGAAATGGAAGGTCTCATTAGATAATGAACAAATTAAACAGATTCAAATTGTAGCAGACACATTATTAGAATGTATTCTCTTAATTTGTCAATTTCAGATGAAATTAACATATAAATAAATAATATTATTTTATTGAAAATTATTAATAAGATACAATATCTCTGCTGAATGAATATCAACTTAAAATAAAATTTAAATAACTTGTAATTTATGAAGAAAGATAAAAATTATAGAGCATTTAAAACATGTATTAAATTATTAATGTGCAAAGCTTTTCAGCAGGTGTATTTATTAAGTTATTAGAAATTTTATACTCTTCAAGTATCACTCTTTAGAAATGAGCCAAATATTTGTTCATTTTTTGTTTGCTATTACACCCACATGCTAGGTATAAATAAAAGGATTATGTACAAAGCAGTCAGTGAGAATCCACATGATGGTATGTGTAACAGCTGGATGTAATAGTCCAAGTAGCAGTCCAAGCTAGTCCGAGTAGCAGACAGATGTAATGCTCCTAGTTGAAATAGTAATAGTATGAGAAGTCATTAATGTTATAATTTGTTGCGAATTAGATCTCTTTCTGATTCACTCCTGGATGTGTATCCTCAAAAAGCAAAACCCAAAATAAACAAAAGTTGTTTTCTGCACAGGGGCTCTGAGCCTCACATCCAGCAAACAAAACTCTAAAATACAGCATAAAGGAAGCAAATCATGGACGTTGCTGGCAAAGAAAAAGAATGAGTCTGAGATTTGCTTAAAAGAAAGCTACTCATAAACGATCACCACAGAATAGGGCCAGCAGGCCAGTTGATATTCCACTTGGAAGGCTCTCAATGTCACCACCATGATTTCAGTCAACCAACCTTAAATACATATTGGCAAATGCAAAAGAATTTTATGCTAACAATTTCATCTTCTTTTTATTTTGCCTCACAAGGAGTATTGCTATTTTGTTTGTTCTCCTGTGCTACCATATGTATGTTTTGTGATGTATGGTGGCCATTAATAATTAAGTATAACTCAAGACTTCAATGTTAAACAGTATTTAATGACAACCACAAGTAAATACTTAACAAGAACAAAGGAGTAAATGTCAACCAAAGATAATTAACCATTTCAGTGAATACCTTGTTAGTAGCACAGCTCAGCTTAATGTCTGGTAAATCTTAAATCAAAACCAAAATTATTGACGCACAATAATTCACACTAATTTGACTAGATAGTTCCACTCAACAGTCACTCAATAATCACTGCCTGACACCACTATTTATACACCTGGCAGAAAACATATATTCATAAGTCCAGAGTGTCATGCCCAAACCTCAGTGTTGGTAGTTACTCATTATCTTCTATGACAGTATGTTTATAACAACTGGTGTCAGTTTGTTTACCATCCAACCATGTTATAACATTAAGAAATCTTCCTGTGTCTAGTCTATTTCTTATTGTATGAAAACTCTCTTCATAAGACAAAACTGGATTAGAAAAAAGAAAAACAATTTTTATAAATCACCACAACTAATCCTGGAATATAAAAATTTTGGATTTACATTTTATCTGCTTTCTTCTTTACCTTTCCTTTTTCTTTGTGGATGAGTTGAATATTTTTACAAGGCTAAAATTTCACCTTCTCAGCCTCTTTGAAAATACACATTTAATCACCAAAATGACAAATAACACAATAAAGATGTTCACCATATAACTCAAATATAAACATCATAATACATATTTTGCTAAATGCTACATGTTCATTTTATAGAGAAAATCTGAAGAGTGGGAGAAAGTAATATGTGACAAAAAGTTGGTATTTTACAATATTTTAGTGCAACAATATTTTACAACAAAACAATTTGTGGAGCAAGTGAAATATACCATGAAAAAGCCTATCTTCATCCAAATAAAGTGATGATAAAATTGGAATGGAGTTCTCTTCTATGAGCTTTTTTTGTGACAGTAAACAATAGATTTAAACCTTTACTGCTTCAAAGTAGACAAACTGAAGACATCAACTGATGAAATATATCCAGAATTTATTAAGAAAAATGGTGTTGTTATATTCCATCAGGAATAATGCAAAAATTGTCATAGCTTGGCTGAGAAATTTAGATTGCATGTTTGGCCTTTAGAAAATTTTCTGGTTGATTAAATTAATTCAAATTTAATTTTTTATATTTCTTGTTACATAAAAATCAAATAACACATTGTCTTTAGACATGGAAATGAGATTGCTGCCCAAAATAATCAAAATATTAAATATAATATGAAGCTTTTAGTTTACTTATGCTCTGTTAATATAGAGAATGAGCTAAAAGTTAATTATTCATTTTAAATTGAAATTATATAAAAGATCTACACTAAATATTTCTCATGGAAAATGTCATAAATTATATCAAAATTATGTGGTTTATCCTATAATGGAGAAATGAAAACAATAGATTTGTAGTTACATTTTGTGAAATAGAGTGGTATGGCTATCAGCCTGTAAAATAATTATGGCACATAAAGGAACAGGGATAAAAAAAGGAAAATTAGAGTTTAAGTCTTTTACTTGTAAACGGATAAAAAAATAACACAGAATGAATGTTAACAGTCATTTATTATACTAGATGTTCCTTTTTACAAAACAAATATTTATGTTTATAAAATGCTCCATACAAAGGACTTCTGTGATTGATGACATCAGTTCTTTACAAAACATGTTTGTATGTCAAAAAAGTATATGCAAATACCTGTTAGTATAAATATGATTATGAATTAATTTGTAAATAACTAGAAGTACATCACAGATCTTTACCATTCATTATAAACTCTGCAGCTGGTGCCTACAAAATTTCTGATTGCGTGATGGGGCAATTCATTATTAACTATCATTTAAAAGCATTTCTGAAGAGTTTTACGGATTTAGAAAAGTTGGCCCTGATCAATCAGTATCAATTTTCTCTGCCTTTTATCATGCAACATTTTCTGTCCTTGGAATGCACTTGTTATCAAGGAGTATTCTCTATATTTACAATTTATTCATTTTAATTATTTCTCCAGAAAAAATTTAAAATAATTTTAACATGTTTAAATAAATTTCAACTTTAAAAAAATATTTTAATTAAAAATAGTTTGTTTTCTTATTACACTTCAAGATATGTAAATATTTGCTTTCAATGACTGCATTATGCATTCAATCATAAACAAAGCTTAAAACTATATCATCATAATAAAATTCCAACTTAAGGAAAAATAGTGAAGGTATTCTATCCAAGAGTAAAAATACCATTTGAAGTCAATATATATATATATATATATATATATATACAGTGTAACCCGGATATAAGAGATTTGTCGGGACCGGAGAATAAGTCTCTTATATCCGGGTTTCTTTTATATCCGGGTTTCTTTTATATCCGGGTTTGGTCTATTTTGTTTAGGTAAGTATGGGAACACTTCATATAACGCTTTTTACGTACAGAACACTATTTAACAGTTATAGACATAAAAAGTTATAGACATAAAAAACACAAAAAACACAGACAAAAATACATTTTCAATCAGTTTTCACAAATAATTCAATCAAAAATTACTTTTTCTTAAAAAAGTCAGTCATTTTTGATTGTACAGAAATCTCTTTGTTAACATCATGAACACTTTCATACAGTCCGTAAATCATTTTCAATGCGCCATCAGGATTACTGCTTTTTGCTTTTTGCTTTTTGGCTGTCAGTTTCAAGCGCATTCAATGCAGCCAGAGAATTTGGCACTGGTTTGTCACTTTCAGAAACATCAGAACTTACGCTTTCAGCATCATCATCTTCGTCAAAATCTTGATCATCCGATTTTATACCACGTGATGTGTCCGTGTCAGTCAGTTCTCCATAACATTGTGTACGGTCGTCGGAGCTGATAAATTCGTCAAAATCTGTTTGCTCCATGCCCGATGGTGGAGAAACTTGTTCATTTTCGTCGAGTATTTCTTCCACTTCAGCCTGTGATTCAATGACAAAGCCGGCCTTTTTAAAACAATTTTGAATTATTGACGGTTTGACCATGAAAAGTGCTCGTTTCATCATGTGCATGGCCTTCAAAACAATTATCTGCTTGGCCACTTCGGACAGCGGCACTGGCGGTGTAGCATAGATCGCTGCGATTTGCATTCGAACAAGTTCCCGACGATAATACGCTTTGAATGAACGAATGATGCTTTGATCCAAAGGTTGAATGAGACTGGTGGTGTTTGGTGGCATGAACGACAATTTGATATTTGACAGATTTGTACCCGACAAGTTGCATTGTCCAAAAACAGAATAATCTTTCGATTTTGAGCAATCATTTTTCGATTAAGCGTTTTCATAACGTCAGTAAACAGCTGACTAGTCATCCAGGCTTTACGATTAGCGAAGTAAGAAAACGGCAGAGTTTTGACATTTTTAAAGCAGCGTGGTTTTGCCTACTTACCAACAACTACAGCTTGCTTTTCACTGCTGTCCATGTTTGTGAACTGAAGCATCGTGAGTCTGTCTTTTGGAACTTTTGTCCCATTTGACTGTTCGTCGCCGGCAAATCGCAAAGATCCAGACGGCCTGGCTTTGTAGAAAATTCCCGTTTCATCACAGTTCCAAACATCTTTTGGATCATATCCACGAAAAAGTTGCGGCAAAACGTTTGTCACTCATTCGTTGGCAGAACCGTGATCTGCTGACGTTGATTCGCCGTGAAATTTTTTGAACGAAACGTTATTGGCCTGCTTCCAGTTGCTCGGTTCAAAATCAATTTCAAGATTTACGGCCAGTTGTGATGCTTTCTGTCTAATGACGTGATTGGTGACCGTAGCTCCATGATCACATGCTTGCCTAAACCATTGTGTAAGCGCTTCGTTAACGTCCTTGTGCACGGATTGGCGCTTTCGTTTGCGATTAGTGTTTCCGTTCATTTGCATGCAAGATATGAGATCGTCTTCTTTCTTGAGAATTTTTGCTGCTGTTGAATAACCGATTTGGTTAACTTTTTGGCTGCAGCGGCCAGTTTGAGTTTCTTCACTTTGACACCGTCGATGAGCTCTACCTGTTCAGAAATGCTCAGAGTTTTTCGTTGAGACGCCGACATCACTAATCGCAATGATCGTAAGCAAACGGTTTTCAGTGGCAAAATTAACAAACAGACAAACTTCTGACTCAACAGAACAGTAGATAAAGTGAAAGTGCTGTCCAGTAAATGCAACGACAAGCAAAGTCGGCAAAAAAGCGGGCACACAAAGCAAAATCATAAGGTAGACACACAAAGCACACAAAGCAAAATCATAAGGTAGAGGGTGTCTCCTACAGACACAGATTGGACACACCGTGTCTCTAGACTAGTCAAGATTAAGTCATTGAACTTCACTCTCTCTCTAACTGACCTCTGTTTGACCGATTTACGACATCACACTGTCACTCAAAACGAACTCTCTTATATCGGGGAGGACGGGACCAGAAAAAATCTCTCTTATATCCGGATTTATCTTATATCCGGGTCTCTTATATCTGGGTCTAATTTATATACATTAACACAGGCTCTAATTTGGGAGCAGAGTAAACCTCTCTTATATCCGGGTCTCTTATATCCGGGTTACACTGTGTATATATATATATATATATATATATATATATATATATATAAATGCATATATACAAAAACAGTTAATTATTAAACAAAAATGAAATAAGTACAATTTCACAAGACAGTCACATCTGTGCTTATAATCAACATTATTTGTTATTACTGAAGAAAAAAGTTACTTTTAAATTATGTGTGCGAGTGTGTGTGCATATATCTATATAAAGTGAGAAAAAAATAAAAGCAAAATGAATCCATTTTTCATTTCAATCAACTCAAAATGTTTATCTGGCATAGAAAAAATGTATAAAAATTTTTATGTTCTACTAAATCCAAGTCCTTGTACCAGACACAAAACTTAGTTAGTAGAAACAGCAAGTCTTGATAATAGGCACAAAATTACAAAACCCTATGAAATCTAAGTCCCAGATCAACAATGTTGTCAGTTCAATTGTCCTGTATGAGTGGTAAACCTGAAAATAATGACTAAAGACAAATACATTGGTGACACAACTAGCTCTTTAAGCAGATGTCTAACCAACCACTTAAGTGATCCTAGTTTGATAAGGAAGCACTTA
Organism: Acanthosepion esculentum; assembly: GCA_964036315.1. Lineage (NCBI taxonomy): Eukaryota > Metazoa > Mollusca > Cephalopoda > Sepiida > Sepiidae > Acanthosepion > Acanthosepion esculentum. The sequence goes on along the minus strand of OZ038483.1, from coordinate 87,229,619 downwards.
ACCACTCACACTCAACCACTTGCACCCATAAGAAAAAAGCCTTGTAAATAATAGTCATTTAAAAAAAAACATCTAGTTGTAAAAGACAAAGATAATAGAACCCTTCCTAATAAAAACTTACAAACCAACATCACTCGCCTTGAAATTGGTCAAAACATCTTAACTCCAACTATGCTAACACAACACAGTATGGGAAACAAAAACAAAATATATTAACAACAAAAAATTACCCCCTACCTGATAATGGTTAAAGTAGTGTCTGAAAGCATTTGGGACAATAAGAACTGTAGACTGTTTCTATACACTCTTAGCCCCCATAAAAGGAAAAAACTGGAAGGGCTCTAGAAAAACTGAATAAAAGACTTACAAACAGATGGAAATATCTATTGATATTGTGGACTCGTCCAATATCCTTACCTTTCCAACCTAAATAAAGCACAGTCCACATCGTACGCCTACGTACTAAAAAAAACTCAACCAATAAAAACTGAACAAAGCGAAACAAACAATATCATTGGTTCATCACTGAAGTTCACGTGCAGAATGAAGATCGCGCCAAAACCAAGTGATCCACTTTTTCAAACCCAAAACGATATAAAAACAAACGTAGACAACCCCAGTCAGTCAGTCTCACGAATTCGCAGAGTTAGTTACAATATACTCCACGCCACTACGAACCACAATTTTGCCGCGCACGAAGACACCTCGCTGACTCACATCCGAGCTTTCATCAATCAACTCTGTGAACACTTTTCTCAACTTTGCTTATATACAGTGAATATAATTCATTACTAAAAGATAAGTAATCATCAAATACGTTTAAGGGTAGACCACTCTAAAAAAAACTCTTATTACATAAACACAAGACAGTGAAATAACGAACAATATCAACAAAGAGACATTCACGAATCAAACAATTACACACACATTTTGTACACACGACACACACTGATTACCCAATCTGTATATTGTTAAAATGTATATAAATGTTGCATTGTTTTTTCTAAATTGCATATGTCTCGTCTTTTTAATTGCATCTGAAGGTTTGTTTATTTATTTGTTCGGGATGCAGTAAGACGCGCAACCAACTGAAATTTCCTTCTGATTCTTTCTTAAATAATTAACAATCCTGCACGTCCCCAACAATATAATTTGGGTTTGATGTAATAACTATTTCTAGCAAGTATTCTCTGAATTAATTCTACAGTCACTACTATTCCAATATGGAATGACATTTGCATTGCACAACTATATAAAATATAAAACTGATAAAGCTATTTTTAATGACTTAAGATTTATATTAATTTTGTTTCTCATAACTGAGTATCTAAGTGATTAACTTTACTGTTTTGACAGCTGTGATAAAATTTCACATCTCTTCTCATTGTTTATTAACCAATCTGTTGGAATAAAGAGATTGAGAAAACTGAGAATAATCAAAAAGTGACTGATTGATATAAACTAGATTTAGATGCTTGCTTTTACAGTTTTCACAGAAATGATCTAACTATTGCCATTTATTCTAGAATTCAGTATTTGAACCATAGTTAGTTTGGGAAAAACCCTTCATAAGGAAAGGTGCCCAGTCAGCTTTTTATAATATACTATAAAAAGTATTTATATATTTAAGACAACTTTAGATTTTCATTCATCTACTTTATTTTTTAAAATTTTAAATTATTTTTTAAAAGGAATTATTGTTATTTGATCATATTAATATTAGTATCTGATGATGCAAATTGTAATGAGTTGACTCTGAAATCATTTTGTTGCGTGACAATAATTTTTGTCTCAAAGTCAAAGTAAATGTGACACAATGTCTAGTGTAGTGTAGTATCAAAAGATTGACTGGTGACAAGAATTTGTTCTAAAGTGGAAAAATATTTTTCTGTGAAAAAAAAAATATTTTAATGAATTTTAAGTCTTGCATCGTTTTTGAGGATAGAAGAAGAAGAAGAAGAAGAAGAAGAAGAAGAAGAAGAAGAAGAAGAAGAAGAAGAAGAAGAAGAAGAAGAAGAAGAAGAAGAAATGTAGATGTAAGGTGACATAGCAGTTGAAGAGGTCAGGACTTGACATACAAGTTAGTTTAGCTTATGTTACTGCAAGCATCTTGGCTCAAAAGTTAAGATAGATATTTTGAAAAACTGTTGAAAATGGAATTTTTACAGATCATGATTGAAGCCAAATTGGAAAGCTAAATTTAAAGAAAACCATCATTTATGATATCACTTAATTATTGTTATTAATTTTTTATCTTAATTTTCTGCAAGCAATTCACTAGGTATATAGTGGCGTAGGACTTAGGGGTCAAAATGAACAGTTGATTTACCCACGCTAAGAAGATTAATGGAGGATGATAATGATGGGGAAATACACATGAAATTTTAATAAGACAAGTTAAGGAATTTATTTACGAATTTACATGCTTGAATTTGTGTCATTAGCTCATTTCAGGAAAATATATAAGAAATTTTTAAAGTCCGTAATTTTAAGGTATTGTCCTGAAGTGATATACAATTGCATACATTCAGATTTAGATGAAGAGAGTGTTATGAAATAAAATAAGACATATCTCGGCTGATTTGCAGGCAAATAAACTAACATACTCAAGAGCGAGAGTCGGATGTGAACGGGACAAGGCCCCGCCACAAAATGACCATTATCGTCGTTTACGCATAGGCCCGACGCACGAGTTCCGGTCGAAAAATATAATAATATTTCAAAGTGCTACTATTTTTCGACCAATAAAAATGCTTCCCTCCTAATTATACTCGCGTCGTTTTTCGAGCCCGTTAAGCCATAAAAAGGGTCACCCGGGGAAGTACAAAGCAGTCAACGGGAGGCCGGGGAAGAGATCTGTCACGGCCAGTCTGGGCAGTCAGCAGGAGGAACGCCACGCCAACCAGTGGGAACTACTATGAGAGATCAACCCGGATCGGCAGCCGGCTTATGAACTATGCCACAAGGTAGCTGTCCCAAAACCACACGTTCCTATTGAAATAAATCACGTAAATCTATTTCTGCTGTTGTCGTATTTCTGTCTTGCAACCATACGCTTGTCTATAACACTGGTGTCAGAAGCGTACAGCAAGAGAAATATGGACGACTACACGAGCTTCACCCCAGCCGAACTATTTACTCTCATCAAAGAACAGAAAACACTACTATTCAACTTGAAGACGGGACCAACACAGCCCTCCGAAGCCACGATTCAAGAAATTCAAGCTGACATAAACTACATGATGACTGCCCTAAAATCAACTACTTTAACACCTCCCACGGCTCAAACAAACGGCGATTACAGCTTAATGATGCGCCAACAAACTATACGCGACATATTGAAGCTAGAGAGAACTTTCCCCCCTGGACACGACGTGAACCGATTCATCACGGCTCTAAACAAAGCATACACAATCCACATCAAGCCAGAACTCAGCACCTATCCCAGCCTGGAATGCGAATTCGTCAAGTCTGCTAAAGATTTACTGGACCAAAGTATCTTTCAGCAGATGGTTGACTCAAAAAAAAGACATATCCACCTTCGAACAACTGAAGGAATACTTATTAGCAGCCCATGGAAGCCAGATGACTAACTTCCAACACCTCAGTCAAGGCTGGGATCTGGAACGACGAAAAATTAACAGACTTCGCGGGTCGACTCAAAAACATCCTTAGAGAGGCAGCCGTCCACATAAAAAACAAATGCAAAAAAGACAAAAATACAGACTTAACAGTCGATGGACTTATTTCCATCATCGGCGCTATGCTAATGAGCGAAAAGGTGAAAATTTGGAACTCAAATCTCTACCCACATCTTGTCAAGACAATGGACAACCACTATTCAGCCATTGGCATAGCCCCCGAAGCTCAAAGATACCTTGATCGCGGTGTAAAATCCAACGACACGACTTCGCACGACACTGTGTATTTCACACAGAAACCACAGCGGTCAAACCAAAGAAACGCGCCACTTCGACCCAGCAGGCAACCAAACCCACAGCAGACGGGCCTCACCAAACCCTCCCGAACATGGCCACCATCCGACACGCAGAAACCATCAGCACACACCACGAATCAGCGTGTGCAAGAACTACTTCAGAGGTCGCCCCTGCCTCCATGGACGCAACTGCCTATATCGCCACCCACCTCGCACTCGGGCACAGGCCCATATCGCCGCAACGAATGATAATATACAAGCCATAAATGATGTGGAAAAGGAATCAACGGCAGGTCGAGATGTGATGACTCGTTCTCCGTGCTCCTACGTCAGCCATCACACCTTCAACCTTCAAGGACTCGCTCACCATTCACCGCTCGTCCAATCCACCTTCAACTTCAGGGACATCACCTTCTCTGGCGTCGCAATGCTAGACTCTGGATGGTCCACCTGCATCTTACCAATATCTCAGTTACCCAGAGAAGCCAAGAAACACATGACCCGCTCCGACGTCGTAGTAAAAGGAATCAACGGCAGCACCACCGCCCTTGTCGAACTGACTTGCGACATCACCATCGGTAGGCGAGACTCACCCACATTCAAAAAGGTTAACGTGCTGGTAACTACCCAAACCACACCGATCCTGATCGGCCAAAATATCCTATGTCACAACACGCTCGATTCCTATCTAATCGACAACCAAAATGCGACTATAGAATTCAGGCGCACACTTTCCTCAGGGTACACAACACACAGCCGCAATCATATCACCGTCATCGTCAACCAACGATCCAGCATATGGCGCCCAAACCGACGTCATCCCAAACCAGCCTACTATGGAACTACAGCCCAACATCCAGACACTGGATCAAAAGCTAACCTGGCTAAAGCATAGCACGGGGCTATCGCTACCAAACCACCCAAACCGAGACGAACTAGAGGCCACTGCAAACTTACTCATTCGCTACGCTGACATTATCGGCACCGAAAGCAGCAGCAAAGGCACATTCATCCGACCCATTCGCAGCCAGAAACAACACCCGATCGCCCAGGCTTTGGAAGCAGACGTTGATACCGAAATCAAGTGCATGGCCGATGAAGGTATCATTGAAAGCTGCAGCGACCCCAAAGGCTTCAATAGCCCTGTATTTGCCGTACGCAAGAAAAACGGATCGATTCGCGTCGTCGCTAACTTTAAAAGAACTCTCAACAAGGTCTTGGTCGATCTTGACCCTTACCCAATGCCAAGGATCGACCACTTGTTCAACAAAATCGGCAAAGGCAATAGATATTTCATTTCTCTCGATCTACGCAGCGGCTACTGGCAAATTGGTATCGACAAGCGAGACGGATACAAAACAGCATTTACATGGAAGGACCAATGCTATCAATACACGCGCCTGGCCTTCGGCCTTACATCTGCCGGACAAATCTTCTCCCGTTGCATAGCAGAAGCCCTAGCCACGGTCACATCCCGTGACAACATTTCTTCCTATATCGACAACAACCTGGTCAACGCTAGGACATGTAGGGAGTACATACTCTCCCTCGAACAATTTTTTACTTCCCTCCGAGAATTCGGACTCAAGCTGAATCCAGATAAATGTTCTTTCCTCGCATCAGAGGCAAAATTCCCCGGACGCATTGTAAACAGTGAAGGTTTCAAGGCTGATCCAGAATAGGTTCGTGCCATCAGGGAAATGAAACCTCCAACATCAAAAAAGGAATTACAAAGCCTTATCGGCCATTTAGTGTGGATCAGACAATTCCTAGAGACACGTCTTCACGAACAAATCAGGTCAGATATGTTTTCAAAACTTATGAGTCCCATACACGAACTCAACAAGGTTAATAAACCGTTCATCTGAACGCAAAATGCCGACAGAGACTTCAAAAAAATTAAGGAACGTCTCTCTTCGCCACCCGTCATCTCGTTTCCGGATTTCTCCAAACTTTTCACACTCACCACCGACGCCAGTGACGTCGCATGTGGAGCAATCTTAATGCAAGAAGCCGACAACGGGAAGAAAGATATCATAGCAGTCGCTTCCCATACATTCAACTCCACGGAACAGAACTGGTCCACGACGGAACGAGAGGCATATGCACTAAAGTGGGCAATATTGAAATTTGATTATTTCCTTCGCAACCGCCCCTTCGTCATCTTCACCGACCACAGATCGCTGACATATCTGGACCAACGAGAGTTCAATACTTCCCAAATACGACGATGGCAAGAAGAAATTTCATGTTACAAATTCGTCTTAGAATATGTCGAAGGCGAATCAAATGTATGAGCTGACATGCTCAGCAGAGGTTGCGGACATAAGAAAACGAAAGCCCCGAACGACCCTACACCGGCAGGCAGGACATTCGAGATAAGTGGTTCAGACCTCCGCGTATACATCCCATCTTGGTGCCTCGGCGAGTTTACAGTTTACAGCTCATTCCCAAAACTCACACACCACAAAACGCCCGCACCCACAAGCGCGTCACCAACGCATTCTTCGCCTATCACTCTACCACCACAATCCCCACTGAGAGAATTTGCAACCACCTCGGCATCGCAAATGAACAACAAAAGGACGACGCCCTGGCAAAGATCATCAGCGCCCTTCAGTCACCCACTCCAAGCGAACCCCATATCGATCCTGACGACCACCGAGCTACGCTTTTCAAAAAACATTTGCACCAATTTTTTCTAGAACCAGGTACCTCCGTTTTGATGATAAGAGACAGTAAACACTCTCCGAGATTGGTTGTACCATACAAACTACGATCCAGATACCTCTACCAGGCACACGAGGGCAACAACCACTAAGGTGTTACCCGTATGCGAGAACTCCTTTCCAGCTACTGGTGGGAATTCAAAAACCGCGACATCAAGGCCTATGTCGATTCTTGCGACACGTGTGCTAAGTGCAAGGGCAACTACGGTAGACGTACCAACTGGCCCATTGCCACTGCAAACGAGGAAAGAGACCATTCGATCTCGTCTTTATAGACTTTGTCACAATGCCCAACTCAAAGGGAAAACGCTACACCCTAACCATCTTGGATAGCTTCAGCCGACACGTTACAGCCATACCATGCGTGAGATACCGTGCTATCGACGCCGCCCGCGGATTGTAGCAGTTCTTCCTTCGACACAGAGATTCCACGCATAGTATCCTCTGATCGAGGCACACACTTCACTGGAGAAGTCTATCGACAATTAACCAGATGTCAATCACGCAAGAACTTCACTGTCCTTGGCGTCCGCAAAGCTCAGGAAATATCGAGAGACAACATTGCACGATGAATAATGCACTTTATATTTTATGCAAAGACAGGAACTGTGAATGGACAGACGTTCTAGAATCTGTCGTTTCGTCCATGAATGCTACGACCAACAGCGCCAACGTTGTCTCTCCGCACTATGCCGTTACTGGCCGTCACCCCAACATCGGCCTACCTACACTACACAGAAAAGAAATCGCAAGTGACGATCCTGGAGCATATGGAGTGCAAATTAATGCCCTGCTAAAGCATGTTCACCACCACGTCACCCTGGCCAACGACGAAGCTGACCACAAACTTGAGACTAACTTAAATCGACTCACATACAAGGACCCAATACAAGTAGGCGACAAGGTTTTACTTCACCGGCCACACTCAACTGTTGTCCAATCCTCTCATCTGCCCTGGATAGGAAATTACACCATTATAAAAATGAACAATATGATGTGTCAGGTGCAAAACGATAACTGTGATACAATCTGGATTCACCATGCACATATCCAACGACTGGCTCCATGTCCAACACATCTATCTAATACAATCACTCTGCCTCCACAATGTAACAGTCACCAGAATCATTCTCCCCCACATCCCTCTGGGACACATAATTCAGCAAATAACTCCATACCAAAACAAATGCCAATAAGAAGAACACGAGGACAACTTCCCACACGCTTCAGAGACTTTATCATGAATTAATCACCCAAATATACACGAATAACGCTCAATCTAAAGCAGACCAAGAACTGGGGGAGCCTTGTTATGAAATAAAATAAGAGATATCTCGACTGATTTGCAGGCAAATAAACTAACATACTCAAGAGCGAGAGTCGGATGTGAACGGGACAAGGCTACGTCACAAAATGACCATTATCGTCATTTACGCATAGGCCCGACGCATGAGTTCCGGTCGAAAAATAAAATAATATTTCAAAGTGCTTCTATTTTTTGACCAATAAAAATGCTTCCCTCCTAATTATACTCGCGTCGTTTTTCGAGCCCGTTAAGCCATAAAAAGGGTCACCCGGGGAAGTACAAAGCAGTCAACGGGAGGCCGGGGAAGAGATCTGTCACGGCCAGTCTGGGCAGTCAGCAGCAGGAACGTCACGCCAACCAGTGAGAACTACTATGAGAGATCAACCCGGATCGGCAGCCGGCTTATGAACTATGTCACAAGGTAGCTGTCCCAAAACCACACGTTCCTATTGAAATAAATCACGTAAATCTATTTCTGCTGTTGTCGTATTTCTGTCTTGCAACCATACGCTTGTCTATAACAAGAGATAGTTTGAAATACTTAGCTTTTGTGGATTTTTGAGAAAAAATTCTTTGAAGTGCCATATGCACGGTTAAAAGTTGATAATATAGTTGGTGAATAATTTTACACTGGCAAAAACTTGAATGTTGGTCACTGGCTGAGAGGAACTGAAACAAAACTTTTCATAAAAATTCAGACACTCTCCTCCCTTTTATTTAATTTTTCTCCTCATATATCAAAAGGAATTCTGCATAGGCTCACTACTTTCTTTTCTTTCTTCCTGGCTCAACAGCTAATTTCTGTGAAGACAAGGTTTTCATTTGTCCAAAAGATAAATTTCACATATGCTCACAAATTTATTTCCATCTTTTTCTCTGCTCCATGGCCAATCTCTGTGAAGGCAAAGTTTTCATTGGTCCAAAGAAAATTTCACATAGGCTTGTGAATTCTTTTCCACAGAGATTTATTATTATTTTGCACTCACTTGACTGACCATTGAAAACGTTATGCAATCATTGACCAATCAAAAGAACCTGAATAAGATAAAAACAATGATCATGGAGAAAGTGGGTGTACCTTTGTGTCACTGTTAGTCAAACGAGGTTTCAACTAAAAACTTCTATATCTCTTTGTCTGATCCTATCATGTTTATGTTAATGATAACTCCATCAACATCCTTTCAACACAACTACTCTATCACAGTAAGGAACTCTCCATTATGTAAGGTCAAGACAAAGTTATGACAACAAAGGAGTTTTAGGATATATTTTAGATTAGGTGGATCTGTGGTGAATACAAAATAAAAATATCTCCCTTTTCTCCACTGTCTTCAAATTCGGAAGCCTATGTGAAAATTTATTTTGACCAATAGAAAAAGGAGCGGCTTACAAACTGAGAAAAAAGTAACGAGCTGATGTGAAATCGCTTTTTGATATAATATGCAGAAAAAGTTGAATCTAGGCAGAGAGAGAGGGAAAAAGCATAAAGAAGAAGGAGGCAGAAAGACAGAGTTGTACATGTCTGAATAATCAGCCTCTAATGGGAGCAGGGAAATTTCAAAGAACTCTATTCATCTCCAAAGCTAAGTACCTTAAAATATATCCTTTCAATCATGTTGAATACAACCAGATAACTTTTATGTGAAAAATGAACTCTCTCAATTTGTTTTAAACATTTTGGAATATTAATTTGTTTTCCGATGATTTAATATGAACATTTTCTCTTCATGACAATTCATAAAACTATGAACTTTAAATATTTGATTCCTTTTCCTGAAACAAGCTACTGACAACTTCAAATGTGTAAATTCGTAAATAAATTCCTTATCTGATTTTCTTAAGTATAACACATGTGTTTCCTTGTCATTATCCCTCAATACTTCAGATCCTAATGCATCATTGCTCTAGTCAGTTAGATCTGATTGCAGGATTAAAATGTTATCTAATCAATCAGTTTTCACTGCTCCAGCTGTTCCTGTGATTCCATTTTGCAATATAAAAAGGATTCTTAATATCAGTTCTTTACTAACTGGATTCAAATATACATGTCTATAACATTCTACTGAAATCCATTTAATCCAGGTTTTCATTAATCCAAAACTATAATGATAATTTATACTGACCTACAAGTAAACTCTTACTATCAGTTAACTTGACTTACAATGTGTGAACTTACCGAAACTCTTGCTGTTATATTGACCCAAAGACAGATTGCTCATTTAAATAATGGCAATATACTTATTATTGTCATTTTAATTCTGTTTTCTTTTCCCACCACCTTAATTACTACTTTTCCACCTCTTTATTGGCAGCATTAGTACTTCCACTTGGTCCCTCTCTCTCTCTACATAATTGCACCTATTAAGTTGGCCTAAGGAAAGCAAGCAGGCAAACAAGCAAACAGACAGAGAAATTAATGTTACATAATAATAAATAGCAGAGAGGTATGTTGTGGAGAAGAGAAAAAAATGGAAATAAATGAAAGGCAAATAATTTGAGTAAATATCCAAAAAGGAAGAGAGACTAAGAGAAAACATCTAAGCTTGAAATAGATTCTAATTTTGAGACAGAAACCTGGAGAAATACTTTTTTCCTACTTGAATGAGAATCTTTATTCTGTGTTCAAAGAAATAACCGACCTAGTAAATTGTAAGATATTTAGCTTATTTGAGGGAATGCTATGTTGCAATGCATTCAATTATTATGATATCACTATTATGATTTTTAAGCAGTTGCCAGATATAAAACCAAAACTAATTTGAGTATTTTTCTAAATGTATCATTGTATGCTGGGATTTTATTTTTTGCCAAATTTTTTTTCACAAGCATTAGTACAATATAACTCAAATTATCTATAGAGTGTTTCTGCAATCGGCTATTGCAACAAATGTTTTGACCTGCCCACTTCTATAACAGCAATAAATTTGAAGGACAAGTCTTTATGGTAAATATTTATGTTTAAAAAGTAACTAACTCCTAAATAATGGCAACTTGTCAATCATTTAACCATTAAAATTCTCTAAAAGAACAGCTTATAACCAAGAAAAGAACTGAACATTTTGGTTGGATAATAAATATTATCTTTTTCTCTTCTTGAGAGACTATAGAAATAATCTGAGAGGATTAAGAAAATAATTGAGAAAATAAAAAGACAACTAGAAAATAAATTGAAAGATTAACTTATTTAAATTACAGTTGAGAACATTTGGTCCCATAGGGAGATTGATGCTGGCTTACTTGGAGTTCAAAGAATGTGGCCTTGTCTCAGATTCAGTTTACTTTGAAATATGCTTAGAGAGACAAATGGGTGAAGTTAAGTGATAAAATATAATTGGAGTGTAGAAAGAATAGAATTTGTGTGTAGAAAGTGATAGAAATGTGAAAAGTTGCTTTACTGAAAAAACGATGAAGTTATTTTACTAATTCTGTAATATCAGCATTTGCAACATTTCTCTCCACTCCCATACAAACTTTGGTTAAGCAATAATTATTGTAGAATAAGCGCATATAAGACACAAGTATGAACGAACACACACATGCTCACATCCACAGGTACTAACATTTAAAATCATAATAATTGTTAGTAAAATTATTTCTTTATTCCGTTGGTATTTTTGTCGTACCAAAAAACTATTTTTCTGAGAAAATATGAAATACAGTTATCGAGATTTCTCCTATAATTTCTCCTCCTTAAAAAGTTACAAAGTAATATAAAAAAATAAACAAAAACATTTAAAACAATAGTTTTTTAAAATTTTATATTGGATTTAAATGGGGGTAAAAATAATTGCATCAAATAAATCACAGGTCAGCAGACGTCGCACATAGAGATGAGAGAGAGAGAGAGGGGGTGGGGAAGGAGGAGGAAGTAAAGAAGAATAAGAAAGAAAAACATTTAAACGTGTATGAAAAAGTGAAAAAAATGATTTCTGACTTGTTTACGTGCATTTCCATGCTAGTCCCAATGACAGCTGCGTACAATAAAAATAAATAATCAAGCGTTCTTTAGAACACATCATCATCATCATCATCATCGTTGTTATTATTATTATTATTATTATTATTATTATTATTTTGTAGTAGTAGTTTAGTAATGAATAGCTATAGCAATTAATTAATATCTGCAAAAAATATTAAACATGCATCATCTTTTGATTTAAGTTTTTGTTTAAATTGACAGAAATTAGCGAACAATGGTCCAGAATGTATTTATTTCAAAATTTGAAAAAAAGTTAATGCAATTATTAAAACTAAAGAAAGTTGTACATTTTAGAGAAAGAGAGGGAGAGAAAGAGAAATGGAGAGAGAGAATAGTGAAGGGTAGAAGAAAAGGAAGAACGAAGAGAGAGAGAGAGAATGAAAGAGAGAAAGTAAGAGCAGTATCGTTAAGTAAAGAGAAGTTTGCAAATTTTATTGCGTGTAAGAAGTTGCACAGGGGAAAAAATAAGAGAGAATATAAAAGTCGTGGTGCAAATAAAGATCTGGAGATTTTGCACAAAAAGACGATGTATACAAACATTGAAAAAGAAAGGAAAAATAACAAAAAGAGTTCGGATTTTTTTGGGAAACTCAAGTCGATATCTACTGGATCACTGAAAAATAGGCTTTACCCGGTTTACCCTAATCATCATAAAAAGTTTGCTAAGGTAAGTAAAATTTTTAAAAAGTGCTAATAAAAATAGTTACAATTTTGATAAATTAGAAATTTCTTTAAAAAATATAATTATTCTTTTCATAAGCAAGATGTAAGTAAATATTGTATTTAGCAGAGAACTCTGTTATGTTTCAATTCCACTGTGTGTAAGAAGACTATAAATATTGATACTAAAAAAGTATCATTGATAACTAGTACCATATTTTTAGCTGTTTTTTTTCTTACAAATATCATGGGAATATACAATAGTGCAAATGTAAGAAGCATCATTTGCACGAGTATGTATGTTTTTTTTTGTGAGAAAGTGAGCTTAAAATATTTTGAGCTTTTTTTAGTGAATGTGTAAATACTGACCATTAATTCATTCTGTATGTGCATATTTCCAATCACAGTTTACTTTAAAACAATTTAAAACTATATACCTACCTACACACGTTTATGAAATAAATCATTTTCAAAATGTATTTATTACTGTTTATTTATTAATGATTTTGTGATTTATCATTCAGATCAAAACATATGTAAGTATTCTAAATATTTCATTATTTATGCATTATTATGTGTGTGTACTGTACACTGTAGTCATTTTGTATTTTATTGTTGTGCACCTTTGAGAGAGCATAAGTTAAAGAGGAAAAGGGAAAAGCATATTGGTTTCACACACATATGCAAGATTATTACTTTCTATAACTAGACAATCCATAAAATATCGGTGAATGAAATCTATTTGGGTTTTAAAGACTTTCTTGTAATGGTTTGATTGTGATTCAAGCCAATAATTATCAACTTTCTCCTATAATGTTGAAGTTGAATACACAGGGCTACTGGTGTACAACCGCAGTTTCTTATATCCTCATCTCTTGAAGTAAGTGAAATGATAAAGAATGAAAAATACTGATAATGATAATTAATGAAAAAAGATCTTGCAGATATATGAATATAAAATGCACTCTATTCCAAATTCAGAAAGCTGAAAGCATAATCCAGTATGATAAAAAAATTATAAATAAGTTGTAAACTTTACAACTAATGTAAGTTAATGGTTTTTTGTTTGGGTGATAGATTTTTTTTCATTACTTTACGTTTAACTTGTAAACGTAAATAGTAATGAAAAAAAAACAACTTTTTTGTCAGAAAAATAACATGTACTTCTTTTGCTGTAAAACTTAAATTTTTATATAAAAATATTTCCTTAGGAAACAGGAATCAAGGTGGTACTCCACTTCTAAAATAAGTACATCTCTGACTTTATTTATTCTATTTCACTTGCTATTTTTATATTTTGCATTCATTTTTAAAGGAAATGATATTGACTGAGTGACAAATATCAAAAGTATATATGCATAAACAATATGCATTATGCATAAAAACAACCTCCATTAACTTTTTTAATCCAGGTTATTATTATTCAGAATAATTTCATCTAGGATTTTATTTTAAATGCAAGGCAGTCAGAAAAGAAAAACAGAAATTACTGTCATTTGTGTTGTATAATAATAACTGCAATAATACAAACATTTTCTAACATTTCTAACATAGAACCAAATGTTACTGTTTATTTATTCATTACTTTAAAAAACCAACTGCTACATCAGGCTAAAACAACAGCTGAATGTGTGTCTATTACTCCATAATTGTCCTGTATTTGCAAGAAATGTATAATAATCACATTTTTCGTATAACAACAGAGATTTATTTTTTGTTTATAAAAACCTCAGTGTGGCAATGATTTTTATGTGTCATTTATGCATTTTAGACATACCCTCTCATTGCATGGCATAATTTTTAATGCAGGTTCTTTGGTATAGCTCATTATGCATTTATGCCAGATAAAAATGTGAGAGAATGTATAAAAGTTTAAGAAGAGGTCAAAAGAGAAACAGTGGATCATCATCATATGAACATAAATCAACAAATCAAATATAATGCCCAGCTACATGTTTTCAAGTACACTTGATTAATCAAGCAAGAACATACCCACAAGTCTATTTTTAATTCTGACCTTATGTTTCCGCCTCTTTAACTTTCGGAAGTGCAGTTGAAATGCACTGAAACGAAGTTGCATCTTTGTAGTGAGTAAAATGGTTTTGTCTATATGAAAAAATTATAATAAATAAATAATATATATATATATATATATGTGTGTGTGTGTGTGTGTGCGCGCGTGTATATGTATATATATATATATATGTATATGTGTGTGTATATGTATATATATGTGTGTGTATATATGTGTATATGTATATATGTGTGTGTATATGTATATTGTGTGTATATATATGTATATGTGTGTGTATATATATATGTATATATGTATGTGTATGTATATGTGTGTATATATACATGTTTGTATATGTGTCTATATGTATGTATATGTATATGTGTTGTATGTGTGTATATACATATGTATCTTTATGTGTGTGTATATAGATATGTGTATATACATGTAAACTGCGTCTAGAGATTATATGCAAGTTATGAATTGGTATAAAGAGTTGCGTCTTTAATGTTAAAAGTCCTATTATGATGTTGTTTAGATTCTACTCATTATTATTAACTTAGATATATAGTGATAGAGAAAACTATTGTTTTTGGTTGGAAAAAATTTTACCAAGTTAACAAAACAGACTAATTTGACTGTCAGTAGTTTATTTGCAACTATTTATTTTGATACTTTTACATTATTATACCTTGTAAAACTAATGTAAAAAAATAATATGAAAAGATTTTAGAAAAATTCGTCAATTTCTTAAAGGAAAAACATAAAAAAAAACATTTTATTTTAAAAATAAAAGATATATTAACAAAAAATAATAAGAACCTCCTAAAATTTATTGCACAAATGCTCCTTTCTTTTCAATAATTCTTAGCAGCCTATTGTCAACATCTGATGTTAGATTTGCGATTTTAGCGGCTGGTAAGTTGTTTGCAGCAACTTTAACTGTCTCCCAGAGGTCACATTTGCTGTTGAATTGCCTTCCATTAGAATAAATATCTCTCTTTAGGATGCTCCACAGGTTCTCAATGGGATTCAAGTCAGAGCTATTTGAAGGCCAGTCCATAAGAGAATCTTCAACAAATCCCTTTTCTTTCAACCAGGATTTAGTAAACTTTGATGCATGACTTGGTGCGTTGTCTTGCATAAAGATCATAGATCTACGCATGGCTAAAGACTAGTTATCAAGCCATTCAAAGAAATATTGCTCTAGAAAATCACAGTAACTTTTGGAATTCATTTTAACCCCGTCTTTCAGTTTAAATGGACCCACGAGCTCATTACCAATAATTCCAGCCCATATCATGATCCCACCACCACCTTGTTGGCGTTTAAAAAATTTTCTTGAGTCATGTTGCTTGCAAATCCATCCTCGAGCCCATCCATCGGGCCCATCAAGGGTGATCCTTGATACGTCTGTAAAAAGCACTTTACTGAAATCAGTTTTCATGTATTTTTTTGCCCACTGCAATCTTCTTTCCTTATGTTTTTTGTTAAAATGGGTTTCTTTATTTGATTTTTTACATCAGCAAACTTCCTTAATGCTTTACACCTTGTTTCCCTTGACACCATAGGAGCTCCAGCGGCCTCAAATATGAACGCACTTGACGCATTTGGGTTTCTCTTCAGATATGTGATAGATCTTGCTTTGTTAAATTCCTGAATTCAGCCTGAGACTTTTTTTTCCTTGGTTGAATTCCCATTTGACATATTTTCTTGATTGTTCGATGATCCCTTTTCAAATCCTTTGAAATTTGAAGCGAAGACTTTCCTTTGCTAATTTCTTTGATTATATAGTTCTTTTCATTCATTGTTAGTTCTTTTTTACGTGCCATAATACTAAATTCTAGTTCTTGCAAGTTATCTCTTGACACTGCAAATTGCTATAATTACTGAAAAAATACTAAATATCAATCTGAAATTGAAAATTGGGACTTAGTTGCTTTCATGCTTACTCGCTATACATAATAGTACAAATTATTTCATTGGATAACATATATCTATGAATTTTACATAAAATATTTGACAATACCTCTTTTGCATATAATCTCTAGACACAGTTTATATATGTTTATGTATGTATATATATATATTCATGTATATGTGTATATATATGTGTATATATATTGTTAGAAACTTGTAGCATATAGGTGAACTGTGTCCAAAAAAGAAAAAGCTGGGATCCTTTCTCAGTTTTCACTCAGGGATGGAAGTGACACAAGGGTGTCAGCGAAAAACAATAAACATTTATTTACAAATACAGAAACAAGTAAAGAAAAGAAAATGCTCCAGAAACATGACTTTGTCCAAGACTTGTTTTATATAAGGTATTAAATGTTTAATTTGAGCATATTGATTATTCACCTGTCAAGTTTTTTTTATCATTTTCTGTGTCTTGCGAGACGTTTCACTTATCTCTTGAAATCATTTTACCAGGAAATAAAGAATCTCATTTTATATTAATTTTTCTTTCTTTGAGAAAGCCATTAAGTTCCTTAAACTTTTAGTTAGTACATCATGTTAGTAACACCAGTACCATGCATATATCTACAACCATTACATTGCATGGTTGATAGGATATATAAGTTGCATGTTTAACAAAACCTAGAATTATCTTCATTAGAGGGATACAGTGAAACAAAAGCAGAATAAATGGTAAAAATTTGATATACTGAAACTTTATTTTAATGGATACATAAATCTATAGAACAGATCTGCCAGAGCATTGTCAACATATTTGTTGAAAGCCAGTTTATCTGTCAAACATCTGCTGAATTGAAATAATGAATCTCTTAGAAAATATTCAGAAACTACTTATTTGTTTGGAGAAATGATTTATGTTACACTACCTGACAGTCTCCGTTGTAAAAATCATAGTACAATCAGTCATGGGTTATACAACTTCTACTGCAGCAAATACTCACTTGTAAAATATTTTACAACCATTTTATGTATTAACTAAGAAACTAAATGATTAAATGGCCAAATACAATATAAGTTGCCATAGTATATTACAAGATAACTTGATTAATACATAGTATATTACAAGATAACTTGATTAATAATAGCAATATTTCAAATAAGTATAAGTATGAAGAAATAAAATTTTGAAACACTTGATTTTTTCATTATGTGGTTTTATGACCTGTATATAACATGTAAATAATAACACAAACTAGCAATAATTGGAACATCTGATCAGAACCCTTTTTAAAAGTAATCACTATCCATTCAGCCAATACTGACAGTACAAAGAGAACATTAACTTTTATCTGTCCTTTGTATGTTAATTGTGAATTAAGTTTATCCTCGACTGAATTCTCATCTTTATTTCATGCTTGTTTTTTGTTCTTTATTCTATGCATGAAAACAATTGCTTTTTAGAAATACTAAAAATTGTTACAAATATTTTTATTTCATTATATTTTTCTTTGAAGGCATGTGATTTCTGCATGTATACAATGCTTACTCTGCAGAATTTATTATCCAAGTCAATATTTTCATAATAAAATTGTTATTAACTAACCAATGTTAGTACAATTTTCTGGTTATATTTATTTAAACGATATATCATACAAGTTTCAGTTTATAATATACACATTCTTATTAAAATATTGATAATAACTGATGGAGATTTCAGGATTTATTATACTAAAAAAATGAAATGCAATAATTTTTATTAATAAATAAACTCAAAAGAAATAGTCCAGATATTTGATTAAGACAATATCCCATATAACAGAATAAATTATTTTATTATTTTGCATATTAATATGAATTTGTTGGCATTTAATAATCTCCATCATTCTTTCATACATTGATTTTGTTAACTTTTCTATTGTTCCTACTTTAATGTTACTTGTAGTAGTTTTTCTTGCTTCCCAGACACCTTTGCTTGAATATTATTTTCCATATATATCTTTTTTAATGATGGACTACAAATATTTATTGGATTAATATTTGTGGGTCATTCCATTTATTTGGTGACTGTTATATGTTTAACAAACAACAAGGAGAAAATGTTTATCAGAATCTAGGTGGGATGTTTGACCCGTGAGAAAGACACTTTAAGGCATATGGTTAAATAGATAACAAATACTTGTGTGTGTTGCTAGTTACATCTTTTATTTCTCTCCACTCTCCTCATTTCCTTGGACCAGAATTCCCATATCATAGAACTCTTTACCCTATGGGATTTAATTATGTAAACATTGTTTATGGAGTTAAAAGGAGCTAACTATGTAAACAGTGAATGCTTAATATAATGTATACACATACAACATTCTCCCTACTGAGTCCTTTATTTTTCAGCTGTGTTTTGGCCTGAATTTAAGATTCATACATATTCATACATCCAATGAGGTGGATGAACTGTTCTTCCAATTCTTTTTCAGACTGTTTGCTCAGTTATGGCTGGTTGGTGTTCTGGGATCTCTGTAGGTGTTCTGTTTGCTTTATTAGTATCTTTTATAAGCCAACAAGATTGGTCAGCTATTTAGTCCTGGGAAGAATAATGCTTTCCTGTACACCAAGTACTAATATTAGCATTAGTGTAGCCATTGATATACTAACACTGAATGCAAATAAGGAAAGACAAGATACATGCCCAAAATGAACAAAACATTTAAAAAGGCAAATACAACTTACATACACATGTTTAAAAAAATTACACATGTCCCCCAAAAAATGATTATTCACACAGTTCCAAGGACAAGAATGTTTAACAGAAAAACGAACCAAGAAATAAACATACCAGCCTTATGGCCTTTGACCATCTGTAGCAAGGTGAATCAAAATTACTTTTTTTTTCTCTACATTAGGCTATGTACCCGTTGTCTATTTTCTGTTTGTGGATGCCTTGGTTTTTTAGGAAGGTATTCTGTTCCTCAAACCGAAGCAAAAAAGGGAAGAAGAATTCTCTTCTCTAAAGGGGTTGAATGCATGGGAGTTCAACACAGGGGAAAACAACTGTTGTCTCTCTACAGCTTGTTCTGGAAAGGGGAAAATTCTGTAATTGCTGGACGGCTAACAAATGTTGTCTGTTGCAACAGAGTTTTCAGACATTCTCTGTTAGGATAAGATATGACCTAAGTTGATCACAGTGCTTTATAACCTTACTCCTTCTTGATCAGATTTTGCCATCATGGAGGTGGATGTAGTCACTGATGTTCAGAGGAAAGAGCTCACAATGCTTTGGATTTTGCTTTCAGATTTGTCCTGGTATGTGGGTTCTGTGATCCTAGATAGCAATGTTCATAGCTCATGTTTCATCAATTTTGATGCTGGTGAAGGAGTGTATTCCTTACCTGGTGCTATCCATAGAGTTACTAATCCCACTTCTGGCACCATGTTATTTGTTTAACAGATGAAAAGAAGGAAAGCCTTACTGGAGTCTAGGTGGGATGTTTGACCTGTGAGAAAGAGACTTTAAGATATACAGTTAAATAGATAATGAATACTTGTGTGTGTTGCTGGCTACATCTTTTATTATCCTCCACTCTCCTTGTTTCTTCAGACTGGAAGTCCTCCATCATAGAACACTTTATCCCAAGAGATAGCAATTTCATCATACCAATTCCATCAAATTATGATGGACAGTGGAGTGCATTCTCTTATTATGTAAAAGTTTCATTAACTGAGGGAATAAGATTTAAATTGGCAACCTTTGTCTGTGTTAATGATACCAGTCCAGAAATAAAAGTTTTTGCCATAGTATATGGGAAACACTTTACATCAGTTGGAAAAATGTTAAATACATGTGAGCAAATAGGTGAATCCATCACAAGGAAGTAAGGGTCCTGTAATCTTAGACGGATTGCTCATCAGGCAATAGAAATGAATCAGGGGTGAGAAAACACCTTACATATGAGGGACATTAAAAAACTTCATAGAAAAAGTGTATTATAAGAAAACAATGCAAATATTAATATGTACATTTTGTTACATGTTATAACTTGTATGAACTGGAAATATTTTGAAGTAATAAATTGAAGTTTACACCAGTTTAAAAACAACCTAATTTATAGCAGCATAAATCCTGTTAAAACATTTGTTTCCATATAAAGAACAGAAATTTTAAACAAATAGGATCAAAATCCTGAAGGCTTTCTGATGTGAGTTGTAAGTGGAGATAAAACTTGGTTTTAACAGTATGATTCTGAAGATAAAGTTCAATCAAAGTAGTGGTTGCCTAAAGTTGGAAAGAGTCCAGTCAAAGCAATCCAGTCAGGAAGAAAGGTTATGGCAACAGTTTTCTGTGATGCTAAGGGTATTTCACTAGTTGACTTTTTAGTGGGGAAAAAGACAGTAGCATATGTTTATTACAAAAGTGTTTTAAGAAAATTAGCTAAAAATTTACTAAAATAAAAAATAAAAAAGAAGCTATGTGGAAAACATTGGTGAATACTTTTCCTCCATGACAATGCCCTGCCCATTCTTCTCATTAAATAAGCGGAACATTGCAAAAGTTTTGATGGTAAATCATTAGACATCCATGTTACAGCCTTGATTTAGCACCTTCTGAATTTTCTTATTTCCTAACCATAAACATTTTTTGAAAGGCATCCATTTTTATGTAAGAAAAGGCTGCTTTGATATGGTTAAAATATCAGTTATTTTGGGGCTGGTATCATTTCTTACAGAAGTGCTTTAATATTGATAGAGCTTATGTGGGGAAATAAATTTACATACAAATATTTGCTTTCAATAGCAATTTTTTACAAAGAATTTTGAATTCTCCTTGTATTAAAAAAGAATTGAACATGATAATAGTTTGTTCATAAAGCAAACCAGATATGGAAAAGAAAAGTTAAAAGAAGTGAGTTGATTTGGTTGTACATGGTGTCAGTGATGTGGCTTCAGCATATGTGGCAAGAGAAAATGAAGGTCTGGAGTAGACATGATCTTGCTCTGATGAATTGGCATCACTGGTGAGATGACTTTACATGTGTGACCTCTAGCTAGACTGTCACATGACACATATCTTACTCTTTGTGATGTGCATAAATTAATGTCAAGGACATTAAGTTTTGTTAAGTTAATTAAGTTTTGTAATGCTATTCCATCATCAACTTTGATGGGACTTATAATTTTACTGCCTACAATACTAGTTCCAAACATTACTTCACATACCTATTGGTTGACTATTTCTATGATAAATCTAATCTCTAATTCTACCATCTAGTCTATCCAATGTAGTTCTACATTCATCCCTACAAATTGTTGAGAAATCAATTTTCATTATTTTCTTTTCTCAACTTAAGTCTTTTTGCGATGCTTACTTAAGTATTAATTTTTTTTGCTTTTATTTCTTTAGAAAAGTTTTTAATATTTTACATATTTTCTCACTGTTTACATTCTCAAAACTAGTTTCTACAAATAATTTATTTGTGATCAGGCCACTTTTCTTGGTTCTTTTAATTTTTCTCAAATCTCTTTTTGTATCATTCTTAAGATCATTTTTTTCTTGTTATGTTGCTAATGTTTTAAATATTATTTTTATTATTTACTTGAATAATAAAATCTGACATAGTGTAGGCATATGTATGTTATATTGCACAAAAACATTTCTTGCATGGATGCAAACTTAGGAAAAATATCTTTGTATTGATATTTACACAGCTTTTATTAATCAATTATGGCAATAATTATTTGAAGAGAAACTTCTAAGTTTTTAGCTCTTATAATATTTTTACAATTTATTTTTTCCTTATTTGTCATGATAATCATCATTTACAATACAATATACAGGATACATTTAATGATTTTAAAACTTTAAAATCTATTAAAATGATACTTAAATATATTAATTTTATCTGAATCCAGGAATAATAGAGCTTTACATTGAATATAAATACTGTCAATAAAAGATCATCAGTACTGTTAAAAGTTTTAAAAATCAGTATATTATCAATATACTGCAAATGATATATCCACTTCTACAAAATTCAGGGTTTGTCTGTCTGTCTATCTATTGTGTAGGCAGCAGTTTTAATTTCTTTAGCTAATTTTTCTAATTTACATACATATATTTAAGCCCAGTGAGTATAGATATTGTATGAAGCTCAGTCACTAACATTCATTTTCAGTCATGTTTCTAGTTGTAGATATGCTGTCTTTTCAATATTCAAATATTTTTTTTAAAATCTTACATAGCCGTTATAGTTTATGGTGATTTTATATATATGTGACTGGCAAAGTAAGATTCTTCATTGACTAAATATGTCAACAATTCGTGAATACATTTAAAACTGCATTTCCAATTTTAAAGAAGATTTTGTTTAGTTTTGAATTTTTTATTTTATGGTTAGGGCTTCTAATATTTAGTCTTTTTTTACAATTAATATTATACATATTATACATATTATATGTGATGGCTGTTGATTTGTCAAATGAGTATGACCATCACTGACAAGTTTGTTGAATGTTTTTAGTTCTCTTGAGAACAATAATGGGTCTTGAAACCAGTAATCAATTTGCAAAGCTTATTGCTGTTGTTCTGTACAGGGCCTGGCCTGTTTTGTAAAGTCTGTTCAGCTTCTTTGTAGCTTTTCATGTGACAGATGAGACTGAAGCAGTTTCTGCAAGTTTTCTGATGCACTTATTCCAAACATAATACTGATCATATTTTATCAATATTTTATCAATAAATACAACTCTTCTTGTGGTTAATGTGGCCTGCATTGAAGAGATATGCTCTGCCACATTTATTACATGTAAATTAATGGATTGCTGGATCAATGTTTTTCCCATTCCTAGTTTCATGTTTGATATTTGTCTAACCCATGCATATTCTTGAAAGATCTTAGTTTTTTCACTTATTTTGATCAAAAGCAGCAGTTTCCCATTCAGGATTTTCTATATGGCAGACTACAAGAGACACTTTTAAATAGTCTTTAAAGTGCTTTCTTAATTTATACTGAGTTTGAATGATGTAGAGCAACTTGTTATAGGGCATTAACTTGGCTATTATGCTGTTGTCAAGGTAAATGACATGACTTGCCCAATGTGGCCTGCAGTGTTAAATCTAAGTGTCTGCAGTACACAACCCATGTCTCACAGCAGTATAGCAGGCATATCAGTACAGATGCATTGTAGACTGCCGTCTTTGTGCACTTCTTAAGTCCTCTCTCAGAGCTGCAAAAGCATCAGTTGCTTTCTTCACATGAGCAGGTATTTCATTGTCAAGAGTGCAGTGTCTATAGAGTTCTCAAGGTATGTGAATTTTTCTACCACCTTCAGTTTGTGGCTATCCACAAATATTGATGGTTTGATGTAAGAGCAGGTTGAAACATGACCACTCTCTTGTCCAGGCTGATAGTAAGCAGGGCCATCTTTAACAGCATTATGAGTCCCTGGGCAAACCAGTGTGCTGGCAACCACTCATGGGAATAAAAAGTAAATGGTTGACAATATTAAACATATATTTATTTTATTGGCACTTCAACAAAACTGGTGTTAAAACATTAAAAACATGCTGTATAGCAGCAACTAATCAACATGAGATAAACATTTGAACAATACACAAGGCTTGAAAAACACAGTATGAAATTACTACAAACTTATTATAACAAGCATTTGCAGCATTTCTTTTCAGAGAATTGTATTATTATTGGCTTAAAGTCAATGGTTTTCAGGAATAGGAGGATGTCATTTTCCATGCACATGAGTAAAAAAGCCAGTTCAAATGATGCTGCCCCATTGTGCTACAAAGCAAATCTTATATATAAAGTACGGTGTATGTGTGATTGTGTCTAAGCAACTCCTCTGCTCCCACTGGTCCAATGATTCATAGCTCATTCAAAAGCCCTAGAAAAGTTAGGTGCAGTGAATGATTTTTGTTGAGCTCAGATTCAGAGTTGCCAGATTATGCAAGGTTAAAAAGTTAATATATTATACAAGCCATTATTGTTGCTTTCATGATTCAAGGGGAGTAACTCTTATTTTCCTTTCAAAATGTTTTTCAAAATTACAGCTAGCTTAAAATTTTAAGCTAGTTAAAATTTTAAACTAGCTTAAAAGCCACCCTATGCAGTAAGTTTTCAGAATATTTTAAAGCATTTCTTTCATTCAAAACTTGTACATTTCATGTTATTTTTCTCCATGTTACTTTTGTGCATAACAACAGGTTACTAAATAAAATGTCTACACTTGCCTTGATCCTCAAGAAATGAAATGCATTAACATAAAAGGTTTTTCCCTTGTCATTTCTTTCATTATAAAAATTGTGTGAACATTTTTCATAAAGTACACAGATAATAGAACTAGCGCAGATAGGAAGTGACACATAGATGCACTGATCCTAATCTGAAGTACCAATGCGTATTATGCTAGTTTTATTAATAAAACAGGTTGATGTGTGAGTGACAATAGAGCAAGTTCTAGTTAAATAGTTTCATGTTTTATGATCCAAGCCACCTGATTCACTAGAAGTACTTAAGAAAATAGTTACTTATTAAAAAAGACATTTCTTATTGGAACATAATTATAATGTAGAATATAAGTGCTATCCAAAAGCAAGCAGATGCTGAGTCATATTAGCAAACAATAGCAAGTAAAATTCATAGCATATGCCTTCTAAAGGTTTAAAAGATAGCACATAACCCAAAAGTTACAAATAAAGCACTTTTAGACAAATGTCTGTGGTGAGAGTATTATAATTAAATGTAATTTTAAACCTTGTGGTAAGACAGCTTGATTACTTCCCCTATTTTATATAGTTGCTAAATATGATACAAATTAAACATATTTTACAATGCTGTGGAAAGAAATATAAAGGGGGGACAGGGTGCCCCCTTAAGGTAAGGCTTCAAGAACACCAAAAAGCTGTAACACAAGGGGAAGAGGAAGTAGAAAAATCAGGCGTGGCTGACCACATAGGGAGAGAAAAGAGAGATCACTGCCCTCTGTGGGATCAGGTTAAAATCATAGACAAAGAACATCATTAGAAAATACGTAAACTTAAGGAATCAGCACATATGCTAGGCCACAAAAATCTCCTGAGCTGACCAAGCATAGAAATGAATACAATGTGGAAACCAGTAATAAGGAGTGCCAGAGAAAAGCAATAATAGCAATGAAAATTGCAATATGAGCTCTGGTAAAAAAACATGCAATGACAACAGCAAAAATTGCAATGTGAGCACTGGTAAAAATGGTTGCTGAAGACATTAAGTTTATAAGTCCCAGAAATTCATACACAGATGTCCTTAAGGGCACATGGCACAGTGGATAAAGGCATTAGTTAGATCCAGTGACATGACCCAAAGAGTTGCGAATTCAATACCTGGTTAAGGCAGTGGAGAACTTGGAGAGGTGAATTAACAGGAAATAACTGATAACTGACATCCATTAGACATGGCATGTGAGAGAAATAAAGGTTCAGTTTGATATTCCAACCACCTGATGAACAGCTGAAACGTGATAAATATGGCAACAAAGATGAGGACAATAGTGGTGTACATAATACCTCATCTCAGAAATATAGACAGATTTTACAATGACTACTGTAGACTGGTGCTTATGACATTATGACTGGGACACATAGAAGAAAAGGGTGTGACTTATCTTGATCTCAAGTATTTTGTATCATATAGCCAGCAGAGAGGGGCTTTGAAAACTAGTCTTCTAAGAGACACTGACTAAAGGGGAATAAAATAAATAAATAGGTGCTGTCAAGTAATTACAAACAAGACATTAGTAATTTCTGTTTGTTGGTCTATATTAACATTCATGTTTGGGATTGAAGTAGTCAGTTTTGGTTTGCCCTTGATGGAGGACAGACTATCCTTAGTAGACCTTTCTCAGTTTTTGGTATACACTAACACGAGTAAGAATGGAGACACAATGTAGGGAAGTCATTGGCCGGTTGGTGGAAATCTGGACAATGACCCTCTTGTATTTTTACATTAAAATAGTGTAAACATATAAAAGGACCCTCATCTGTGTTGAGTTACTTATCATTTGTTAAATAACATTTCAAATGAAGAGAAAGTTAGCATTTTCCAAGAAAACAAGCATTATCATATCAAATGTTTTGTATAGATTTATCATGGCTGACTAAGCAGACATGATCAGAGAGAAAAATCATAGTAAAATTCAATAAGGACTATAACAACCTAATTAGATTAAATAAAGCCCAGAGTGGCACATAACTTTCTTCAAAGGATAAAATACTACATTTTCATTTCATTTCCTTTTTTATTTCTTTGTAATTGCAGATTTTGTTAAGTGAAAGCAACACTGATGGTACCTTGGTGTATTTACCTTACCTCAAAAAAGTTATTTATTATACCAAAAAAGAAAGAGTAAGTACAACATTATTATAACATTTTTTTGTATATGTTTTTTTTACATTATATAATTAAAACTAAGAGATTTCATTAGCTAATATATATATATTTTTAAATTTTTACATAATCTTTCAGTTAGTGATCTTGAAACTTCTGGAATTTTAGCGCTATTGTACATTAAAAAGACTAATACTTACTAACTTCACATTGAGACCCACATCAGACCCTAGGGGAGGGCTCGTCTCCCTTATGTAACAATTTTCCTACTTTTTAGTATGAAAATTGTTATATGGTGGAGAGTCAAAAAAGTCAATCCCTAATACCTGAGATATTCCATTGATGAAGTACCAAAAGAACCTGTGCAATTTTTATTTCCAATCCCATGTATGCATGGGATTCCAACTTTAAACTTGACCATATTTCATTCAAGTGCATGTACAGATCAAAATACCAAACTATATTTCTTTGATGTCATATTTTTATGTAATATTTGCATACATATAGACAGGCTTTATAATTTTTAATTAATGTTCATGATGTCAAGGAGATACACACTATCTGGAAGCATAATGTGAATATAAATGTATTTGGGCATTTATATTGATCATTATGTTTTATAGCAGTTCTTGTTTAATGGAGTTAACTAATTTGCATATTCTGCTGTAAAAATCAAAATTTAAAAAAATAATTGTGTTATTTATTTACAATCCAGCCTTTTGCAATTATTTTGTTGAAGTCTTTTATAATAAGATTGCTTAGTTATTCAAATAAATCCATTTTCTGTCCTGAAAGTGATAAACACCTTCACATTTACACTTTAGCATGAGATTAAAAAGAAATAAACAATATCTAAAGGGAAAAAAGCAATGTTAAGATTTTGAATAGTATATTTTGAAAATGTAACAAATAATATACACTCCTGATCAAAAATTTAAGACCACTTGAAATTTTTTTTTAAAAAGACTGTTTTTCATGTAAAAATTTTAAACATTTCTTAAGGTTACTAATTTTATTATATAAAAGGTTATGTAGAAAAAAAATGAAGCTTTCAGCCTGCATGTGAACAACCAATTGTGTATTTAGGCAGCAATCCTTCTTTCATGTACATTTCATTGAATACTACAGACAAGGTGCTTTTGTTTTGTTTTTATACATAAGTGTTTTAGTGTATAAAAAACTAAATAAAAGCACCTTGTCTGTCGTATTCAATGAAATTTTTATATATATATATATATATTTAAAGACATTTATATTATGTTTAACGTTCTTTTTATAGATACTTGTATCTATAAAAAGAACGTTAAACATAATATAAATGAAGGGATTGGTGTGAGGTATCAATGTAAGAGAGTGGGAGTTTAGGAGGATAGCTCTCCTCCAACTTCTCCTCATGGACGAGGAGATTCGCCCCAAAATGGAAAGTGATTAATTTTCCAAAAATGGGAAGTAATCAATTTTCCTGGCCTGACAACAAAGAGATTTCTTGTTGGAAATCGAGATTTGCTGAGAACCCCAGACTGCGTCTAACCCTGCACCGGTTTTTGGTTGGTACCCATGTAAACGAACAATCCTCAGGCCATTCGACCATTAGAGTGAGTACAGACAGACAGTCAGAGAAGTCAGAGCTTGAGTGAGCAGTTCGAGTAGCAGGAACCAGAGTGTTGCCTCGCAGAAGCTGACCGAGAGATTCCACGACTTCCAACTTCATCTATCCTACCAATAGCAAGTTATACTGCCGAACAAAGCCAAGCCAGCACCTAAAACCTAAACTAGTTGATTTAAGATACCAAAACTTGCTTAAGACGCGTAGAAGTGTCACACTCTGTAGAAAACGGGCTGGGAGAAAAACACACTCCTGTATATAACAGACGGATAAAGTTAATTTGTTATTTTTTGACATATTGAACCTCTTGGGTTTTTATTTGCTTCTTTTTTCTTTATGCTTGTGTGATATCACCTCCAGTCTAGACTCATCTTACACTATGGCCCAACGCCTGATTGATCTCGTCTATCTAAGATCAAAATCACAATGAGGGTAGGTTAGACTTGAGATCGAAGCAGTTACTTCGGTAACCAGACGTTGGAAGTGAGCTGGGAATGATGGAGCTGGTGTTGAATCGGTTGCAGCTGGTGTGAAGCCATTAGGATCGACCGACCATCCCACTTGGTACCCTGACCAAAGGATTCTGCCGAGTAGCGGCAACCAGAATTCGACCCTGGACAGGCCAGTGTCACAAATTGGTACCCTGACCAAGGGATTTCACCGGATAGTGACAACCACTGATCGACCAGGACACAGGTTGGTGGCAGCGACTAAGAGTCAACCCCAAAACGTCGGTGGGAGAAACATTACAGTTTCACGCCGCAACTGGGAGTTGACCACGGCTCAGTGTCACAGCTGTAAACATTGGCTAACCCTAAAATAGATTCCAATTCTTTTTTATTTGTAAGTGTAGATACCTCTGTTTTTTTCTTTATCAATTTTGTGTCTGGTGAAATTCCATCTTTGGAAATGTGGTATCTCAGATATGTTATTGTGTCACAATTTAACACACATTTATTCTTGTCTGTGGTTATCCCAGTATTTTTTAATGTTTAAAACATAATCTGTTTTTTGTTTTAGCTCTTCTCTACTGATAGCACCAATACATTTATCATCTTAATAGATGAACATATTCTCAACATCATCAGTTAGTACATTTTCAATAGCTCTTTGAAAAATAGCACTTACTGTTTTTACACCATAAGACATATGCTTCTATCTGAATAAGCCTATTGGAGAGCTAATTGTAGTGACCTCTTTATATTTTTCATCAATTTGTATCAGGTTATAGGAAGATTTGAGGTAAATTTTAGCAAAGTATTTAATTCCTGACAATGCATGAATAGCAGTTTCAATGTTAGGAATAGGAAACGAATCAGAGCATATTTTACTCCTATTTTGTAATCTCCACATATCCTTAAATCTCCATCTTTCATAAAACAGTAATAGGTGAGGCCCAGTTACTACCACCAGGGGATCATGCTCTAAAATTCCTTGCTCCACCATTGTTTTTAGTTTAACAACTATTAAATGCATTCATGCATGTGAATGCGCAGTCTGCAAGACTGCACATTCGCATGTAGGAGTAGTGACTATTTTAAGTAAGAGGAGTGACTATTTTTAAGTAAGAGGAGTGACTATTTTCTTTTAATTGAATGCTCACATTGTATCCTTTTAACATGCCATTACTTTCCAACTTCACACTGTTAATTAATTTCGTTGTATCCACTTTCACAACATCTATTCCCATGAGTCCATGACTTTTTTCACATTTCAATACCATGATGGGGATAATTTCGAAGCATGTCAATTTCAAAAGTTCCTTCAAAACTGCCTAATGTTTTGATGAAAGAGCCATCAAACTGTCTTAGTTTAAGCCAACTTTTCTTTAATTTGGGTTTGTCTATTCATTCCCAGAAATTTATTGGTAATTAGCATGACATATCTTCCAGTATCTACTTGCATAGGAAAAGTTATACCACTCTGGCACTTTTCTCTTTGTCTTTGTATTGCAAATATAGCTATATTTTCCTGAAGGGGGTTTAAATTATCTACCCTTTCTATTTTCCTTTTATACTTGCACACAAACTGGAAATGGTTTTGATTTTCACAATTCCATCATTCTTATCCTAAAACTGGACATTTTATTTTGTCCTGTTAATGCTTTTTATCAGAGTATTTGCATCGCACAAGGTAATTCAATATACTGTATACTTTGGCATTATTACTCTTGGATGTATTGAAATTTTCAGTTAATTCTAATTGTTGTAGAAACTCTATAGATGCATCCAAGGACATTTTAGTCAGTTGCAACTGTTCTAAAAATTTATGTTTGTACGAAGCATCACACATCAATTAATCTTAACTGTATCAATTCACCTTCAGTGGTCATTTCTCCAGTGCCAAGCTTTTAAAACTCACAGAATCTGGAAGCCTCTCATGGCATGTGTACATACTGTATTATTGTTTTGTTCAGTTCTTGTTTGCTTGTGAGAAACTTTGTCCTCTCAGCAATAATCACCTCCTTTTTTGGATGTAAATTTCTCTTTATAATGTCAGAAATTTGTGAAAAGAACAAATCTTCCAATTCTCTGGGATATGTCATGGCAGATGTTTCTGATAGCCTTAAATCCTGTTGAAGCAAAAAAGGGGATCTTTAATCTCTCCTGTAACTTTGTGGTCTTTAACTTCTTGGTCTGTATCTGGCCAGCAAAACAATGAATCCATGTTTCCACAAATCTGGCTCATCCAACGGTGTTAGAAATCCTATCAGTATTGCCATATTGTTGTGATGTCTTCTAGTCTGTGATGTAGAAGTTCTCTTGCTGTGCTGAGTGATGACTGACTTATTAGTAGTTGTTCAACTCTATGCAAAATAGGGCAAGTTCATTTTGCCTATCTCACTACAATTATCATACATAACACATGAAGATAACACTTCATTTTGTTAATCCATTTATTGCTGAAATTACAATATTATTTTGATATTTTCTTTTAAATGTTTCAGAACATAAGTAATCATGCCTCACCATAGATTCTGTTTCTGTGAAGAATTGTTTTGGTTATAAAATATATATGTGACAGCATGAATGAACTCATTGAAATAAAGTGACTAAACTCATGGAATGTCCCTCTCTGATGAGAGCCAATTAGCTTATGATTAGTTTAAGTTTTAGTGTATTTTAAAGGCATGGAACTGTCAGTTTGATCCTAAAATTGATGCTAGTTGAATTGGTTTGGTTACACCACCAGATCTAACAAGTGGAGCCTATCCATAAGACATGCTTACACACTTCTCCCATTTCTGTGGAAGTGTAAATGCCTGGCTAGGTCCTCCAGCAAAGTTTCACAAATCCGTTTTTCACAGTATTCATTGTGTGTTTATATTTGCCAAACATTTCACTATCTTGTTCTTTTCCTACTTGCATTTAGGTTTCCAAAGATAATGATAATTTCTTATGACTGAGAATTGACATTTTCTAGTGTCACATAAAACTTACTAATTTTTCAGTGCTTTCTAATGTGAGTGCATATACTGCTATAACCACCATATTAAATGGCATCCCTTTTAGTTTCACCAGAAGGATTTTGACAGTTGATAGTACTCTGCTTGTCTTTATCTAATATTAATCCAGCTCCTCTCTTACTCTTCTTGCCTCCTGGATATACAATTATGATCTTTGCTTATAAAATCCACATTCTCTTTTTGTCTAGTTTCACATAATTTCAGAATGTAAATACTCAGCCATTTTATATCTTGTTTCTCATTTTCTTTCCACATTGGTAGTAATCATTACTGTTGGAATAATACTTTTCAAGAATACATTTAATACAGGACAAAACTACAACACCTTTTAATTCTTCCTGTATGAAAGGAGAAAACAGTAAAAGAGAATCCTTTAACCGCCATCACAACAAATAAGTAAACTATAATATATAACAGATTCCTTGTGAAAAATTTAATGCATAGATAAATGTTCAACAAAGACGTGTGCACACATGTCCACCCATACTTTCTCAAATTTACATATATACATATGTATATATAGTTCAATTAAATATTGTTTTTGCTTGTTGATACTTAGTTGTTGGAAAGGAAGAAGGTTACCTTGACAGTAAAAGTTGTCATAGCTTCAATTTGCCTTATTTTTTATTTTTAAGTTATGGTGACATAAAACAAACACACTACCAAAATGATTTTATAGATATTAATAAACATATTGATCATAACTTACATAGCAACAAGTTCATAAAAATAGAAGATGTAAAATGAAATAGTAACATATGAAGAATTTAATATAAAATATTTGTAATTAGTCAAATATGTAATTGTTTAATTTTCAAATAAAGTTGTCTAGATCAAACATGGAATGATACTTTAAACCAGTATATATAATTATTTAGTTCTGTGCAATCTGCATGAACATTTTTTAGTTAATAGTTATCAACACCACATGTACTCACAGTGTGTGTGTGTGTATATATATATATATATATATATATATATATATATATATATATATATATATATATATAGTCATCCACAGGCAGACTGTTTTGGTGTATCACAGATCATTAGTGTGGCTAGACATCCAATTGTTTCAAGCCGGGATCAAAACCTGACCAATTTGGCATCAGTCAGAGATTCTAGCCCCAAGCTATTGTTGCGTGGCAGAGAGTAAGGGAAATTTTAATGTCTTTACTATACGGAAGATGTCAGTAGCTAGGAGAGCTCAATTCTAGTTGAAGAGCATTGCATTAGCAGCAGCAGCCACTATTTATAAAATCACCCCTTCTTCTCCGAGAGCTCAATTGAATTATTTTGAGAGCATAAATAGTCATCCACAGACAGACTGTTTCGCTGTATCACAGCTCATCAGTGTGGCTAGGCATCTGATTGTTTCAAGCCAGGATCGGAACCTGACTGATTTGGCATCAGTCAGAGATTCTAGCCCCAAGCTATTGTTGCGTGGCAGAGAGTAAGGGAAATTGCTTGACTATATCACTGCTTTATATATATAGTGAGAAAGAGAGTGGCATTGAAAATTCACTGGCTCTCAAGATGTACCCCTAATTTGTCCAGATTAAATTTTGAAATATTAGGTATACAAATGAATTATGCTAGTCCTTTGATGAAATTAAATTATTAAAAGATATAGTTTTATTGATTTTAATAAATTATATTCTACCATCTAATGAATGAAATAATGCCCCTCAGAATATTTTTTCAAAACACTGCAATTAAAACAAACAATTATATGGTATTGTACAAGCTGACAGTAATTTAAATGGTTGACTTTACCCTACTAATTTCACTAGTAATTTTTGCATTTAGTATTACTTTATTAACAGACCACAAGGGATGACCCGAACAGTAATGAAGGTAAGTCATTATGATAATAATAATTATTGTTCATTATTGTGATAATAATGGACTATCCTATCCATTTCAATACTAACCACTCTGTATAAAAGCCCTCTAATTACTAATGGTTCAGTTTAGCAGAATAAAGCTGATGTTTGGTAGTGTCTATTCCTTAGAATTTATTCTGCTAAACTCACTAGTTCAATATAACGATGGAACATGGGCTCTATCCAGAGAAACTAACCACTGACCCCAATTTGCCTGATATTGAGAGGGAGTATTGCCACTGGTGAAGAATCTTTATTAATTTTCTGGAGTATGGTCATGGTGCTACTTGCAATAAACTGCATTACTTAATAAAATTTGTATCTGAGAATGTTTTTGAATTCTTTTCCAAAGTGACTATCTTCAAGGAGGCTCTAGGAACCCTGGATAGTTTATATATCAACAAAAAAAATGAAATGATACCAAGCATCAGCTGCCTCCTGAATCTATCAATTTCCTCAAGGAACTCAATATACTTAATAAGAACTGTACCATTACATCTGTCTCAGTTGGGCAGCATTGGATAGAGTTGGTGAGAGATGCTTTCACTAATGGACTATCAGTAAAAATCTGGCAGTGCCTGTTGGAACAAGAAAGTCTCACCCTCCAGCTAGCATACAAATTAGCTAGATTATAAGAGGTGGTCCAACAAAATGCAGCATATACTACTTCACTGGGTTCTGTAACTATGAAAGATGAAAAACTTATTTCTTCTTCATCTCCTTCTCCTCCTATCCCCCTAGAAAACTAAAAGCTGTAGCTTCTGCTAGATGTCCATGCTTTTTCTGTGGGGGAAAAATACACTTGCACCTGAAATGTCCCCCTAGAGACAATAATTGTCTGTCTTGCAGAAAGAAAGGCCACTGGGTCAAGGTTTGTAAAAGCAACAAAGGAAAAATTTATGTACCTAGTGCCTTCTTGGCCCAATTTAGTTGCTTATCGGATGCCACCATAAAACTAGAGGCCAATGGCCTGCCCTTAAATGCTCTGGTGGATACAGGCAGCTCTGAGAACTTTGTCAATTTGAAAATTGCAAAAGCTAACTGGTACAAAATATTTCCATGTGCCAGTGTAGTAACAATGTCCAACACCACATTGTCAACACAAGTACTGGAATTTTGCTATGTGGAACTAAAAGTAAAAGGAGATATCTATGAAAATGTAAAACTTCTAACAATGAAGATTCTCTGTAATGATATAATATTGGGCCACAATTTTCTTCAGCAACATTCCCATGTTGAAATACCATTGGGTGGGGGGATCTGAGTCACAGTTAAAATGCTGCCTTACTAAAATTAACATGCCTTACTTGGCTGTCTTTTCTAATGTTACACCAGACCATAGACCTATCGCAGTGAAATCAAGGTGTTATTCCAAGGAGGATTAATTGGTCATTAGTACAGAGATCAAACAAATGTTAAAAGGAATTATAGAGCCAAGCAACTCTCTTTGGAGAGCCCAGGTCCTAATCACTGCTATAGACCATGTATGGCCTTTAAAGCTGGAGGCTGCCTGTATTATTTTACAGGATCCCATTTGGTGTAACTAATGGGGTAGCCTGTTTCCAGAGAACTGTAGATAAAATAATCAAGAAAGAGAAACTAAAAGAGACATTTGTTTACATTCATAATGTGACGATATGTGGACAGGACCTGTACAAACATGACAAAAATCTAAAACAATTCATGAAAGCTGTGAAAAAATACAATTTGACACTGAACCAGGATAAATGCTTCTTCAGACAGAACAAAATTAAATTGCTTGACTATATCACCAGGAAAAATTATATGAAGCCAGGACTGAAAAGTTTTATGGCCCCTCTTAAAACTACTGATTCCTGGTAATGTATCCTTGCTAAGAATGGCACTGGAAATGTTTGTCTACTATACCAATTGGATTCTGTCATTTTCAGATAAGGTCCAACCTTTCACAAAGATTTCTATTTTTCTTCTTCCCCCTCAAACCATCAGAGCATTCAAGGAATTGAAAGATAATATCAAAAATGCTGCTGTTACTACTATCAAACCCTGTACCTCTAGTGATGGAAACTGATGTGTCAGACTGTGCCATTACCACCTCTCTAAGACAAGCAGAATGAACGATAGCATTCTTTGTAGTGCTTTCACAATTAGAACATTCAGCCATAAAAAAGAAGCATGCACCATTGTAGAATCTCTAAGAAAATGGTGGAATTACCTACTAGGCCATCAAATTAATAACAAATCAAAAGTCAGTGGTGTTTATGTTCAATAATAAAGTAACAAATGAAGTGAAAAACAAGAAAATAGTCCAGTGGCAGATGGAACTTACTTCTTTCTTATTTTATGGCACATACCACTCCAGGAAACAAAATGCTGCAGTTGATGCACTTTAAGAATATGCAGTGCGATAACCTGCAAAGAAGGCCTCCTTAAGCTACACAAAGATCTGTGCCACCCGGGTGTAACAAGAATGCTACATTTAACTTGAATTAGAAATCTACCTTTCTCCGTGAAAGATGTAAAAGAAACTATACAAAACTGCTGGATATGTGCTGAATTAAAACCAAAATGTTATAGACCTGACATAGGAATGGTAGTAAAAGCCACACAACTGTATGAGACGCTTGTCCTGGATTTCATGGGGCCACGCCTGTCTAAAACTAAAAACAAATATCTATTAACAATAATAGATGAATTTTCATGCTTCTCATTCATGATTCCCTGTCCTGATGTAACTGCAAAAACAGTAATCCAGGCTCTCTGTTCTCTCTTCTCTGTATTCAGGTTACCTGCCTATATTCGCTTGACCAAGGGAGTGGCTTTTATGTCTGATCAGGCCAGACAGTTCTTATGTGAACAAGGAATAGCCACTACTAGGTCTACTCCACATAACTCGCAGAGTAATGGTCAATGCGAGAGATATAACAGCATGATTTGGAAAACTATACAATTAGCAGCAGCCGACCACGAGTACTCCATCCATAAGATCACTACTATGCACAGCGATGAACACCACTCCACACAAAAGGTACTTTTAATTCCCGAGAAGATGCTCTACTGCCATCATGGTTGTCACAACCAGGGACAGTGCTATTAGAATGCTACATATGCCAGAATAAGCAAGAACCATTAAAAGAGTGGAACTGATAGAAGCTGATCCTCAATATGCCTCAATATGCTCTACTCTGACAGAAGGCAAGATATGGTCTAAGAGACCTCACCATGGTGGTAAGAGTATGGGAACCAAAAACCTTTCAAGAGCCAAGGATACCAGCTCCTGATAATCTGATGACTCTGGGGACTCCTTACAATCTCCTAGCCCTGGATTCATGTGGTATGAATTGAGAGCAAATGAGCAATCAATGCCACAAAAACATATCCACTGATAATACTGACACTGAGAGCAGACTAAACTATCAGCAGAGAAGGCTGAAATGTAATAAAGTGAAACCCTCTGACACTGAATCTCAGAAAAACAACAGCTCTGAGACTTCCTCCCAATCAGTGGAAGAAAATCCAGTAGGTCCTGACAGTCAAACCACTATGAAGACTACAAAGGACCCGCAAGATACCCGGGCATCTGAAGGATTTTCTCCCATATGAGTAAAACAATAACCGGAGAAGAATGTGATAATAATGAACCTATCCCATCCTACCCAATACTAACCATTCTGTATAAAAGCCATCTAATTACTAACGGTTCAGTTTAGCAGAATAAAGCTTCTTAAGTTGATATTTGGCGTTGTCTATTCATTGCAATGATCATTATTATTTACTGTTACCCTACCTGTGTACTTAACTGAATAATCTATAAATTGTTTCCTGCTCCACCACCCCAAAAATAAGAAATATTGTTTGTCACATGGTTATTTATTAGACAGGGAATTCATTTTGGTACTGCTCTCTCAGCAGTTCCCTGTTTTGATTACACCAGACTACAAAAAATAGACAGGAACTAAGATAAACTGTGCCACCACCACCATAATAATTATCGTCACCCTAATTGTGTACTAAACTGATTAATCCAGAAACTGTCTGTCCTGGCTATAAATGAATAAAATTCACCTAAAATGTGTCATTTGGTAGGAGCATCATTTGGTAGGAGCATGAAGCAAAGGAGGATCTGTGATCTTATAGTAAGTCATATTAATCATCTATCTCTCTATATCATACTAAAAGTCTGATTGTGTATGTGCTTGTGTGGCATGTCCATTTGGTGCATATAGATTTAAGTTAATCTGATTTAAGTGAATAAGATTTTAAAATATGTGTTCTTTATACAGTAAGTATTTTTATTTCAACTTTCATCAAAGAGACAATTTTTTTAACATTGAAACTAACTTCTCATGGCCCCATTGAGTCACTGTCAGTGACCCAATGGGTCATGGGTAGTTAAGTAATAAATAAAATCAAAAGAAAATTAAAAGAAAATCCTTCAGATATATACTTTGTCAACAAAATCAGCTATTCTTTCTGAATACTCATTTGAAGAGGTAGAAAACCTTTACAGTTTGCCTAAAAGACATACACTCTGACAGACAACCTGCAACCTTGGGATTTCCATTGTCCCACCTTGCTGGGCCATGGTATATGAACTCTTAGCTTAAAGAGTAGGGTCAATAATTCACACACTACACTCCACCTTAAAAATTTAATAGTGCATATCAGAGAGCTATTCCTTGTGTTTCCTGCAACCAATGCTGGTGTTCTGGAAAAACCTTTGAAATCTTCATTCATAAAGCCAAGCCATGACACTATTTAGTAGCATTCTATACAGTTATTTCTGGGATAAATTACAGGAGCTAAAATTGCTGTCTATTATCAAAGTGATGTTTCTATGATTAGATATAGACCTATAAACAATGTAATATTTAATTTCAAAGTTTAAGCTAATATTTACAAAGTTTATTTCAGGAAAAGAAGTAATATGTATAATGTACGGAAATGTATGAAAATGCAGATATAGATATAGATGGAAGTATAGAGAGGAAAAATATATATATGCACACACACCTGTACATTAGGGGAGGTCAGTTTTGGAACCATGGTATTGCACTCAATTTGAAAGTTGGAGTTTGGTATAATAAATAATAGCACAAAGTACTTTTTTACCAAATCACTACTGTTTTTTGAGGAAACAAATTTAAAGATTAAGTTTGGGTTCAAAATTGGAGCATTGGAATTTCATTCTAGTGATCTGTGAAAGTCTTATAATTAAAATATATGCAGTAAGTTGGTTTTAAATTAAAAGAGATGATAAATTCGATAGCTTACAACTGTATATCTTCAACATGATCAGAGAATAAAGCAGCAGTCAACTAAAAAACAGAAAGTAGCATTAAAAAATTATAGCCCAATATTTTCAGCCTTGCTTCCCGAAAATATTATTTTCTCAATGTAGAAGTCAGATGAATTGGAGGTGAGGGAAGTGACTATAAAAAAATTTGTCCACTAGATAAACATTTATTCATAATTAATTTTATACTTCATTTATTCCTACTTAATTTTAAAATTTCATTTAAATTACATCACAAAAATATAAACAAGTATAGGTAAATCTTCCAATAAAATAGCTTTTGTTTCAGAAGTAACAAGCAATCAAAAAGACTAAAAAATTTATATTCATAAACTCTGAAGTGACACACTGGTCAAATTTAATTAAGCTTTGTTTCTGAACCTGTGCTTGCAGAAGGTTTTTCAAATAAAGAAATACAAGAGGTTCTAATGAATGGAATGATGTTGGAGTTACCGAATTTACCTGCACATTTTCAAAGTGTGGAAGGAGCAGTTAAATTAACTACTGGAGCTTCACAAATTGTATATGGACAAGAAGCAAGGCACAAGCATATTATTACAAAATCCTTGTGCCATCAAATAAGACCTTCATTTACTTCATTGGGAAATTATACTGAACAATTTAGCTATATTATGTAGTGCAGTAGTTTTAATGCGATTTTCAATAAACAATGCAAATTTAAAACATTTTGCCTTATAAATTGTGCTCAGCAGTCTTATTCTATTATATACACTTTTTATCTATTTTTTTGGTTTTATTCATTTTGACCTAGTAAATGGTGTAATTCATTGATTAGCCTTTTTGTAATTTTAGTTTTCACTTATCGAATACAGTAAAAAATAGCATATTTTGCTTGTAGTGATTCATAATTATAATTCTGATTTGAATATATTTTCCATTCAATGTATCTAATACAAAAAATATGAACTTTATTTGAATTTATTCTTGAAATAGTATAATTTTGAAGTCAACAAAAACCTTAAGAAATTAGGTATTTCTGTACATCTTTTAGATGACCTTTAAAATTAAATGCTCAAAAATTGATAAAAGCTATGGATCTAATTTTTGGAGTCAGCACTTATCACATCAAATCACAGCTTCTGCACAGACTGCAATGTTGAATTTTTTTAAAAATGAAAAATCACCCTCTCTAATGTTAATTTTATCAGTTTAAAAAGTGTAATTTCCTCCACATTAAAACAATGCGCTTAATTTACATAAGAAAAAATACCTCACATAATGTGCTTTGTCACAATTTTTCTTTATCAATTCACAATCTCTTGCTCTGAGAGATTTACTGTTCATTGGTTCTGTGTACATCTTTCAGATCCTCTAGATAATGGAATAAATTCTTGTATATTTTTTTTATTTTCTTGTATGTTCAGTTAACATCCCAGCGCTTTTAAAATATAGTTTCAATAATTTGTTGTGTGAATCAAAGCCACAAAGACATTTGCAAGGGCGTGTTGAAAAGTTCTCAGCCCCACCAAGAAGAAATTTAAAATAAAAATCTGATGTTTGGTTAGATTTTGGGAAATTGGTTGATCTGAGTAATTTTCAGTATTTTCTAGCAAACTATAAACACGCTTTCATACTTTCTCATTGTGACCCGTTGCGTGTACTTTGGGTTATGTCCCTTTATTTAATTCCATTTTATTTTATTTTATTTTGAAATTTAATATTTTATCGCTGATCATGAATATAGTGTTCATCTTTCGCATATTTATCCTGTGTTTATACAGATCGTGTAAAAATTTGCCAAATCATTTTTTCAAACTCATGATAATCATCTAACTTCATAGACAACAGGATTACGAGTAAGAATAGTGTCCCTTGCTTAATTGGCATTTCTATTATTTTTTCTATTTCCACAAATATTTTTCATGTATGGCCTACTTGTTTATAGTTCTGAAACATTAGATAATAATCTTGTATGATTTTCTCGGTGAAAGAAAAGGAGGATTGATTAATCTAAAGACTTTTTTAGTTCAATATTGAAACTTTTCAATTTAAACCTTAAAATGAACACGAAAATAAAAACATTAGCTTGGTAGTTTTTGACGTTTTAATTCCTGTTTTCTCTCATACACATCTATACACGCATAGAAATATACCATGTAGAGAAAAGGATATACAAAAATTTTATATGTGATGAAATGTTAATGTTGTTACCAGTTAATTGTTATCTTTGATATTTTTCCACTGTACATGCAGATATTTTCTGTCATATTTGTATTTTTGATGATGAACAAATATTTCTGTCAAATATTTATTAACAATACTGATTTTGGTCATTGTCTTTAATGACAAAATAATTAAAAACAACAACAACAACAAAACTTAGATTTAAGTGCCACTTGATTAATGTTAGAACAATAGCTTCATATTGCAATCCTGTTCTGAAGTAACATTTGTTTTAATTTCTGCATACTATTTTCTCTAAAAGTTTAGCATTTGCATTACATCTGATTTTTTACTGTTTAGAAATTTTAATTTTAAAATTTTATTAAAAATTATAAACATTTTTGTAAATAGAAAATAGAAACCAAGGACTGGACCAGTTCTTACTGCAAAGGTTCAATTTTAGTTTAGTTATTTGACAGTAGCTCAAATACAAACTTCTGTGAGAGTTTCAGTCAATGTATTTATATTTAATATAAAACTAATATTTTTGGCATATTTATATAAAGACAGGTCATAATGATATATAACTACAGCTATAATAATTTGGGATAAAAATTTAATTTAAAGAAAATAATATGATTTACATTGAGTTTTGATTAAAAATCAATCAGAACCAAGTTACCATTATCAAAATAAATTTACTTGATTCTAGCAGAAAATGTTGATTAGAGAATGCCTTATTAGTTGATTAAATAGTGAATAGATATTTTTTAATGTTTTGACCCAAATCAAGAGAAGAAATTGTATGTTAATAGTATATTTTATTTTTAATATTGCAGAAAATGCCACTAAGTATTTGGGGACACTTCTACATTGAAAATAATTTTTTGGTATATATAATCTAATATCAAGTTATTAATTACTGTGAATTATTCCGAGTGAACAACATATCAATAAAATCTGGCTGTATTCTGTATCATGTTCATGTGGTGCCATGCTGGATTACTGTGTACAAAAGTAAATGTTGAGAGAAAATGTATTGTATGATTATCTGTATCAACCCATGACAGAACTAACTCTGATTGCTAATAGCCACAGACTCTATGCTTTATTGGATATGATTGGTCTCTATAAATAGTTACAAGGGAAGTAACTCTGTGTTTATTAATACATCATATCTTCAATCTCAAGATATGAAAATTATAATGTTCATTATTGACAGATAAAATATTTACATGCTATATGTTATTAACATATGACATATGAACAATCATAGCATTAGACTACACTCATGTTCTTAGTATTAGCATTATTCTGACCATTATTAAAATTCTGTTCTGTATCTGATGGGTTTGTTTATAATGTGACCACTTTTTGTTACAATTCTGCCAGTGTCTGAGTGTGACATGATTGAAGTGGTCAAGTCAATAGTGTCTGACACAGTTGGTAATTCATAGTTGATATTTATCAGATATGAGGGCTGATATTTGGTTGTCATTCTCTCTTGATGGGCATATGTCATCTATTTCTTCTATATTTATCCTGTGGTTATAACAATGCATGATCTTGGTTTGTCACATTTATTGGTGACAATTGCTGGTACCCAAATTTTATCATCTAATTGTACTCATACATGATCACCTAGATTCAATGATGTGAGTTCTTTTCCTGTAATTCAGTTGTAATATTTCTGCTGCAGTTATAGATATTCAGTGTGTCTTTTCCAGACTACAGATGCATTTTCTTTATATGGATAGAATAAACAATGAGATGTGGATAATAATGATCTTAGTTAACAGCTCATTAGAAGTTGTGCAGGAAATTTTCCAACTTTATCTACTGGTGTATTTCTTAGTTCTAGTGATAGGTTCACAGCATTTATCTTCAATCTTTTCAATAAGCCTACATCCACACAAGTATCTTTTCCAAGTATTAGAGGAATTTTCAGGAACTTGAAATGTCATACCTTACCTTGCTGATTTTACATTTTTTGGTTTCCAGATTTCACCTGTTTTTTTATCTTGTGTGGTTTGTGGGTGGGTTAAATTATTCTGACACATGTTCATGTGTCATGCTGGACTACTGTAAGTAAAATTAAATGTATTGTGTACTTGTCTGTAGCAACTTATGGTAGAAGTAACTCTGCAGGCTCCAAGCTTCATTGAATATGGTACCTAGACTTTATGGATTTAAGCGCAGTATTAGATTAGTGGCAAGGTCTCATCATTTTACTGTTGAAATGACTAGATGTAACCATAAGTTCTATGCTAACATTTCCTTCTCTTGCACTTCTAGCTTGTGGAAATCTATTCCAATTTCTTGCAACCAAATCAGCTTTGATCTTCAAAAATTTAAATGTAATATCAGTTCTTATCTTCGGTTTTTCTTAATCTATGTTCTTTTATTGTCCTCTTCTCTAACACTCAGTAACCTCTTGTGTCCTAGTGGCTTTGTTGCCTTGCTTGGAATGAAATGATTAAAAAATATGATTGGTCTCTATAAATCATTACAAAGAAATTAACTGTAGTGTGTAGTATTCATTTTTCTCTTTTTCTGATTGCTATCTATGAAACTAATCAGGACATTAACATTAGAGAAAGTTGTTTTTAAAAATTGACAATTATGTATATTTCAATTATTATAAAATAAATCTAAGTTGTTTAATTTCTTTATTTGTAACATATTTTCTTCTTATTATTATTAACTTGTGATGTGTCCATTCATTTATAGTATCCACTTTCAATGCCTGGTAGTGTTAGCCATATATTTCTGAAAATAACCAACACATCGTTTTGAAACAAAAGAAAAAAGTTGTTGAACTTTTTTATGATCAATATTTGCTCGTCTCACAAACGGTGGACATTCCAGTACAATTACATAATTAAAAAAAGTAAATTTCAAGTATAATATGAAATCTCATTACTCAGCAAATTACAATTTTCCCCTCAGTTTTCTAGTATTCCTTCTTGTAGATACACGTGTGAATATGAATGTGTCCAATAAAAAAACGAAAAACATTTTACACAAGACACCGTGTGATTATGTGTGTGTGCGTTTTTAAGTTAAAGTGTAAGTCAGAGGAAGCATATTTTGATTGGGTCACAACTCAAGGAAGGCAGAGTAGCTTACCCTGTCGTCTCCATGTACACGTCACCAAGTCACGTGATG
The DNA here is from genome assembly GCA_964036315.1 of Acanthosepion esculentum. Classification (NCBI taxonomy): domain Eukaryota; kingdom Metazoa; phylum Mollusca; class Cephalopoda; order Sepiida; family Sepiidae; genus Acanthosepion; species Acanthosepion esculentum. Next base: position 87,185,185 of record OZ038483.1, on the reverse strand, counting down.
GTAGTACACAGCAGCCATGTTGAAATGTTTCAGGTGTCTGAAGGCCTGAGGATCGCAGCTGTAGAGCTCTGCTAGGCTCCGCTTGCTGCCCCCTCCTTCCTATCTAGTTAGTTTTAGATACAGCACCGATACCGTCTCCCCTTTTGAGAGAGTTTGGTCCGGTGCTTTTTGCGAGGGGGGAAAACATTAATAACGAAGCGAAATATGACTTCACATATTTTTACACAGTAACATACAAAGAGATATATAATATGGGTTCATTGATACCGGAATAGAAGAAAAAGACGCACGCATACAAACACGTACATAAGTATATACATGTCTAGGGTAATTTTAAAATATATTTAAATACGTGCAAAAAAGCAGACTACTCGAAGGAAAGCGAAACACCAACAAACAATAAGACAAAATCTCTTCCTCCATTTTTGTAAAATAATAACAAACAGATAACCACAGGATGGCTTTGAAAAAAGTGAAAGGGACTCTAGAAAGAGTTCTGGACAAGAATTTACAGGATCTGGTTCGTGGAATTCGGAACCATAAGGAAAATGAGGTAAGGTTGGAAGTAGATTTTGGTCTGTACTACTAACTAGCAGATAATATATGTACATACGTTGATCTTTATGACTTAAGTGTGTAAAACTGTATAAGCATCACTAGTATTTAAAGTGGACAACAGAAATATGAAATTAAAATACCGGGTGGTGGGGTTGTGACAGAGACAGAAAAAGGCAATTTGAAAGGTTTGGAAAAGCTCAGAGCAGATGCGGATATTATTGTACCTGGTACCATCTCGGGAGAGTGAAGTGGATATTGCTGAACTGAAAAAGAAATAGTGTTTAAAAAGTTGATTTAGGAATTTTATTATGTTTCATGGACAGAGCAATGAAGCGAATGATAGAGAAAAATTACTTTCCTTATTGGGGTGTGTAAGTAAAGAAAGAGGAACACAGGATTGGAAAAAAAAATTTATGTGACATTGTGACGTGTGTCCAAGTTTACACACCCCCTCTGACATCGATTTAATTTACATAGTGAAATTTAAAATTAATTTTGTTTTTGTTTCACTTGACTTATTTATAAAGAATATAACGAATTGTATATAAAGAAACTGAACATTTTATTTACTAGAAAAAAATTTAATGTTATTTAACTCTGAAGAGTTGTTACTACTACTCATACTTAAAATTATTATTACGGCTACTAGTAAAAGTTGTTTGTATGATTAAAATTAGTGTTAAAAGTTTCTTGATCTGCGTGCATTTGTAAATGTATTAATTACATCTCTGTGTGATTTGATTGTGCTAAAAAGTACCATATTATCTGATTTTCAATTGTATTATGGTTCTATGATTTTTTAGTTACCCAGGCTGATTCACACACGCAAATCATCATCTACAGATGTGTTGTCGTTGTGTATCATTCAACACATGCACATTCATTATTACATCTATTAATTAATTGTTTAATGGTCGGTGTGTCAATTGGATTTAATTTCTGGTGATCATAATAAATTACAACGGCATACGAAAATATTTAAAACCGCTGCTTGTGGTAAATTTTAAAATAATCGAATATCTCTGATAATTTGATTTGAAATAAAATGCGTTCACATCATAATATCTGTTCAACTTCAAACTTAATCAGAATTACAATGTTGTATCCACAATAATTAGTTTACTTTTCCTATAACAAGTTGAACTTGTTCTTCGTAACCTATGGTACTTTTTTCGTTCTGGTAGCAGGAATTATTTTCTTTAATTAAAATAAAAATTATTTACGTTTTTTTAATCACTGGTTTCCTACTGCTTTCAAGCCTTTCATTAAAATAAAATACCGAGTAAAGAACTACTTTAGTAGTGGTGGCATTATTTCTTTAGTTTTTTTTTTTTTTTTTAATCAATGAGTCAAAATTACATATCAGTTTGGAGAACTCTACGATTTTATTTTGATTACGTATGCACGATGTTGTGGTGTGAAAACATTAATAGAAAAAAAACTTATTTAAATTTGCGATGAAAGACATTGTGACATAAAATGATTAACGTTTTTTATTGCTTTCATCATCAATCGTTAAATGACCATGACAAATTAAGTAAACTCACTGATATTATTCGGTGTTCTGTTGAAAAATAATAAATTTAAATTGTTTATCTATTATATTTCGTACTTTATTTTCACACATTGTTAATAAAAATTAAATTCACGAAGTAAAATTGTTTAGTTTTTAATAAAAAATTAAAATGTTAGATTTCGTGTATTTTAGAAGCTTGTTTTAGGTTACAAAATTTCATTGTTTATTTTCTTGTTTGTATGTTTTCAAACATTTATTTTACTCGTTAATTTTATTCTGAAGTGCTTTCTTCTTTGTATTTTAATTTACATATACAACCTTTTTTTTTTTTTTTTTTTTTAAACCTTTTTAAAATATTAAACGAAACACATAATAAAAAATTTAAAAACTAAAAACTATTATTAATTGATTCTGTAAAAATTATTTTGTTATTAATTTTTAAAATGAATAGATAACTTTTCATTTTTGGCATGACATTGATTCCAAGCTGAAGCAGAATATGAGAAAACTCAGTAGAAAATATTATTGTCTCAGCAAACTTCATTGTCAGAGTTTCATTGATATTTTTAATTAAACAATGAATATAACCTTGAATTAAAAAAAAATTTTTTTCATCTGTTGGTTTGTTGAGAATTTTCAAACATCAACACAATTTGTAACACATCAATATTACGTTTTGTTGTATTTTTCTTTTCAAGATTTCGAATCTTATCGGTAGAATAGGCGTGAAGTGACGAATAATGAATATTTTTCAAATACTTTCTGATGAATATTATCTTGATTTATTTCACAGCCTTTTTGAAAATCACAACTGATCAACCTATTTTTACTTTTACTGTTATTGAATTATTATTTGTTCATATTTAATGAATGAATAAATGTAAAAAAAAAAAAAAAATTTCGTTCAATCTGATATGGTCCCTACGCTCAGTGCAAGGAAGGGGAATCACCCTTGAACATTTTATTTTTATTTACTCTTTTATTCTCATTAATAATTTTTTTCATGAGCTTTTACTTCCTGCTTCAGTTTTGGCATTTGATATATTATTTTCATGCTTCCTGGAGAGGTCAACATATGTTTATTCTGTTTTGTCTTGATTTGGACAATGAAGCAAGTAAAAACTTAGATGTAACGTCTTAGGGGCGTTACAGAATTTATTTCTAGAATATCAATAGAATCCTGGGCTCAAGGGCATTTACATTTTTTCTTATTTAAATTTTTAACACATTTATGATTTTTCACGAGTACACTATTATTGTTTTAAAATAAATTATTTGACTCCAAATTATTCAAATAATATTTTTTGTGGCCATAGTTTTATATATAAATCTTAAAAAATTTAACTATAATTTTATTTTTAAAAATCTTATTGATACTCTTCTTTCTTTTGTTGATGAATTTTACTATTTAAATCAAATGTATTTAATTTATAATACAATTTATAGAGTAATCGAAGGTTTTGACCTCTTACTAAATTCTTAGGACACTATCAATAATTGCTTCATCAAAATATTTGAAAATTAGATGTGTTCAAATAAGACATATGGCCTAAGTTGTAAAAAAAATACTACTAGCATTTGAAGCCTGATGCATTTTTCAGTTGTTTAGCTCCACAAATAAAGAAAAAAATATTTTTGTACAAATAGTTCAAAGATTGATTATTAATTTTGAAGTAAATTTTTCTAAAAAAATTTGGTTAAAGAGAGAGAGGAAAACTTGTATAGCCAATAATTGACTGAAGTAGAGGCTGTGTTTGCTACTTTAATTTCTTAGCTTATCAAATTGTCTTCCTGTCTTATTTGTAAGTGATGACCGTTAATTGTTTGATAATTCTGAACCTAATTGTGTGTGTGTATATATATATATATATATATATATATATATATATATATATGCATGCTATTTAAAAGCTAGATTTACATAGTGTTTTTTTTTTTTTCCCGAAGAAATCTCAAAATATATTCAGTCTTGGAGATTGTTGCCCATTTATGCAATTTTAAACCAACATATTTATACTATAAGAACACTGAGTAAAACAAAAATTAGAAAATTCTTTCTCATTTTAGGAAATGGATGATGTTCACTAGGAAAATGTAATAAAAGAAAAAACAAAGTGGCATTTATCTTGGTTAAGGATTTGTTTTAAGATTATAAAGATGTTTTTATGATTTTACACATATTTTGAGCTTTAAATTTATTTAATTTTTATTATTGAAATTACAAAAATCAGCATATGTTGATTTCAATTTATGGAACACATAAATATTAGATAATTATAATGCACTATTTTATGCAATACCTATGTATTGTATAATGTGATAATCAACTGTATTTTTTTTATTTTGTAAATGTGCAACTGATTTTACATTTTAGTCATTGAAGTTATTTTGTATTTACCTTCCATGATGTGAAAAAATACAAGTATTTTAATTTAGAACTAATTGCTGTATTCATGAAAATAAATTATAATATTTTATGTATGAATGAGAAAAATGGTAGAAATAGGCAAGTGGTAATTTGAAAGTCTTTTACTTTTTAGTAATTTCTTTTTGACATTTAAAAAGACATTTTGATGTTAATTGCTGTTCATTATAAAAGAAATTGATGTGCAACATGATTAAGTAGTGAGTGCAATTATTGAGCTGAGATTTTTAAATTGTCAAGAGTGACAAGCTGAAGAGTTAATTTTGAAGGGATTTTCTTATCTATTTTGGTAAGTACTTAAAGTGGAATAAATGTTGATAAAATTTATTCAGAGATACATAGAATGCAAAGAAAATAAATTAAAACAAAAAGGTTAATATTGGAATTAGTATACATTGTTAGAAAAAGAACTTTTCATTCAGGTATCAGGCTAAAAATTGACCCAAATCAATATCTAGATATTTATTAAATTTAGGTTAGTCTGGCATATCCACTATAATGAGGTACACAGTGAGGATCTAACTGTACAAGTAAGTTGTTTGCAAGAGAAGCTTATTGCTTCGGCACTCGTGTGCATCGTACATATATCAGTATTTATTTGACTGATTTTCAGATGCTGAGAACAGTTTTAACTAAGTCCAAAACCCAATTTTTTTTCTTTTAGAAAAGTTAAATTGTATAGCTTTTTTGACTAAAAGTAGTAACTTGCTATGATTAAAAATTTCATGTGCTAAATTAATTTTCAAACATACCGTGATATAATAGTTTGTTTGATTTTGATAGCTTATTTGTATGGATGTGTATGTCTGTAGAAAGATTCTGTTGTGCATAATGCATACTTGTAAAAAATTGTTGTTCTTGTGTGAATTTAAATTGATGTCTAAAGTGTATTTAACAAATACAACTTTTTATGACTCGCACATGAAATCTTTTAATTATCGGCAAGATTAAAAGTGATATATTTTTGTATTATGATATTTATTTCAGAATTTAATTCTTTTTTAAAGAGAACTAAAATAAAGGGCAAAATCACTAATGGGTTAAGATTATTGAAGAGAATATAGGTAGTGAACAAAAATAACAATATTTATATCAGTACAAAATAAAGAAAATATGAATCCTTTCAGGCTTTAATTTTTACCATCATAATGATACCTTGTTGAGATTGTTATAGTCATAAAACTATACACTTTATATTTTAAGCTACATCACTCTTTAAATATATGTTGATGGTTTTTACATATTTTAATACCAATACTATCAAATACTATCATGATACAACTATTTATTTACAGTGTGTTTTTACACTACATTTTTATTCAGAAACTATTCCATGTTTAAACACTTTCAAGTATTTAAATATTGTTAGATTTAATAAGAATCCTTTTTTTCCTAATATGTACATAATATATACCTTACTTGATATTCAGTTCTCTACTGTATAATTTTACGCTGAAAAAGATAAGGGGTAGATTACATTTGATATGTACACTGTTAGGTTTTATTATGCAAGTTAATGTTTTCACAATAAAACTAGTATTTATCAATTGATACTGGTAACATTTGCAGGATATATTTATATGATAAATATGCCATGTGAATTTCATCTTATTTTATTAGAAATATTTACAATACTTTATTTAATGTGAGATTTTATTATGTAGCTCAAGTGTTTTCATATATATATATATATATATATATATATATATATATAAGATTGGCATATATCAAAGATATAACTCACAAAATATTGCACATGTACATAGAATATCTTATCAGTTTTACTAATGTTAGTTTGTTAATACCAACTTCATGAAAACCTTGACTTACATAATAAAATCTGACAGTTTATGTGCAATATCCTTTCAGGATATGGGAAATTATAATTCTCCACAACTTCTGGTCTTTGTCTTGTTCAGCAATGCTTGATTCTTTATGGCCTCTATCATTGTTTTCCATGGCTTCTCTTGTGTACCGTAAATGTTAAATTTTCCAAGCCTTCTTTCCTGATTATGTGTCCCCAAAATTTCAGCCATATATTTCTGTTTGTTAATAATTTCTTTGTAGTTCCTCTTCTTAAAACTTACTCATCACCTGCTCTGCCTATGATATTCTCAACATTGTTTTGGTAAAACTTTATCGTTGTTGATTCAAATTATTTTTTTTTTAATTTGCAATGAAATTCAATTTCCACTGCTATGTAGGAAGGTAGACATTACAGAACAATCCACTGTTTTCTTTTAATGTTATTTTTTTAATTCCTTATTACCTTACTCAGTTTCTAGGAAGTATCTTTATCTATTCCTATATATCTTTGGATTTTTGTATTACACTTTGTTGTCTGTTACTATTCTGGTCAGATAGTTATATTCATGCAGTTGTTTGCATTTGATGTCCCTAATGTGTAACTCGTATCTTGGGCTATCACCTCCATGAATTCTATCTTACAATTGATGGTTCATTCCTTCATCTTGCTTTGACTGCCTTGTCTGATAGTTCTTCCAGTGAATCTCATCAAAAGCATTATGTATAGCATAAGGTTATGTCCATTGATAATAAATCTAATTCTCTTTGTATCATCTCTGTGCATGATAAATAAATTTGGTGAGAAGACATACCTTTCTTGTATTCCTCTTTCTACTTCAGTGTACTCACTTAATTCATTCTTCATTCACATACACGCCATTTATTCCACATACAAATTATGAGTTATTTGTATATCCTTTCCATTTGAATAAAGTTTTCTAACATTTTGATAACTTGTTAGTGTTGTATTTTATTAAATGGTTTGTTTAATCTGTGAAATAAGGTATAAATTTGCTGCATTTCTATTGCTCATTCTGATAGCAAAATGGAATTCCTTGTTCCAGTGTCTTTTACAAGGCTACATTGTTCTTTATGTCTAGTGTTATTTTGTTATGACCTGTATTAAATTACAATCTTAATTTGTTTTATTCTGTGACTCATGAAGTTGATTGATCATATTTATTTGCAAGTGGTTTCTTTGATAGTACTATGTTCCAATATTTCATCACTGTTGTATATTTCATTTAACACTTTCAGTAACCTTATCACTATCAAAATTATCTAAAGTTGTCAGCATCTTTGACAATCTTTTTGGTTCCGCTGCTTTCTTCATCTTAGCCATATCTGTTTGTCAGACTTTAATATGTCATGTCCTTCCATACATACAATACATAAAAGCATGGTATGGCCTATCATCTTAATTTCATTTAATGACTAATTCATTAGATAATTTTAAAATTGGTTTTTGTTTAATCATCCTAATCATACTTTTCATATTAGAATGTGTAAAGACTTACACACTGTAAAACATTTTTATAATGCACTTTAGTTTATATAGAAAGTATATAATCATATCTATGAAGAAATTTCAAGTTGCTATCATTTTTCATATTCAAAAGAAAATCTTGTGAAAATGAAAAACTAGCAACTCTGTCTAGTTTTAAACTAACTCTCATTTTATTTATAAGTTCTTAAACTATTCTTTTGTATAATATATTCTATATTCTGTTTAATCCAGGGGTGTAATAAGAATTAACATTCTTTCTTTATGGAAAACATATACACACACATGAAATGTAGTGACTATAAGAGTAAATTTTGTTTTAAATTTAAATCATCATGTGTATATTTATATTAATCATATTGACTTGGTAACAATTTTTTCATTGGAAATTAAGCTCTAACCACTGATTAAATGCTAAAATTTATTTTTAAGAAATTGAGTAATTTGTTATTCTTTTTAAAAATTACAAATTGTTTCATTAAAAATATCTTTAAACAAAACTTATGATATTTATTGATGTGTATACTTTTACTTTATTTGACATTTTAATAAATACTTCATAATATTTACCTTACCACATATAAGAACATTACTTCTTTATAACTTGTAATTTCTTTCAATTTTTTATCTTATTTTTTCATAGATAGAATGGCCAACTTATTCTGATTGAAACTTGGTTTTTGATAGGCATGACAATTATTTCTCCTATGACTATTGATTCTTTACTTTTGTCATCAGTGGATCTTCAAAATAATTAATTTGTAGTGCTTGTTGATAGGGAGAGAATTGCAAAAGTTCAGTTCAAGTATGATTCTTATCCAAATTGTTCCTTTGAGACTTAAATAATGAAAAATACATTACCAATTATTGACAGTTTTACTGAAATGTTTATTTTTACTTTATTTCTGTCCGTTTTCTTTTTGCTGTAAACTAAATAACTACAGAAACAGTAATCAACCATACATTTTAGGTACTGATGCTTATTCTAATTTGTTATTAAAAATTATATATACACACACTTTAATGACAATCTAAAAAAATGAGGTGTTTTAATTTTTATCATTATTATTTTTAATTTTATTTTATTGCAATATAATGAGCAGATAGTAATATATATGTCATCTATTTATTAGAACAATATACATAAAAATGAGTGGATTATTTATATATGACTTAGCACTTTTAGTGTTTAGTATCTATTTGCTCCATGAAGTGTTACATATATATACACATTACATATATATGAGAAAAAAAAGTTTATATTTAATATTTTTTAGAAAAATGCTTTCAGATGAATGGCATCTCTACTAATTGGCATACTTCAAAGCCATCATGAGTGCCTCCATTAATAAAATATGTATATAACCTAGTTTCATATTAAATTTTAGTTAATTTGAATCAAAGGGTATACAATAAAACTATAGTTGTGGAGAAACCTTGCTCTCCATTATTCTTTACTTGAATTTTATATCAAATGTATCTTTCTACAAGCATTTTTCAGTTAGTCATTCTAAAAAATGTATGCTTAAAGTAAATTTCATCATTTATCATTTAATTTTAAGACTTTCAGAAATCTTTATTCAAAGTAGTGATTTTAGGTTATATCCAATTGTTGTCATATACAAAATGATTAACATTTTTAGACATTTTGGTAGAAGAAAGATATTAATTAGAATAATCTGTAATCTTTACTGGGAGCAAACTTCCTGCAGATGGATATAGATTGAGTTTAGTAAATACACAAAAACAGAAAGGGTAGTAAGACAAGGATCTGTTTTACTCACTAGATCTATACAATAAAATGAAGGAGGAAAGTAATTTCTGATGTTGCTTCAAGTTTCATTGTTTCTATGATATTTAATAATTGTCATGTTAGTTATTAAAGTTTTTGATTAATGAAATCAAGAATATTTTGTTTTTATGTGAGTTTTGAATTACAGATATTTTGTGAGGGTATTTTAAAGAACTTGCATACCAAATATTTTTCTTGCAAAAAATTTGAATCAATGAAAATTTACCTTATTGTCAATGTTAATTTATGGAAGTTTGAGTAGAATATCAACTTTTACTAATTGTACCCAAAAGAAATAATATATTGATTACAAAGTACAAGCTTTTTAAAAAATCTTCCAGGTGATATCTATATTTCATTTGAACATCTTGCTTACATTGGACATATCATAGAAATCCAACAGTGACAATTGCATAATCTGCCCCTCCACCTCTATCTATATAAGCATATTCATATATGCAACTAAATAGAAACTATCATTTTATAAAGACTTGGCAATTAATAAATAATTAATATTAGCAATTTTATGGTGAAAATAGAAGAGAACCATATAATTCATAATGCCTTGTACTTCAGAAGGGTTGGAATTCTCATAAAGAAGAAGCCATTATGAAAGTGTAATGAAAATCAAATGGCATGAAAATTATTGCATGCTGTTTTTAATTATAGATTGATTTTACAGTACACTAATGAAGGAAAGGTAACTCTTGTATTCTGTTCAGAACCATTACATATGTGATTTAACAAGGAATATGGATTATTATTGCAGAGCAGCCAACATTCAGCAGAGGAAGCAGTAGGCAAATAAAATTGTTGAACAGATCCATGCAGTTTTAGCACACTGTCATCTTTTTAGATCAATCTTCATTTGCTCAATTTTCAAAAAAGTGAGTGAGTGTGGTTTTATTAACCAAGAATTTTGTTTGAATCTGCTACAAGCATTTGTCAAGTATAATGAATTTATGATTATGGTATGGGAAGTAATTCAGAGACTGGATTATTCAAAACTTTTGAAGTACTTCAGGAATATCAAATTATAAAAATGCATATCTATTCTGTAGTAGGACAGTGTTTTTCAATATTTATTATTGATTATTTGGATAAAACAGCATCCTGTTTGTAGGAAAAGACTAAAGAATGGAAGATCCAGGAGGGGTAATGTTCATGTCCAAGTAGGACTTTTAACATGTATCTTACTGAACATGTTTTAGCCATCTTGGACTGTGAAATAAAAAAATACACATCCAGAAAGTTTAAGTCTTAAAAAATAAGAACTAAATGCATTAATGGCTTCAAAGTTTTGAACAGTCACAAAAGGAAATTTTGTATTAATAAACTTGCTCAAGTCTAATCAGATTTTGTTAGTGTTATAAAAATATTTAGAACTGTGATATTACAATATTGCTTCACTTTTTTGCTTACAAAAAACAATGATCTAATTTAATGCTGATATATTTATAATAAGGTTTGACTTTATGATTGTGTATTGGGAAAGTTGTATATCATATTGATTTCTGTTATTTGCTAATGCACAAATATTTTTTATCTTTGTTCTTACATAAATATTTATGTAAGAACAAAGATAAAAAATATTTATACTGCCATGAAATTGCTAAAAAAAAGAGCATAGCATGAATAAAAAGGGCCTTAAACATGATGAAAATACATTTTTATTGTCTAAATGTTTATTATTAAGAGGAAAGATCATAGTATTTTTTGATTATTTTTTATTTTTATTTTTTTTTTTTTTAATCATTCCTAGCTTGTCTGAAATTTTTGTTAAAAATCTTGTTTTGTTTTTTTGAGTCAGCAAAATTGACAGAAAATCGATCATGTCGACCATTTTTTTTCCATTTTGAAAACAAAATGAAATTTTCTGTTTAAAATTCTTTTTAAAAATTAATTATTTTTTTAAAATTTATTTTAAGAAAATTAGAAATTATAAAGTCTATTTAAAATATTTTGAAACAAACATTACTTACTTTCTGCACCAAAAAATTGTAGTTTAAAAATAAGACAAAGCAGGTCTTAACAATGGTATCAATTGACAAGTGACTAGTGATGATTTCATCACATATTGACAGCTTACATGAGAGAAAGTTATTGTACAGAAGGACAGAAGTGACGTAATTATTTAGTTTTAAGTGAACAAACTTATTTACCTTGTTATTTTTAAGAAAAACTTTCAGTGCTCTAATTTTTTTTTTGTACTTAGCTTTCACTTTTATGTTTACGATGCTTTATGGAAAATATATTATAAAAAAAAAATTAAAATAAGACTTGAGAGTGAGATGAAATTTCATAAGAAAGGTATCTAATTAATTTATAGGTACCTTTCTTATGAAATTTTATCAGAAGTGTACATAAAATACTACAATTTTATGTTCATTTATTACATTTTACTGTGTTATTTGTATTTCCATTCATTTTATTATTAATTTTGATATTTCATTTAGGAAAAATGTCATAACTGAGATAATATAAAAATAAGATGATAAATTTCATAAGATGATACTAATACTTGTAGGTACCCTTCTCAGTTGAAATTGAAAAATCAAACTAACTTCTCCACACATGATTCACACAAACAATTCGCAAAAATAAGGGCTGTAACAGCGGCAAACAATGCTTAATTCAAATGACATGACATTTTATTGTATTCATGCTGGCCTTCCATACATTTGAATTACAGACATTTTATGGACACAAAAGCCATGTGAAATTATTTTTTTTTATACAGTGGGGGTCTGCTGATTGTTATAATGCTGTAAAGACAGTTCTACTTAACACCATTAACTAAAATAATTTAAGAAAAAACAAAAATTGTTTTAAAAATTCATTTTTCATCAGAAAAGTTTTTTGCTTTCAGACAATATTATCCATATTCATAAAAGAAACTAAAGCATTTGAAATTAAATAATATCTTTGTTTTATTGAGTTTTGTATGTTAGTTCAGAGCTGATTTCGATTTTTAAAAACAAAAAAAACTATTTGCTTTCCTCAAAGCCTTGTGCTTTTAACTAATTTAATCACTAAATTGTACAGTATTGAATTTCTAGAGTTTTCATAAAATTAGTTGTGTGTGTGGGGGTGGTAATAAATATAAAAAATAATATATTTTTGTCATGACTTTAAAAAAAGAAAACATATTTATAATAATTTCCATCATTTGTGAATAGATAAAATCCGACAATTATTTTTATTTTTGCAAGATTTTCCAAATTAATGTCTGTCATAAAAAAATGCACTGAAATTTGCTGTTATTTAGTACTTCCGCTGACACAAAGAGAAACAAGGTTTTTTTAATAAACTTAGAATGTTCTAAAAGGAAAGAAAAATTAAAATAAAAATAATTAAAAAATACTTTGTTCTTTCCTCTTAATAATAACATTAACATTTTGAGAATAAAATTTAGTTTTTGTCAAGTTTGGGTTCTTTTTCATCATGCTATGCTCATGGAGGTACCTATATAAATAGCTACCAAAGATCAATTAATTTTCCTTTATAACTGAATGAAATACATTAAACTTTGTTTTACATAAAGTTTTTAAAAAAATTTATACAATCTTCATATCATTGTTGTTTCAAGAAATGTAAACATTTTCATTAGTTAGCTATTTAACTGAGCACTATTAGTTTTTAGGTATATGATCAAATTTATTGATCTTTGTATACTGTTAAATTTGGTCATGAAACAGTTCCATTGCTCTCCTCATTTGCTTTGATCATTTTCTACACTAACTAAATATTTTTGATAGGAAGTTAAAAATCACTGAATAAACAAATTTTATCATTTTTTACTTAAAATATATCAGCAAGTTTCAGTATTCAATCAGTATATTCCCTCTAATTTTTAATGGAAAGAGTTATTGACAGAATAGGGCTATTCAGGAGATAATCTATTATTTAGAAGTTTTGGTTTGAGAGTAAATATATTTTGTATTAATATTTAGCATTTCTGAATTATTTTTAAGGCATATATATTCATGTATATTTTTGTGATCTTTTTAATGCAAGTAATATTTGATTAAAAAAAATTATAAACAACTTGTTTTTTTCTTTGTATTTAAAGGCAAAATACATTGCAGAATGCTTGGATGAAATAAAGCAAGAACTTAGACAAGAAAATATGGCTGTCAAGTCCAATGCTGTTAATAAGTTGACATATGTAAGTATACTTGTACTTAAAAAAATATTAAAATCATGTATTTTTATTTTAAGATGTTACATTTTAAAGTAAACAATTAAACAATATTATTCATTTGTAGATTATATATTTGAGAAATTACTGTTCTAAAATCTGTAACATTTTAAGTACCATGTAAGTTTAGTAAAACTTTTGATATGGATTTTTGCATTTTTTTTGTTTTGATTGAGTGGAAAATATATATATATATATATATATATATATATATATAAGACAATACAAAATCTCAATTTCGAAAAAGACTTTTTTTTTTTTTTTTTTTTTTTTTTTTAATTATAGAAAAGGTCTTGTGGTGAACTGTTCCATAGAAGCAAGCGAGCCAGAGTGGCTTGCATCTGGTGTATAGGTAAATAAGGGTCTTACCTCAACATGCAGCATGTGGCATCAGCAAGTTTGCTCTTTGGAAATGGCATTACTCTCCTGTCTAGCGATTCCAGCAGTATGTGTGGTAACGAGGGTTTTTGTACAGTTTGGCATGCTTCAACCAATAGCAAGTTGTGTGCTGATTGGTTGAACTGGAGGAGGCTATTTACCTGGGTAACTGAGAATAAAAGCGAAGAACGCTGATTGATTGGTCGACCGTGGTGTTGGCCTGATAAAAGAGGGCTAAAGCAGCGAGAAGGGGAGACGGATTTTACCTTTTGAAGTGTTTGGAAAGCAAGAACGATGGATTGAATTAGTGGTATCTTGAATTGTATAAGCGACGTCTTAGTAATAGAGACTCACAAGTTATTTCGGCTTTCCTCCCAATCATGGCAGACAGAAGTTTCGATATTAGGCTAATTCCTGAATTCAGTGAGGCTGCTACCAATTGTAGAATGGATTGAAAATGTGGAGTTGGTTTGTGAACTCTGCAAGATGAAGAAAGTTGAGCGGATACTGCCACTGTGCTTGCAAGCTGGGGCTCTCTCTCTGTTATATCGGCAGCTGACAAAGGAGCAGAGGTCAGATGCAGAGCAGATTAAGCAAGCCCTTATAACTGCATGTGCGGTGGATTCATTCACTGCGTATGATCAGTTTGTGTCACGACTATTTCGGCCAGGAGAAACTGTCGATGAATTTTTAACAGAGTTGAAACAGCTAGCTTTGTTGGTTGGCAGCCAACTGCCTGAACAATGGATGACATGTGCATTTGTTTCTGGACTGCCATAACAAGTCAAGCAACTTCTCCAAGCATCATCCAGAATGAACACTGTGACGACGGACCAGATCTTGACTTGCGCTCGGGCCGTTATGACCGATAGCAAAGAGTCGGATGAGTCAGTTGCTGCAGCAGCTCAACAGATGAATACTGGCATTACCGCACGAGTGGGTGGCATTGTTTAAGTGTTTTGGTCCAAACCACCTGGCAAAGAACTGCAGGCAAAGCGACTCAGAGAGGACGGCTACCCGTACCCGAAGATCTCGTTGCGAGATATGGTGTTTTCGTTGCAACAAGATTGAGGACATCTCATTGGAGTGCCAGGGAAATGGATCTGGGGAACAGACATCAGCACTGGTCTTCTTCCCAAGTGACTAAAGAACACTGTGCATAGACGGAAAGAAGTGCATGGCCCTGGTTGATTCTGGTTGCTCAGGGACTTTTGTGAGCAAATGTGCATGTCACAATTGGTGACCAATGAAGATGGAAGTCCTAACTGCCGATGGTAAGGTATATGCTGTGGACAGGGCAATATTACATTGAATGTTAGTCATGCTCAACCTGTGTGCATTGATGCCCTAATTGTGGACGGACCACTACTTGGATTCAATCCTCTTCTCAGGATTGACACAATCAGAGAATTAGGAGGGAGCACATCAATCCCTCAGGAGAAGTTCAGTTTTTTGAAGAAAGTAAGCCCCAATGTGCTGTTATTTCCATCACTGAACCTGACTTTAGTGTAGAGCTCAACCGTCATAACAAAGTATGGACCGCCTCATGGAAGTGGACAAATGGACAACCGCCTGTAACCCTAAAGAATAGAGTGGCAGAATATTCAGTACCCGACTATGCACGGGACGAATATGAGATGGAGCTTCAGTCGTGGCTGGATAATGGATGGCTGCGACCATACCCCGAAGACTAACTCGGTCCACCTAAGTGTCTAATCCCATTAATGGCAGTGATACAAGAGAGCAAGCAGGTCTGTCCAGTACTGGATTACCGTGAGTTGAATAGTTTTGTGAACCATATACTGCTAACTCGGAGGTGTGTGCACATAAGTTGAGGGAATGGTGAAGATTGTGAGCCAATGTATCCTTATTGGACTTACGGCGGGTATATCTGCAGATACAGGTTGAGAAGGTGCTGTGGCCCTATCAAACTATCATATTGAAGGGTCAAAGATACTGCCTCACCCAAGTGGGTTTTGGTTTAAATGTGGCACCTCTCATCATGAAAGCTGTAATTGATGCAGTATCGTCTCAAGACGAATCCATTGCAAATGCCACATCGGCATATATTGATGACATTTATGTCAACGAAAGTTTGATTCCTGTTGCATGTGTGAGAGGGCTCCTGTCTAAGTACGGACTAGTATGCAAGGAGCTGACAAGATTAGAAGACGGAACTAAGGTCTGGAGTGATAATGGCACTCTCTGATGGAGGCGAGGTGGAGAGATCCCCGATATCCCTATGAAGATAACTCGCTGACGTGTGTTCTCCTTATGTGGAAAACTTGTGGGCCACTTTCCCGTTTGCAGCTGGCTATGAGTGGCCACTGCATTTGTGAAATGACAAGCAAGCACTCTAACTACAGGATGGGATGATGAAGTTGAGGATGCCTCTATTAATTGCATGCTAGCTGATATAATAGCCAGAATATGCAAGGCCGATCCAGTAGGGAGAGACTTGTGTGTGAGTGGCCATGAAATGAACATGTGGGTAGATGTGAGTTCCGTAGCCACAGGTGTGATATTATAGGTAAATGGAAACGTCATTGAGGATGCGTCGTGGCTGCGTCCGGCTGGAGATGCTAAGCACATCAATTTGGCTGAGCTAGACGCAACGATAAAGGGTGTCAATTTGGCTCTTCAATGGCAGGTGTCGACAATACATCTTTTTACTGATTCAGCATGTGTTCATCAGTGGATTTCAAACACCTTAACTGGCAAGGCTCAAATAGATACAAAGGCGTCTGGGGAAATGTTAGTGCAGAGACAGTTGAACACACTTCGCGAGCTTGTAGATGAATATGGCTTGACGGTGGACATAACACTGGTCAAATCCAACATGAATCTGGCAGACCAGCTTACCAGGGTGCCAAAGAGGTGGTTAAACCTACACAAGGAGGGAACAGAGCCAGTGCTGTCAGTAAGACCAAGTTGGACACCCATCAAGTGGTTAATATCCACCAGAAAACCTGACAGTCGGACATAAAAAGGACCCTGTACTTTGTTAGTTTGATAGATCATTCAGTATTGACAGAAGTTGTAAAAGCGGTTGTCAAGAAATGTGAGGCTTGCTAAAACATTGACCCGGCTCCGGTGCATTGGTGAAAAGGAAAACTAAACGTGAGGGACAACTGGAATAGGTTAGCAATGGACATCACCCACCATGGTAGTAAGCACTTTCTGACAATCATTGATTGTGGACCCTCTCCATTCATGATATGGCTACCACTACGTCAACAAGATTCTACCAGTATAGTTCATCTGTTAGTCAATTTTTTATGAATGGGATCCACCACGCGAGATATTGACTGACAATGATACAGCATTGAAAAGCATTGCTCTATCCCAGAGGTTTTCTACTGGTATAACGTTACGCCTAAAGATAATCACATGACTACTACTGCACCAGCTGATGCACTTTATAGGTACCATACCCGTATATGGGACATTGAGGCTGTGTTCCCCATTGAACCTCGGAATACTCAAGGAGCTAATGAAGTGGGAGATGTCGTTTGGGTGAAAACACCCCACGGGAAATGCATGACTAAATTTAGCTGGGGTGGTGTGACTCAGGTTAATAGTCCAGTCAGTGCACATTGATAGAGTTCTGCGTCACATGAAGGACTTTCATCCCTTCATAGGATCGGTCCCAACAGCTACACAGGACAGCGATTCTGAAGAGTGAGCAGTTAGTAAATTTGAGATCAAACCCATTGGGAGAAACTGATCACTCTCTTGATACTGAAACTGTTGAAGATGACAAATGTAGAGGACGACTCCCTAACTATTAGCGGCCAAAATATTAATGTGGTACATCCTGCTAGCTCCCCTGGTGACAGTTCATCTGAGGATGAAGCTTGTGTTGCTCCACCTCCTCAGCGAAGTACCCAGTGAAAACGACCTGCTTGCGACTGTATTTTTTGTGATCATGAGATCAGTGGGGAGTGTGGTGAACTGTCCCGTAGAAGCAAGCGAGCCAGAGTGGCTTGCATCTGGTGCATAGGAAAATAAGGGCCTTACCTCAATGTTTGGCATGTGGCATCGGCAAATTTGCTCTTTGGAAATGGCATTACTCTCCCGTCTAGCGATTCCAGCAGTATGTGTGGTAACAAGGGTTTTTGTACAGTTTGGCATGCTTATCTTGAATTGTACGAGCAACATCTTAGTAATAGCAATAGGTCTGAAGTACCTAACGAAAGAAACAAATTTAGTTTTACTTACAATTATTAGCTTACATTACATATTACATTATTAGCTCCTTCATGTTTTATTGATATATAAAATAAATACTTACTGGAATCTAAAGGTTATTTACTGAATTGATAGTAATTATCTGTGCAATTAGGATGAAAGCTGGTTCTGCATAGGTGTAAACAAATGGCAAACATCTGTGTGAAATGTTCTGAAGTTTGAATTATAAGACTGATTTATGGACATAAAGAAATGTGTAATAAATTCAGAGCTTGCAAAAGGTAAATCAATGCTGGAAATTCTGAAAATGATTGGTAGGTACCACTGAACTGTGACATTTGCTGAAAATTCTGGACAAAGCTGATTTAGGTTAAGTTCATGATTTTTTCTTGCCAATCTATGTCCCACATCAAAAGAGAAATTATAAAAATCTATCTTTGTCATGCTATGATTTTGAAAATCACAAGTATCCTAAATCTCTAGACATTGTGAAAGTAATCTCTAGGCTACCTTTAAAAGACTTCCATAAGAAGAATTACTTTACTACACTCAATGAGCCAGACAGATGAAACCATGCCTATAATACTATAATTTATATATGAAATATTCTGTACCTTAATAGTGGAAATATTTCATTTTAAATCCCTACATTAATTTTTGAAAACTAAGAAAGAAAAATAAAAGTGACTAATAACATTAGACACTGTGTATATTAGCTGTTCTTTATCTTTCCTCTCACCAAAATTCTTTCTTATTAAAGTTGTTCATAGGTTTTATCTCCATTTCAAAATTTTTCATTCATTAAAAAAAAAAATCCCTCTTATCTAGTTGATGCAAAAGTAATATTAGATTTCAAGGTTTATATTAAAAATGAAAAAGCCCATGATTATGAAAATAATTATTTGTTAACATAACCTACTTTGCTTTCTAAAACATCATTCCATCTGTTAACAAGCTTATAAATGTCATGCCTGTAAAATTCCTTAGGTCTTGAAGCAAATTATGAATCCAACTCATTTTCAATCTCTTCTATTGATGTCAACCTAATACCATCCAATTGATTCTGTAGTCCCCAAAATGAGCGATAATCAGAAGGATCAAAGTCAAGAGAATATGGTGGATGAAACAATATTTCCCAACCAAGCTGTTCCAAAAGATTTTTAGTCAGCCAGTCTGTGTGAGGACGAGCATTATCTTGATGGATGTTGACACCCTTTCTGTTCACTAAGGAAGGTTACTTTTGGTTCAAAGAGTTGATCACAGTACAGATTAGCTGTAATTGTTTGATTGTTGTTTAACAGTTCATAATGGACAATTCCTTCAATATCCCACCATACACTCAACGTGATCTTCTTTGGATGAAGTCCTCCTCTTAGTTGTTGAACTGATCTTCCTCTTTGACTAATCCTTGATCAGCAGCATTTAAATTTATGGTAAAGGATCCACTCCTAATTACTTATAACAAGCCTACCTAAAAATGGTGTCTGAAGGTGTTGTGAAAGCATTGATTCACAACAAGCAACACACTGTTGCAGATTCTCTGGAGACAGTTCATGTGGGACCCATTTCCCAACCACTAAAACCTTTCCAATTCTTTTTAATTAGTGTAGCATGGTTGTATGGTCTACATTAGATTGTTCTGCAAGTTCCCTATAGGTACTGGTGGGATTGTTTGTAACAACAGCTTCCAACTCTTCGGAATCAAGTATTTTGTATTACACTCTTTTTTGCTAATCTTTCAAACTGAAATCCCCACTTCAGAAATGGGAAAAACCACCTCTAACTTCTTTCATTCACTGCATCATCTCTATAAGTGCTCTGAATAAACTTTGCTATTGCACTTGCATTGACTCCTTTATGAAACTCATACAGTAAGATATGTCGAATATGATCCTTGAATGGGATGAACATGGGTGCGAATATTGTGGAAGATCATGAAAAATATTTTTATAATCTGAAAGAGAAAGGTATAAATTACTTAATTGTGACATTCTTTAAGTATAACAAGAAGCACAAATTTCATAAATACTATCTTAAACTTCTCAAAAATTGGACATTACTTTTGCACCAACCTGATAGATCCCATGAAGTAATGAAAAAATATTTTTTACTGTTTATTTTATTGAGTAATTCTAAAATTTCCTACTTGTCAACAGGTTTTAAAAAATTATAAAGTATAATTTAGTGCTATATTGATTGTATAGATATCTATTAGCAGGCATGTTGCAACCACATTGCTATTATGAAGAATATTGAAACAATTACTCAGTCTGCTGCTAGGAAAGTTGATTCACTCTGTCATGCTAGATATATTTTCTTGCCAGAATCTCTTATACATTTATAAGTCTGCCATTCATTCTTGCTTTTACTATTGCTGTCACATCTGGTCTGGTACTCTTGCTATGTATTTACAGATTCTTGATAACATACAAAGAAGAATCTGCAATGTTATCAGTCCCAAACCTGGCATCTTTGCTTTAGTCATGTTCCCACTGCCATAACATAGCTTTGCTGTGCCTTTTCTATAAATATTTTCATAGTAATTGTTCTGATAAGCTTTCCTCTTTCTAGATTTTATGAATTTAAACACAGTACTAGATTGGTGGCAAGATCTCCTCATTTTACAGTTGAAATTGTTAGATGTAGCTGTAAGTTCTATGCTAACACTCTTTTCTCTTGCACTTTTTGCTTATGGAAGTCTCTGGCTTCTTAATTTCCAGTCAACTTTGATCTTCAAAAATTTAAATATTTATTATCTTCTGGTTTCTGAATTCCTGTTTTTATTGTTTTTTCCCCCCATATTATCCCACCCTCTGTAATCATCCCTTGCATCTTGGTGGTTTTATTGCTTTGCTTGAACTGAAGTGTTTAAATAAATTTAAAAAATTACATCATGGTGTACATTTATAAAATGTAACAACTAAGATAGTTATGTAGCTGTTCTTTTTTTTAAGAAAAAAACTGTACAAAATTTAATAAACAGTCTATCTTTAGTTTTAAATTATGAAATATGTAAAAAAAAAAAAATAAAATGTCACAATTTTAATTTTGGTATTAATTTAGTAGATCTATTTAAACATTCTTTCAAAAACCATATTAAGCTGAAATATAAATTAGATGATATTAATCTTAAATACATCTTTTTAATTTAAAATTAGCATTATACTGACTTGATATTTTTTGTACTAAATATAGTACCAAAATTTTAAGGATTGAGAAATGGTGATCTTTGCAACAATATAAATTACAATTAAAATATATTTTGTTATAAAACTATTCGAACTACCCACTGAATGGCTCTGCTTCAATAAATTGAAATTTCTATTTATAAAATATAGGAGTACTTTTTTATTCATTTTTTTCTATTCTGAAATATAAAGCACAAAGTGATTTTATATATTTATTGGCAAATGAAATGTTCCGTTGTTATGGTAATAGGAATCATTACTCAACACCTAATAAGTGAACATGCCTCATGTTATGACAACAGAATATTTCAATAAGTAATTTTTTAAAAACATTTTTGTATTAGCTTTCTATGGACATTTTTACTCTTAACTATAACTATATAAACTGCATAATTTTTTTCTTACAACGAATAAAAATAATTTTTTATATAAAAACTTAGATTACTTATGCAGAAAATTGGCCAATGCAATTGCAAAATTACTTAAATATTGCCATAAGCTTTTTGTTGAGATGACAGAAAATGTAGTTAGTGTAAATAAACTACATGTAATCAGTTATACATTTTTTAAACTCTTGCTAAATTTGTTGAAGTGCCTTTTAAAAAGCCATATGAAAGTTTTAGGCTTTTTCTTGTATTTGGGTGAGAGGAATAGGGAAGTAAAAGGATTTTTTGTTTTATATTTTCATGTATATGAAATAGGTAAAATATTGTATGTAGATATAGTGAGCATAGATCCCATAATTTTTTTAAAATGTTTTGTTATAAGATTTCATTAAACATGTTTCTTGACTAGTATCTTTGTCTTTTGTTAATTTTAATAACATTTTAGTTGATACAGTCAAGTGTATGTTTTTAAAAGTAATTTAGTATTTTCTCATTTTCATCTCCTCAACAAGCATATATATAATAGTTTAACAAAGTTCTAAGTTTCCAGAGTTCCTCTATTTTAATCAGAAAATTAGTCATGTTGTCTCCTGATATGGGAGATAAGTTTGCAGTGCATGTGAGAGCCAAGTTGTTAAAATTAGTTCTGAGTAATGGTTCCTATATGGTATTAAAATCTTTACAAAGTTTACTTGTAGTTATTTACTTAAGTACAAATTCACTGTTTAGTAATAATGATCTTTGAAACCAGTTTTGGTGAGGTGCTCTTGGTTTGTTTCTTAATTAAACTTGTATACAGCTTCTTTCACTTTACAGAATTTCCATTGGGATTTTTTTTTATTTTGACATTATCAAATGAGATGGTATATTTTCTCTTCTTTTCATAATTTTGATACTTTTCTCAATAGTAACTAGATTGGCATGTATTTTAAAAAAAAAAATCTATATTTGTCTTATAGAAACTTTGTTCCCTTTCTAAATGTAACTATTATTTCAGTTAATCATTTATTTTGGTAAGGTCTATATTGGTTTATATTAAAACTTGTTTATATAACAAGAAAAAGTTTGTACATTCTTGAAATTGTTTAGCATATTTTTTGTTAAATTTTACTTGAAATTTATATTAAATTTTAACTTTGTCTTAAAATTTCCTATATTGTAATTAATTTTAAATAAATTTATAGTAAAAAAGTAAAAATAGTGAAAGTCAAAGAACAATTGGTAAATGCCACATCTGCAATGCAAATATTTTTAAAAGTTTGTAAGCAGATTGAGACAAACTTAATTTTTTTCATATGTTGTGTACATTAAGTTTTTTATGAAATATTACCATTTTTGTTTATCAATTTGAAATTATCTGCAAGTTTTTAGGTTACAAGTCACAATTTTCTAAAATAAAATGTGATATAACATTATAAATCATATCACAATAATATAAACTTGCTATCGGACTATAAACTGTTTTGTTTAATGTGATGAGACAGGTAATGGAAGTTCCATAAGTAGTATTAGTAGTTTGATCATTAATAATGGATATTTGATATATGAAAAGAAGGTGACAGGTTGTTTTAGTAAGTAAAGCTTTAGTGAAAATATAAATTAAAGAAAAAGGCTGAAATTCCGTAGGACAATAGAAACAAATCTGTCACAGCTGCTTTGCCTACCAGTGGATCCAACTGCTATCAATGTATTCAAGTTCAAACTAAAATGTTCTGGAAAGCTAATTCATTTGAAATATTGTGCACTTTTGCTCTAGGTGTTTGATATTTTCTATATTACCCAAATACATACTTAGGTTGTGACAGAAGATATGGTGAAAAATTGAGTTAATAATTTGATTATATATAAGCATATTTATTTTAATTTTTCTGGTTATTCTTATTAGTTGTTGATTAAATGAAAATGATGAAATTAGACCGAGGAAAGAACAGGTTTTTTTCGGGTTTTTTCTTTCTCACTCTAATTAAGGCAATGAAGCCACTAAGACACAAGGAGTTATTGAGTGTATAAGAATGAGAAAAAGAAAACCTTATTAATGAGAAAGAACAATAAGAACATGGATTAAGAAGACAGACTGTAATGATTGACATTGCATTTAAAGTTTTGAAGATGAAAGTTAACCAGAAAGCAATAAACTAGAAGAGCAGTGCAAGAGAAAAAACTGTTAGCATAGAACTTACAGCTACATCTAGCAATTTCAACTGTGAAATGATGAGACCTTGTCACCAATCTAGTACTGCGCTTAAATTCATAAAGTCTAGGTACCATATAGGAAAGTTCATCTGAACAGTAGAAAAGATACAGGGAAGCTATGTTATGGCAGTGGGAAAGTGATACAAGCCAAGATGCTATGTCAGGACCAATAACATTGCAAATTCTTCTTTGTATTTTATCAAGACTCTTTAAATACATCACAGAAGGACCAGACCAGATGTGGCCGCAATATTCAATGTATAGATGAATGGTAGACTTATAAATATGCAAGATAGATTCTGATGAGAAAAATTGTCTAGCATGACACAGTGCACTGACTTTTGTAACAGCAGACCTATCAATTGATTCAATATAATTAGGCATCCCAAACTGCCCTAGTTTACAGTGTTGAACATGTGTCAAAATAATGAAATTTGCTTCCATTTCTACAGCTGATATCTTGTTTATTTTCAAGGTTATTTTGGTAAAATTAGTATGTAAACAAAATTTAATCTTTTCTCTTTTTGAATATACAATTCTTTCTCGGGTGTGATTAGTTTTTATTCTATGTCTCTTCAAATTATGTTGCTATTTCAATGATAACCAGGGATTTTTTTATTTTATTTTTTTTTTTATTATTCAATGTTGACACAGTGGTGTTTTTCAAATTATTTTTGCTCTGAGTTGCGTCTATTTACACATATTAAAATAGTCCCATCTTAAAGTAAAAAAAGATGGCCGTCAATTTGGTGGCTGAACCATAAGGTTTGAAGTTGTTTTTCGCAAAAAATTTCTAAGTTGAAAACTTTAGTGGATTAAATATTAGAGAAATTTAACACTCAAAAAAATTTAAATTTACATCTCTTTGTAGAGCAGTGTCTCATCTTTAATAATCAATTGGTTTCATATCTCTGCATCCACATAACTCAAGATGCACATGAATCAAAGAGAGGTTATGCAGAGTTTGTTTTGTGCAAAATGGTAAGGTCTGATGAAATTTCTATTGCTGACCCAGTGTATGAACATCACCAGTTGAATCTCATTTTAAATCAGACTTGTTTCATTGATGGTTATTACAGTTTGTCTTTTTTTATATTTTCTTTAATGCATTTTCAAACTGTATAAAGCAATTGTTTACTTATTTTAATGACTCTTCCCTTGTTAATGCGTTGCTGGTATTGTGATGATGAGCACAGTTCCACTTGATTGAGCTGGCGTTCATCTGCTTCACAACCATTTATTCCTCTACTACGTTTGTTTTTGATCTCAGAGGGTGAGAAGATCACTGATGAAGTAAATTGAAGTGAAGAACAGGTTGACTGCAAGGAGCTACACAAAAAAGAATTCTTTGGAATAAAGAATTAACGATTTGGTTTATATATAAGTTTTATACAGTGGTTTTAACCCTTTCCACTTCTGTTATAATCAAATAACACTGGGATCCTCTTTTGGAGTTTACAACCTGTTAGTAGTAATTTAAATTTTTATGTTCTAGTCTTCGGAGCTGGCACAAGATTTTGGTCAGGAGGTCTCGGTGAACAATATGGATTTCTTTAAAAGTGATGTGGGGACTGTGTAAGTTGTCCAAACCTCCAGCTTTTATGGAGTCCTGTGTCTAGCAGGTGTGGGGTTGACTGGGGTTCAGTTATTTCCCACTCTTAGCATAAACCTTTTTCTCAAATCCCATATTTTCAAAATATATTTACTCAAGTAATTTTCCAAATTTATGGGTTGTCAAGCCCCCTTTTGAGAGTTGTCAGAGGAATGAAGCCACCCCCTATCTCCAACTCCTTTGACTTTTCATCTTGCACCATTGCTCTATATAGGCAGTGCTAGTCTCTCTCTCTCCCTTCTCCCACCTTCTAAGCATCCAACCTCAACCTATTTCCAAAGGCTGGTACAATTGTCTATGTGATGAATTTAAACTTTTAGAATACGTAGGCAAAAAGGGGATCTTCAATAATTAATCTTTCTTGATCAGTTTTTCTCCTGCTGGTTGTTTTAGGTGATTTCCCAAAGCTAGGGTTTTGACCCTATCTAAGGTAATCGGAGTCAATCCAGATGGCCTCCTGCCAGCCAATCTCAAGAATTGTTTTGTTCATTCACTGTTGTTATGGGTGGGAAAGAAAAGGAAGAAAAATATATTCAATATATTTAGTAATAAAAAATTTATTTTTCTCTGTTTGTGTTTCATGGTCAACTAGACCACATAGCCTATTGCCTATGGTCACTCCAAGCTAATAATAAATCTTTCTTTCAATCAGCTTGTCTCCAAAAATTTCAAAATAATGTCGGCAATAAAAATTTTGATGAATGTCACAGAAATTAAAATAAATTAACCCATTCCAGTGTCACACAAAGTAAATCAATAAAATTAAGGAATAACTGACTGGATTTTGTAAAAAAATTATTTATTTTTTTACTTAAAACATAGTTAAAATAATATTTATTTGCACACAGTAACCCATGAGCTGTCATAACCATAATAGCCTTTTAATATTGACTCTCAAAAATAGATGTCCAATGTAGATTTTTTTTTTTTTTTTTTTTTCAAATATGAAAGAAAATATTTTAAATTATGCATGTACCTAGTCTCAACAAAAATGTCTTTTGAGTTGTATTGAATTATTTTTTGGTAAGGTTCACAGGCTTTAAGTTTTATTAAAAATATTTGAAAGTTGTGGAACTGGAAAAAAAATAACCTGCATCACTTCAACATTGATCAACCTCAAACATGCTCAAGCACCACCAGACTACAGCCTGTCTGGAAGCAAAATCAGTAACTGAGTGGCAATCAGTTCTTGTCATTTCATGAAATCCTGCAAAACATCTGCAACAGATACACAAGAAGTACTTCTGAAACTTCATGTACAGTAAAGTGTTGCTAAAAATGAGAAGCAAAAGAAGAAAAATGTATAAAGCTACTGCTGAGAAACACTCATTAACTCGTTCATCAAGCATGGAGGTCTTGTGAAATCTATTAATGATGTACAATGGTTTGGAAGCACTGAAAGATATACTTAGATATCTGAAGGTTCTCTTAGGTATCAACTTCAACACCAGTGGAAGTAAATCTTTACAACTACTTGACAACTGCAGAAACAGTTGTTTCATCTCCATCTCTAAAACAAAGGAAAGAAGAAAAGCACTGTGATTCTGAGTATTTAAACAACTCAAGCAGTTGTGATGAAGAACCACCACCTCAAGTGACAGGCACCAAGGTTGCAATATATTATGACTCCAACTTTTACATTGGTCAAGTTTTTGATATTGCATCTCCATTCAGTTCTCCAACAAAGAGGAGAAATAATTATTTTCAATGGCCTTTGTCAGATGATACTGTACAAGTAGAATTAACATTTGTCTTCACATGGGATTTTGATGTAATACCAGTTTCAAAGGATGGCAGGATAGTGAGATTCCCAAAAATATTACCCATATCAGAGGCTTGCAGGATGCAATGGCTAAATTGTTGCCATTTTATAGTTTTAATTTTGTGCATACTATTGTTTGTTTTTGATTTTTGTCGACTGTACAGTATAGTAGAGTCAGTTGGGCACTGTCTGTGAGAAAAAGAGCACTATGACACAATTTGCTCTTCCAAAAACTTGGAAACGGCATACTGTACTGTTTGGCATTCACACTGGAAGCTCTAATACAAATATTTCATCACCCTGGATATGACATTAAACTGCATCCAACAGCAAGGCCTCTTAATTGCTGGGGTTCCCAGGTCCACCCTGACCTGGGGTGGTAGCACCTGTTAGGGTCCCAGCTATGGGCAAATAGTGAACCCCCAGTTTAGCCCATGTCCTGGGTATGATGATAAACTGCATCCGTGTCCTGGGTACGGCGATAAACTACATCCCCATACTGGGTATGGCGATGAACTACGTCCAACAGAAAGGCCGTTTTTTGAAAAATAGTATTACCAGCTATACGTTTTTGAAAAATAATATTACCAGCTATACGTTTTTGAAAAATAATATTACCAGCTGTACATTTTTGAAAAATAATATTGCCAGCTATATGTTTAAAAAAAGAAAAATATTACCATCTTTACATTTTTTAAGAAAACCTTATTCAATGGAATTGTAACTGGGGTCAAAACACTATGAAACTGTAAAAATAGATTTTAATGCCAGAAATTCTTTGTAATAAAAAATGATTACCAGCAATGCATTTTTGAAAACCAAATGTTGCCAGCAATGCATTTTTGAAAAACAAATATTACCAACAATATATTTTTGAAAAAAGAAAAATATATATTACCAGCTATACATTTTTTGGAAAAAAGAAAAATATTACCAGCGATACATATTTGAAAGGAAAAAAATATTATCAGCAATACGTTTTTGAAAAGATATGTCAGCTATATGTTTTTGAAAAATACTATTACCAGCTATATATTTTTGAGGAAAGAAATATTGACAGAAATGGATTTCTAACAAAACAAAAATATTATCGGGGGGAAAAAAAAAGTCGGCAGCATTAAATGACCCATTGAGGTTGATATGCCGTAAAACAAAACAAAAACAAACGAACAAAAAAATATTTCAGTGTTTGTGTGTCAATCTGAGGACAGCGCAGAGGATTCAGAAAGATTTGTGTCTAATGGTGATTATGAAAGTGTTTGGAGTGACCACTAGTGATGGAGACATTATGCCTCCATTTGTCTTCCCACAGGGCCTCACTCAACATGGAGGCCTACATGAAGTGTTTTGAGGAGATAGTGTTACCCTGGGTCATGAGGGTGGCTGCTGGAAACCTTATGTCTGGCCACGACTGCATCATGCCACAAAAGTAGAACTTGGTCATGACTGTCAGACAATTTTTACGACCACATCATCCCTTACATCTGGCCATCCAACTCCCCAGACTGCAAACCCCCTTGATTATTATCAGTTGAGAGACCAACAAAACTCCTTGTAATACCAAAGATGAACTGAAGGCAAGGATTATGGCAGCATTCAACAACTTAAACAAGGAGACCGTCCAGAAGAGTTGCAGGAGATTCTGAAGTCATCTAGAGGCTGTGGTTGAAGCCAATGACAATTTTATTGAATAAATTTATTCTTTAGTATTTCAAGATATTTTTGTGTAATTTTGGTAAATATATCTGTTAAAATGAGATGTCATTGTTATTTTCATTTTTGTGTAATTTAGACGAGAATTGCACTCTGTATAAGGAAATTCAATTGGCAAATCACCATTAGGAGAAGTGCAAGATAACCATTCACAATGTCTAGAAAGCCTTTTCTATCAGTTTAAAACACTATTATAAAGTATCTGTTTTCTTTTTGTAAAACAAATTTCTAAGTTTTGTAATCATTACTGTTATTTTTGATGAGTTGAAAAATTACATGGTGTTATGGTGTTGAAACCATAGAAAAATAACACAGACTCGGATATAAAGTTAAACGGTATATTATTCATGGAAACGTAGTACAAAGTAATGTGGACTGGGGAGTACTTTCTCTCACTGGTGTCCTGACTCATTCATACACTCACTTGGTGATACACTCTTGGGGACTAACACCTGGTGACTGGATATTTAGCAACCCCTCCACGTGGGTCACATGTGGCACAAGGCCAGTTTAATGTGGGTTCTCTGAGCCCGTAGGCTTGGCCAAAAATATGCCCATTAGAACCCGTATAAACGGGTTCAGGGACTGTCTACCTCCCCGGACGAAACCTTGCCTTGCGGCAAAGCCTTATCCGAGTTCCTCTGTGCTGAAGCAGAGAGTTTGACAGCTATAAAGACAGCCAGCGTCACTTGGTGACTGCCTTTACTCAGAGTTGGTAGCCATATTATATAGGTGTGGAAGAGTCCATTTGTAGGTAGGTCCCCACAATACATAATTTAACAAAATTCTCTAAAATTAGATACATATATTACAAAAAGTATTGATAATACAGTGAAAACTGCTTGTGTTGAATTCTTCCTACCAAAATTAGTAAAGTTTCCAAGTTTTAAGCATGTACTTTTTTATGGCAAGTTCAGTATGGTATACTTTTGACCTGTTTTTTGCCCTACTGCCAAAATTTGCTTCTGGCTGTTTTATGTGGTGTAGATACAGGTTTTTCTATTGGGGTACTACTGAAAATAAATAGCTTCATCTCTGTTGTGCTATGAAGTACAAGAAAAAGTTGCAAGGTATCATATAATCAGTCCAAATTGCCCGTCTATGTCATATTTTTACAACTTTTTTGAGAACAAAATTTTCCCAAAGTTTAAGCTGGTCTAATCTAAGAATTATTAATTCCATTAACATTATCTTTCTTTTACTTCAAGACTACCTATATGACATTACAATTATAAGGAATTTTATCTTATTTGAAGCCTGCATGTTCAATTATAGACTGTTAAAATTGGCCTTTTGCATGTGAGATAAAATTTTACATGAATTTTTTTTTTGTTGCTAATTGAGCTACCAAGATAAATTTGGTTACATCTTTTTATGGTTTCTCAAGATCTCTATGGCTATATTTAAGGTTTTTAGATATATTGAAAATAGAATTGTAGTTTGGGATATAATCTTTCCACTTTTTCAGTGGAAAACATTAACCTGAGAAGGTACAATGAGTCACTCTCGTGGAGGTTAGCATTAACCATGCTGATGGAAGGCAGAAAAAACTCTCTTATATGATTAGAAAGACCAGCTTTGTTTTGGAGGTCTTAAAATTAATGAGCCATTTTTTACCCTTAGTAACAACAGATTATAGGTCTTTTATTTTTTATTTTTTTTGAGATCAGCTGCCAATTTGACCTTATTGAACTGATCAGACTTCCTATTAAAACAGGAATAAATAATTTTGTCATCAGCATAGATACAAAGTTGAGAACTGATAACATAAGGAATGTCATTTATGAAAATTGGGAACAATGTAGGTGAAAGGCTAGAGCCCTGGGAGATACCTACATTAATGTAAAATGATCTAGAAGAGTAGCCTTTCAAAATGGCTTTCATTTCATGATTTGATAATATTGAATCCGTTCAAAAATTCATCCAGGAATACCATAACTTTTCTATTTGTGAAGAAAACCAGCTTGCCAAACTGTCAAAGGCCTTCAAGATATCTAAAGCAATGGCCTGAGCTTCACCATTCTTATCTACAACCTGATATACTCAGTTTGGACTGTTGTCCTCATCTTTGTTGCCATATTCACAATGATTCAGCTGTTGTAGGCTCCAACCTTCTTCAGGCGATTGGAATTTCAAACTGAACCCTTTATTTTGTTCACTAGGGTAGATTGTTCTAATTCCATGTGCCATGCCTCTTCCAGATGTCTCAGTTATCTTCCTTTAACTCAGTTATCCAAGTTTTTGTTTACCACTGCAGTAGACAGTTACTGAACTCAGTTCTTTGAGTCAAGTCACTGAAACCAACCAACACTTTTATCCACTGGGTTGAAATGTTGTGAATATGGCAACAAAGATGAGGACAACAGTCTGAACAATGTAGTGTTAATAATAACTCATCTCAGAAATATAGACAGATACTGATAGACTCTGATAACAATAATCATTAATACAAAGGCAGTTACATAGATGAGTAAAAGACTTATTTGAAAGAAGATCCTGCAAGATGAGATGCTTAACCAATTCTTTTTGGCAAAGTGCAAGAGGCTTTAATCAACTTGAGCCTCTTGCACTTTGCCAAAAAGAGGTAGAAGGCTAATAGGAAGATCAGACAGTTCTTAAAGACTGGAACTATAGAAGAGTATTTCCAACAAGCTGGAAAGCAAGAAGAAGCAAGGTATCTTATATATAAAGTATGGTGTGTGTATTTGTGCATCTATGTGTCCAAGCAATTCTGCTTCCACTGGTCTGATTTCAATGATTCATAGCTCATTCAAAAGCCCTAGAAAAGTTAGATGCAGGGAAAAATTTTTGTTGAGCTCAGATTTAGAGTTGCCAGATTATGCAAGGTTAAATGTATATCTTAATATATTATACTAGCCATTATCATTGCTTTCATGGTTCAAGGGAAGTAACACTTATTTTCCTTTCGTATCCCAAATTGTAGCTAGCTTAAAAGCTGCCCTATCGAGCTGCATTTAAGCTAACTCCTGTGGAGGACTCTTGGTTTGGCTATCATCACAATAGCTAGGGAGGAGTAGATGCGATAGGCATCAATAAACTACAGAAGAACTCAAAATTTATTGCTGCATTTAAGTATTGAATTAATGTTTTAAAAGTTCAACAATAATTCTTCTGCTGCCACTTAATTTAAAGACAATTTGATGTACATAGATCCTTATTTTCCATACAACAATTATTTTTAATTCATGGGTGACAGAACAGGAGACAATTTATAAGATAAAATTAATATAGTGTAAAGATGGGAAAACAGAAATTAGAATTAGTTATACATGCAACACTTGAAGAGTTAGAGAAACATAATAGCTAATTAAGTAAAACCTATATTATGGAATCTATATGAATAAATGCAAAATTGGAGCTCTATTCTCCCATGAATTCTGAGATTAAAAAGCCCCCAGCTCTACTTTATATTAATTTGGTATTTACTTGACAGAACCAATACCCCCCCCCCCCTAAAAAAATCACGTTGTGTTTAATGTGGGGAGCCTGAGCTCATACACCTGGGCTTAGGAACAAAAATTACCTGAGCTCCCACAACCGTTGTGTAAGCACTAATCCCTTTCTCTAGTGCAATGAGAGTGTGCAGCTTTGGGCAGCTGTTCCCCAGGGCTGGGCACCTCTCAGTATAATTTTCCTCAGTTGCAACTCTGTCCTTCGATGGAGCTACCACTGAGCGTACTCTGCCCAAAGACAGATGCAACTGAGAGATGATAAATAATGTGTCACAAAGTACTCGTGAGAATAATTTACACACTACAAACTACTTTAGAGTAATTTACACGCTACAAACTGCTTTAGAGTAATTTACACGCTACAAACTACTTTAGAGTAATTTACACACTAAAAGCTCATCTGTATTATATATTATCTACTAGGCAATATCATTCTTCAGGTTTAACTAATTTGCATATTGATTACATTAACTGTCCTTCATTACTGTTCTTTTATTTGAGGATTGTTTTGATTTTCATATAAAAAATAATTCTGTTTAGGAATATTGTCTTATATAGTGCAGGAAAGTGTTTGAAATTTGCATTTTACTTGGCCTTCAACAAGTTGGAATCTATTTGTAAAACTTTGCTTAACTATAACAAGCCAATTTATGAATGAAATGTTCATTTAAAATTTTTGTTTCATATATTTCAAGTAGTGAATATATCTTATTTTGCAAAGTGATAGCAAATTGGTGAAGCCTGCTAGTTTATTATAGAGTTTAGAACCAATTCAGGAGCACATTTCCTAAGTATTACAGGGATACCATACTTTGTGGGGATCTAGTTTAGAGATGATAGCAGAAACTATGGATGGAGTTATATGCATATCGCTCAACAGAGACTCCATTCTAAATAGAAACTTAGGCAAAGATATACCAGATGAGTTGCAAGAAGAATTTGGAGATAATTTACAAGCAAAACATTCTATTTTATGAGCATAAGATATTAACATCAACAAATTTAGTGAAGAGAGGAGGAATAAAGACGTACTCTTATTTAACACACTATTACAGATCTGTCAGTAGTCATGTGAACCAAACTTGTTAGAGGCTATACAGTGCCTCATTCTATCAACAAAGACTTAGCCTCTTTGGGGACATGTTTACAATTATTACAAGTAGGCTCATAGAGGTGTCTGTTGTGATCAGAACTATCATGCTGATATAGCCAGAAAAAATGAATCTTGTGGGCAATAGTGGCTGAGCAGGCAGGTATGAACCAAGGAGAAGATTGTGGTATTTCCAAGAATGTACAAAATCACTTTTTGACTTTAGCTTAATAAGAAAGCTCTCTGGCACTCAATAAAAAGGTTAAGGGGTGTCTTGAAGAAAGTCATGAAATGAATCCCAATCAGTATGCTGGTAACAGAAAGAAGTCTTGTGAATAGGATGTTCCTGTCTAATAGATGATTCTAAAGAAATATTAACAGATACTAATTGATCCGAATTAACAAGAGCTAAGGGAGGAGGTAAGGAACAAACCAAGTAAAGAAACATGTTGCTCAGAATTATTGGAAACTAATAGGAAAATCCACTATTTGACTAAGAGGCTGAGCAATAGAAAAATTGAAAGTCTGAATATCAGCAACATAAATAACATTAGAGTGATTAAGCCATTTGATGTGAATTAAAATCACCAAACACAAAAATGTTTGCAGAAATTCTATTTGTGTGTGTGTGTGTATATATATATATATATATATATATGAGAGAGTATATGCAGGTTTTAAAAAAATTCCAGATTGAATTGTTTAGGATTTCTGTATTGGCCTCTAGTAGACTATTTGGTTTATAATAAATTTTATAAATTTATCAAATAACCTGGGAATAATGTACATTGTCTGTGTCATAAATACTGTTTTTCTAATCTATTGCTCCACAAGTACTGTATCAGTAAATAATATCAGGTAGTTGCCCTATCAATTTATAACTTCAAATAAAACTTGACTTCTAAATAACTAATTGCCTACAATTAACTACCTTTTGGAGTACCTGTTAATCGTTACTCAGGTATTTCCACTGTTTAAAAGTGCTTAAATGTTAAATGTAAATTGTTAAGAAGTCTTATTATAGTGCTTTCTGTTATATTTTCTTGGTAGTTTTCTTAATTGAATAGATGTGAAGTAATGGCTAACAGTCTTAGTAAAGCAAAGAGGGTTATGGGTTTATTTTGTTCAGTTTTTCTGAACATTGTATTAATAAAAAAACATTTAGTCCTGTTTTGGTAGAAATTATTGGTTGCTGATGATGTATGCCATTTTAGTACAAGTAATGACATTGTTAGATTTTATTTTGTGTTTTCACTATAAAATTGGTATTAACCAATCAAAATTAGTAAAATTATCAGGGTATACTTATGTGTATATGAGCAATATATTGTTGATAACTTGGATGGGGATCAGGTTTTTATTATGTTTGTTTGCAAATAATCCAAAAGATAAAACATTTGACTAACACAACATTCTATATATCTGAATAAATTTTATTTTACATGTTGATATGGGCTAATTAACATTCTTCACTCTTTCATTGAATTCTATTTTTTTTTTTTTTAAATTAATTTTCTGTTGCTTCGACTAGTAGTTTGTTTCCCACAGATCTTCTTTATTTGAATATGATTTTCCATTCTCATTTACATCTCTTTTAATGATGGCTCACAGGTTTTCTGTTGAATTAATATCTGAGGAGGCTAAGTTGCTATTCTATTAATTTGGTATTTTTAGTAAAGTGAGTGATAGTCCCTTTTTGTAGAAAGGAGGGGGGATTGTCTTGCATGAATATACTTTTTTATCTAAAAGTTTGGTTATGACATCTAGCAGTCAAAAAATGTCCTGTCCAAGAACTTAAAATAGTAATTTGCATTTATCTTGATACCATCATCACCAATTTTGAAGAAACCTACAATTTATTACCCCCAATACTAGCCCCAAACATTGCTCCACTTTCCCTCTGTTGCCTTGTAAGATTTATTGGTTGACTAATTTCATGATCGTAACCTCTAGCCCAGCCAACTGTTATCCAATATAGCTCTACAATTATCAGTAAAAATTACTGTTACCCAACTTAAATGTTTCCATGTTTTTCTTGATGATATTTACTTAAAGGTAGTACTTTGGTGGCTTTCATGTCTTTAGCTAATGTTCTTAACAGTCTGCATCTTTTGTTTACATTTACTAGCTTATTCAACAATTTTCTTAATGGCCAAACTTCTATTTTGCTTTTTACTCTTTTAATTTTTCTTAAAACCTGTTTTAACATAATTCTAAAAGCCAGTTTTTTCTTGTTCTTGCCAATGTTTTCAATTTCTTTTTGATTATTCAACTTTTTCACAATTTGCAATATTGTGATCCCATCACTCAATAACTTAATAATATGATCATATTGTAAAGATAAAATTAAAAAAATGCACATTTCCAAATAAGTTATTGCAAATATTTCTAATAAAAACAAATATTATAAGCTGAAATTCACACAGTATATTTATCATATAAGAGTATTCTGAAAATTTTACTATTAATAATACTATAATAGTAATATATTATTATAATGTTAACATAACTGTTCGGTTAATACTAATTATGAAAATATATATTAAAATTATGTATATTAAAAACCTAACAAAATATATCACTTTTGGAATAATTTTTGTTTGATTAAAATAATTTACTCATTTAATCATCTCTCATTTTGTGATAGAACTCACATCATATGATAAAAAAAAACTGCCTTTGACTTAATTTTTAATCTTTATCCTTTTATTCTGCACCCAATAATAATTTTCCTTTATATTTCTGTATATATATTTTATTATATCCAACTTTAAAAAATGGGCTTATAACTTTTTTATGCTGCATAGGTAAATTATAAGGGTTTATCAAATGCTAGGGATAAAGTTAATTCTGACATTATTATCAACAAAGTTTGATATATAGGAGAAGGATTTAGTATAGCTAAACCTTATATAAACACGAGTTAAATGAACACAAGCTAAAAGAAAAAAGATAAGCAAATTAGTAAAATAAGAAGCATGCTAAAACTGATCTGTTTTATGCATTGATAGATCTTTGAGCTTATAGAAAATATTTATAATATTGTCTTTTAATGCCACCACCATTTTGAAAGTTAACCCTAGAACACTAACCATCAATTAAAGTTACACCACTACTAACTATGGGTATATCATACCCGATTTTGAAAATATAAAAAAAAAATATTAAATATAAATCTTTATTTGAAATATTTTACATGCAGGCACTTCAAACTTTGTACTTTGAGTTAACATTAATAGGAACTGAAAAACATTATTTAGGTAAGAAATTCAGGTACAGAAAATTGTAATTAAAAATAGGAAAATTTATGCTGGGTGCTATATACCCATGGTTAGTGTTCTAGGGTTAATAGCATACAAAGAAAATTTTTAAACGAAATGTCTTCTGTAAGAAATCATTGTATAAAATAAATCAAGCTTTATTGGTAAAATAAAAAAAATATTTGCATTTTAAGAGATCATTTTAAAGAAAAATTCTTTTGAAATGTAAGATATTTGTTTTTAAAAACTTTTCACTAAAATCTCACATTGAATTTATTCACTGTTTTCTGTTAAAAATCTCATCAGTTTGCATTCAGTAAAAAGTGCTTGCTTGTGAGTTGAATCTTATAAGAAAGAATCTTAACAGTTAATGCACAAAATCTTTGTATTTTCATACACATCAATTAGATTAGCCATGAAATCAGTTGTATGACTGTTTTTAATGCTCATTGCACTAAATGCAAACAAAAAAATTTAAAAAGTGTGTTAACAATTTTTCTTACTTTCATGACAACTATAAGAGTCCGAATTTGCATCTTAGGAAAAAAACAATTTTAATTAATGATGGTTGAATTAAAGGGCTACAAACAAAATTTTTGAATTGAAAATCACAATGGCTGCTATATGATTGAGAGAAATTCAATATGGTAAACAAATAAAAATCATATCAAAACAATTTTCTGGGAAATAATTACTGTAATTTTTACTTGATTTAACTACAAAAAACTTATCAAAATTACTTAAGAAAAAAAAACACGAAAAAAGCATCAGTGACAGGTATGATGGAGAGTGACACAAATTTGTGTTGACAGCTCTAGACTGAATTGTTCCTGTTTCTAAAAATATTTCTGTAATGAAAATGAATATTTTATTTTTCATAAAATAATTATTTTTCTATATTTATTATTATTTTTAAATAGAATAATCATTATTTTTCAAAAGTAAATTCTGGAAAACACTGTTATATGAAATATTGATTATAAACAGTGTAAAAAAAAATAGAAATACATTTACTATTATTTGGTCTCAAAGATCAAAAAAATATTAAATAGTAAGTTTTTGGTGAAAAGGATTATGATATTTAAAGAAATAAAATTTTCAATTAAAAGTTTAGGAAGGAAACTACTTAAAAAAAACAAAAAAAACAATCTGAAAACTTATATACAAATGAAATAGAGTAATCAGAATAATAGTTTTACATGAAAGGCAAGTGCAAAATATTCCATCAACAGACATTTTTTGTTAATTATTTTAAGAGTACTTGCATTATTTTTCCAATATCTATATTTATTTATTAAAGAACATTAAAAGCAAAATCTTGTGTTGCAGCTATTGAAAAAATAAATGTCTTTTAAAAATATCAGACTACTAAATTGATACAATAGAAAATTTTTAAAAAATCTCTAAAAGAAAGGAAAGATATTCAAAAAGAAAAGTCATATTTTTATTCTTTGAAAATTTCA
This sequence comes from Acanthosepion esculentum, assembly GCA_964036315.1. Taxonomy (NCBI): domain Eukaryota; kingdom Metazoa; phylum Mollusca; class Cephalopoda; order Sepiida; family Sepiidae; genus Acanthosepion; species Acanthosepion esculentum. The sequence continues at coordinate 87,146,674 of OZ038483.1, read as the reverse complement.
GACTAAGGCATCCATATCAACTTTTATTTGGGTTTCAATATTTTATTTTCCATTATTTTTCAAGGATTTCTTTTAAAACTGTTAGCCTCAATTTAATCTACTTTGATATGTAATTGAAAATCATGTCAAAAAAATGGGTAATGGTGCAAAAAAAAATTGTTTAAATTTTGAAGAGGGACTCCTCAAAATATAAAAAAATAAATGTTTAAAATTTTTATCAGAATTAGATGGATTTTTTAAGGTTTTTCAGACTGACCTGTTTTTACAACCCCTCAAAAAAGGCAATGATATTTTTATAGTGACTGTATTTAGACTAAGTAAACAACATTTTTAGACAGAAATATTTCTAATTCTGCTGAAAATCTAGGAATAATATTTACATCAGATTTTTTTTCATTTTCAACTTTTAATTAATAGAAATAAACTTAATCTTAAGATTAAGTCTCACAGAAAAGTTATGAAACCTGTACAATGTATAATACTTTTACTTTAATAAGGGATCCAATTTTCTGCCATGAAAATTAATGCTAAGTTATTTTCAGTATAATTCTATAAAGCTTTGTAGATGTTCTCATGGCTTTTAACTAGATACCTAGTCTAAAGAAGAAAAGTGTGATATGAAACTTAAACCTGAAAACATCTTTTATTTTTTCTTTTCTTCAGTATTTTGTTGATCATAGCTCTCCACAGATATTTTTCTTGATTATCTGTGAATTGGGAAAGATTGGTTTCACTTGTTGCCTTCTCCACAGTTTATTCAGTATTTCTTCTCTTAGACTGGTTGCTACCTGAAGCTAGAAATCTCATTCTACCCTACTATTTAACCCATAGCTAGTTTAATTTTACTGATAAAAAAGTACATGTTTCAATTACTTTCTCCTTAAAACCAGCTTGATTTTGATGCATAACATATCACTTCATTTGTTTTTTGTAGCTATACATGTTATATATATATATATATATATATATATATATATATATATATATAGTGTGTGTGTGTGTGTAAACAAAGGGGTCTTTTCAGCCCAACCAAGATTTTTTTTTTATATTTTTGTAGGTAGGTTGTCTCAAGAGCTTTTAAATACATCAGTGTATATCCTTTTTTACTTTTTAATATTAGAACAAAAATGCAAGAAAGAGGACTATAATTGTCCAGACTTTTTCCTTCAAGCAATTAAGCCATTATTTTCTAGGGGTAAACTTAAGAGAAAGAATATAATTAACAAAAACAGTTTTCTCAATAAGAATCTGTTGAAAAATATAAGCTTTTAATTTTGATGTGCCTTATTTTATATTCTAGCTCCAAATGCTGGGATATGATATCAGTTGGGCTGCTTTCAATATCATAGAGGTCATGAGTTCTTCTAAATTTACTTTCAAGGTAAGTAAAACTTTTATTGCATATTAATGGGTCAATGCAATGTATAAAATTCATGATTAATTGCCTTTTTTATTTTCATTTTAAATTGGTTACCTTTTTATTTAGTTTCTATTTGTCTTTTTGACAGTAATGGAGTCTCAGAAGTTTTCATATTTCAGAAAATATTAAAAGTAATAGGGAAATCAGGGGCAGAGGACAATATGAATATCTTAAATTTCAAAATGGTCATTATTTTTAATTTGATGCTCAAATCTTAATCAAATAAAAGCCTTTCATGTCAACGTTGTTTTTTTGTTATAACTACTTAAAGAATTATGTAAACTTGTGTATTTGTTCACTTCATATATTATTTATGCATATAAATCAAATGTTAATTTCTTTGCCCTAGCCAGATTCATATTAAAATTGTATGTTTTTCAGCGTATTGGCTATTTGGCAGCTTCACAGAGTTTTCATGATGGCACAGATGTTTTGATGTTAACTACAAATATGATAAGAAAGGTAACTTTTTTAATTATTTTAAAAATTTTACCTTTTTTTTTTTTTAATTTAATGTTTTAGTAAGCTAAAGTTATTGAACATAGGAAGTTCTTAGATTCTCAATTTTATTTCTTACCTAGCTTATAAAAACTTTTTTTCATATATATTTATCAAATTTCCAACATAATTTTTTTACAAAAAAAGAAATCTACTTTTTTTTTTAATTACATATAAAATTTTACTTTTTGTAATTCATATTGCATGAAATATGAAGCTTTTCATATTGCAAGTATTAATAAATGTTTTAATTTTGAAGATGGGTATCAAGTCTGAAACATTGTTTAAAAATTTGGTTGAACATTCAATTATGATTAATTTGAGTTTTTACCATTAGATTTACCTATCTTTATACATCCTCCAAATAAAAAAAAATAATTAAAGCTTCATCTCTTTTAAAAGGTGCAAAGGAGTAATAAAACTCCTTTAAGTAAGCTTTTTATTTCCAGTGAAAAGAAGAGGTAGTATTGGCCCACTTGCCATACAAGAATTACGCACTCATACCTACTGAAAGGGGAAGAGCAACCAACATGCCCAATTAGATAATCCGCATACACTATGTACAGTGCTTGCTCCATCTTGGAAGATTTTCTTCAATATAAACAACATAACAGAGTTCTTTGAAGGAGCAAGGATGGATGATATTATATCATTTCTCAAGAGTGGGTTTATACCAAAAAAATAGAAACCTAACAAAAAAAAAAAAAGACCTGATATCTAAACCAACCAAAGTAATTGATACCATGTGATGGAAAAAGAAAAAAGCTGAAACAATAAGTTGGGGGGGGGGGAGAAAATAATTAAATAAATAGTTATCATATAATTGGGTATAAAAAAGAAATTTTTTTATAAAATATAAGAATGGCTTTAAATGACCTGTGAGGGCTTGATAAGCCATAAAACAAACCATCTTTTTCTCTTTCTCAGCTTTTCTCTATTTTTCCTTTTTCACACCTTTTTTCCTGCCTCTTCTTCCTTACATTTCCTAAAATAAACAGGCAGATGATGGTTATATTGTGTGTAATTGCCTTAGTGACCACAGTTATTACACTGATCTTAATCATATTAGTAGAGATAATTGTTCTGTTTTTTTTTTAGTTTTTTTTTTTTTATTTAAAACAATATTTTATTTAAAATTTTAGGAAAAATGAAATTAATTCCAGAAACTTTGTGTTACAATACTAACTTTGATAATTCATTTTCATCTTCCCATATCTGCTCTTTTATGCATTTTAGAATTTAAATTTTGAAATAGATGGGCCTTGCATAAAATTTCTAAGTAGCAAACACACACCCACTTTAAGGTTTGTTGGGAAGTGAGTCAGCCAAGATTTTTCAGCACTCTAATATATAAAAGTACTTATATTTACTTATTTTTTGCTGATGTATTTTCTTATATTTACAATGTATTCATTTTTATAGAGAAATAACCTCAAAATGATTAAACATGTAAATCTTTTGTTAGATTTTTGCTTTCAACATACATTATAGGTTAGATATTTTGACAAGCAGATTAAAATACTTCATTAGTTCTAAGGGACACCCACTCAGTATATTAACATATAATGATCATAATAGTAATACAAAAATATAAATGAATTATTCATTTAAGTTAACGATAGTTCTACCATAATGTTCCATTTTTAAATATGTCAAAAAATATGCATAAGAATATTATTCTCCCTGGTGTTCATTTAAGCTAGATTTCTGAATGAAGTAATTAAGCATTAATAAAACAAAATGCTCTCTGAAATACTAGCTGTTT